>QRFJ01002946.1:45379-359202 GCA_006176705.1 Cocos nucifera | reverse complement strand
AGAAGTGTATTACAAGTTCACCAATTCTGGCTTCTAGGCACATATATCTAACACGATCAAGGAGCATCTTCTTCTTCACCAAGTTCTCCACACCAAGAGCAATGGATAATCAATTTCAGTAATCAAATAGTCTAATTTTTCTATGCTTTTTATTTTATTTGCTGTTTTTGAACTTGTTATCATGAACTAAATTTTCTTTTACTAAGGCTAAGGTGTAGCCACTCTTTTGATGCAATATTCAGTATGATTTATTTTTAAATTTTATTCATGAGGAGTATATAAATCTGATCTTAATGCTTTTAGATTACTGGTCATCTTCTAATTGATCTGATGAATATAGATGTTACGGACCAAGTACATCTATGTTATTGCTTCTTGATTATATACCTTGTATTATGAATCAAATTAGAATTCATATGCATGCAGGAATTTTAGTGCGCTTTGGATGCAGCGTATTTTAATTAGAGGGTTTCACAAAACTTAATGCATTAATATTTATTTAAATTACACCTGGACCAAAGGATAATTAATAAATATTGATAGTTTTGCTATGCCTGGACCAAAGGATAGTGAATAAATTAGGAGACTCCACCGTCACATGAAATAAAATTAATCTAAAAATCTGAATATTGTATTGACTGAGTTGGTGAACCGATTGCCTTAGTAATCCATTGCTCTTGAGTTTAAAACCCTAATAATTTACACTCTCTCTATTTTCTTAAAAAAATTTTAATTATTTTTTATTTTTTTGTTCTTTAATTTCTTATTCTCATAAATCGGTCTTCTAAATAAAGCATAGGAAAGAGCTTTTCAGTACTTATTTTCCAATCCTCTAGGGACGATACTCTACTCATTCACTTTATTACTTGATCGACTGGTGCACTTGCCATAGCTATAAATTAGCACGCATCAAGTTTTTGGCACCGTTGTCGGGGATTGTGTCTAAAACAATATTAAAATTTTGATCCTAGCTTTACTTTAGAAATTTATTTTTAATTTTTATTATTTAAAAAAAAATTTTTAGTGCATGACACGTACTGGACATAGTAACTTACTACCTTTAGATCCAGAAATTGAAAGGAACATTAGAAGACTACAACAAGAGAGAAACATGGCAGCTGAAGATCCTAACGACATCAATCTAGGATTGGATATGGCGACTGAAGGACAGCATGAAGCTATTCGACCAGTACATCGTCCATTAAATGATTATATCACACCATCTGTAGCCGATGCAGCTTCGAGCATCAGGAGACCGCCTGTACGAGCAAACAACTTCGAAATAAAATCGGCGATGATCCAGATGATTCAATCAACTGTCCAATTCAGTGGACACGTGCATGATGATCCGAATGCCCATATTTCTAATTTTCTTGAACTTTGCGATACTTTTAAAATTAATGGGGTGTCGGATGATGCTATTAGATTAAGGTTATTTCCTTTCTCTTTATGGGACAAAGCTAAGAGTTGGCTTCATTCTCTTCCTGCAGGTTCTATCACAACTTGGGATGTCCTAGCCCAAAAATTCTTAGCCAAGTACTTTCCACCTTCCAAGACTGCTAAGATGCGCAACGATATCACTTCTTTTATGCAGATGGACATGGAGACACTATATGAGGCTTGGGAGCATTTCAAAGAATTGCTGAGGAGATGTCCACATCATCAACTATCCGTATGGCTTCAGGTACAAACTTTCTATAATGGTTTATCTCCTACTAATCGTTCTATGATTGATGCAGCAGCAGGAGGAACCATTAATCAAAAAATGGAGGAAGAAGCTTTCGATCTGATCGATGAGATGGCATCAAATAGCTATCAATGGCAGACAGAACGTATGATGCCAAAAAGACTAGCAGCTGTGCAGGGAGTAGATTGCGTGCCAACCTTACTAGCTGAAATTGCAGCCCTTAGAGCCGAAGTCAACAACTTAAAGGGAACAGCTATGCATATTCAGAGCATTACTTGTGACCTATGTGGAGGAGGACATGATACGAGCAATTGCCAGACAGGTAATCCTTTTGCTAAAACAACTGATACAGCTAATTATATTGGTAATTTTTTCAGGCCGCAACAAAACAATCCCTACTCCAACACATACAATCAAGGGTGGAGGCAGCACCCAAATTTCTCATGGAGCAATCAAAATGCAGCACAACAGCCACCCCCGGGATTCCAAGTACCTGAAAAGAAGTCCAACATGGAAGAGCTGATGGTCAAATTTATGCAAAACCAAGAAGCAACTATAAAAAATTTGGAAGCCAAACTTAGGCAGGACCAAACAGCAGCAATTCGAAACTTGGAGATGCAAATAGGTCAAATGGCTAAGATAATCTCCGAGAGACCTCAAGGATCCTTGCCAAGCAATACGGAGACAAATCCAAGGGAGCAAGTCAATGCTATCACCCTAAGAAGTGGTACAAAGCTGGAGGAGCCACATCAGAAGAATGAGACTGAAGAGCCAACTACAAATAAGGAACCATCAACTAAAATTCGTCAGTCACCAAAACAACCAGCAGATGGATGGTCTCCAGGTATACGGATTTGCTGATCCAAATGTGAAGCCCTACGTGCCGCCACTACCATTCCCAGAGAGACAAATACAGCATCCAGATAAGGAAATTTTCTAACTTTTTCAAAATTTTAAAGAATTTACATATTAATATTCCTTTTGTAGATGCTATTACTCAAATGCCCAGGTATGCCAAGTTTCTCAAAGAAATCTTAACAAATAAGAAAAAGCTGAAGGAGCATGAGAGAATAAATTTGAATGAAGAATGCTCAGCAATACTTCAAAATAAATTACCACAGAAGTTAAAAGATCCAGGGAGTTTTACTATCCCCTGCATTATTGGTGATTGTAGTTTTGATAAAGTTTTATGTGACTTAGGAGCAAGCATTAATCTCATGCCTTTTTCTATTTTCAGGAAGCTGGGTCTAGGAGAACCAAAGCCTACCACTATTACTCTTCAATTAGCCGACAGATCCATTAAATATCCAAGAGGTATAGTGGAGGATGTCTTGGTAAAGGTAAACAAGTTTATTTTTTCCTATTGATTTTATTGTTCTTGATATGAAAGAAGATTATGATGTACCCCTTATTTTAGGGAGACCCTTTTTAGCTACTGGAGGAGCTTTAATAGATGTTCAACAAGAAAAATTAATTCTTAGAGTCCAAGATGAACAAGTTACTTTTAATGTTTTCAAAGATACTAAACATACTGATGATAATCAAACTTATTTTCTAATTGATATTATTGACAATCCATTATATGAGAATTCTGTAGAAAATAGGTTTGAGACTATAAAAGCGAGCAATGTCAAATTGAAAGAGGACTCGATCAAACATGAAAGTATTCCAATTGAAGTGGCACCAGATTGATCCACTTTAGAATTCAAAGAAAGTCAAGCTGAAGACTATAAATCAGAACTACTAGATAGGTTGTTTCTTTTCTTTTTAGTTTTGATCATTTTTCTTTTCTTTTATTTTTTAGTAATTTATTGGTTGCTCTTTTACTGCTCTGGTGTGTATTTTTCAATTTTGCAGAAAAATCAATGAGAGCTCAAGCAAAATTTCAAAGCTCCAAAGAACCAGACTGAACCAAATCAGGTGTATTCCTTCCTATCCTTTATTGCACCCTTTATTTTTCTTTCTCCTTTAAGACAATGTAGAATAAGTTAAAAAAAAAAAAAAAAACCATGTGTCAAGAAGAAAATCTTGAGCAAGATAAACTGGATAAGTGATAAAAGATAGAATTATTTGCTAATGAATGTAATGAGTTAAAGAAGTAGATTAGTTGGTCAACTTTTAGCAGCCTACTTAGGTCATTAAAAGACTATTAGCACTTTTAATTGCACATGCACACTAACAAGGCAAAGTAGGTATTGATTATAAGGCCAACTGAGGATTCAATTATCACTAAAAATTGGTAATTAATATACATTCTAATCAAAGAAACTTGAATTTAAGGAAAGAGCTACCTGCCTATAAATAAAGTGCAAAAGATAGAGTATATGTGGATTGCCCAAAGCCTAGTAACTGGGTCTCTGCACCTAGGTCAAGTGTGAAAATTCACGTAAAAAATGGTGAAGGGAAAGGCCAGGATGCTCAGCACAGTAAAAAAAAAAAAAAAAAAAAAAAAGAGAAAGGCAGTGTGAAAGCTACCTTAATTCATGAGTATAAAATTGAGAATGTATAGAAAATTGACCAAAATAGGTGATAAGAGAAGATACTTTTGTTCTTTTAATTTAATACTGAAATGCTAAAGTTAGTCATCACGAACACAAGTGCTATAGATCTTTGATGTACTCTAAGAAAGTTTTTAATTATATTGACTAAAAAATTTGCTTCTGAAGCTCAATGCTTAGTTAGCAGTATTTTCTAAATCTTTTGACCTTTAATCCTAGATTTTATCTTTATGATGGATAATCTTATTGAAACATGGTATTAAACAAAACATTGCTAAGGAACTAGCAATGACTAAGTTGAAAGGTGTGATAAGTGGTAAAAATATACTAATAAAAGTATTAAATTATAAAATAAATTAATTTATTTCTTTAAAAATTTGATATTTTTATTAATCTTGTGTAGGAAAGAAGGCCACCAATGTGAAGATCTTATTTTTCTAGTTCATATGAAATAAATTTCAAGCAAAACGGACTTCAAACGAGCCCAGAATTGAATTTTTTTTAAAAAAAAATGGTTCGGTTCAAATCGGTTCAAAAAATCGGTTCAGCGGTTCAGCCCGGTTCGATCGAAATAGCAAACCGATCCACCGATGCAATGCTGATGTCAGGATGATGTCAACATTTTTTGCGGCTCACGGTGGACTATTTGGAGGGTATTTCGGGCATTTCACATCAGAAAAAGTGCTCAGATTGGCTGAAGAATGTGACGGTCTACGCAACACCGAGCTCGCGCATGATCCACGGAGGGTAATTTGGGAATTTTGGCTGATCCAACGGGCAGCATTCATTGAAATTTGATCGGACGATCGAAATGAAGGCACTGATGGACGGCATCCACAGCTCCCGGTCGAGATCCAACGGTTGAGATTCATCCCTAAGTTAAACTATAGATCAGAAGCCTTCTTTCTCCATGATCGGACGGCCCAAATTTGATCCAACGATTGATCCAATGGCTGGCATTAAATTCGACTTGATCTGGATTATTTTAAGGAGTTTTTGAGTGGTTTTTGGACCGTTTGATCGACATCTAATGGGCAGAATTACCCAGATCTTAATTTGAGTTGTTTTGGGAGTCTTAAACCTAATTTTTGATGGATTTTGTAGAGAAATCAAATTCTTTATCTATAAAAACCTATTGTTACTGTGAAAAAAATTAGAGAGATAGGGGAGAGAGAGAAAAAGGGAGAGAGAGAGGGAGAGAGAGATAGAGAGAAAGAGAGACAGAGAGAGATAGAGAAAGAGAGAGAAGAAGTCAGAGAAAAAGAGAAAAAAAGAAAAAGAGAGGAAAGAGGTAGAAAGAGAAGAGTGATTTGTGAGAAATAAAAAAGGGTTTTTGATTTTTTTCGACAATCAAGACATCGATCAAGGAGCATCTTCTTCTTCGCCAAGTTCTCCACACCAAGAGCAATGGATAATCAATTTCAGCAATCAAACAGTCTAATTTCTCTATGCTTTTTATTTTATTTGCTATTTTTGAATTTGTTATCATGAACTAAATTTTTTTTTACTAAGGCTAAGGTGTAGCCACTCTTTTGATGCAATATTCAAGTATGATTATTTTTAAATTTTATTCATGAGGAGTATATAAATTTGATCTTAATGCTTTTAGATTACTGGCCATCTTCTAATTGATTTGATGAACATAGATGTTACGGACCAAGTACATCTATATTATTGCTTCTTGATTATATACCTTGTATTATGAATCAAATTAGAATTCATATGCATGCAGGAATTTTAGTGCGCTTTGGACGCAGCGTATTTTAATTAGAGGGTTTCACAAAACCTAATGCATTAATATTTATTTAAATTACACTTGGACCAAAGGATAATTAATAAATATTAATAGTTTTGCTATGCCTGGACTAAAGGGTAGTGAATAAATTAGGAGACTCCACCGTCACATGAAATAAAATTAATCTAAAAACTTGAATATTGTATTGACTGAGTTGGTGAACCGATTGCCTTAGTAATCCATTGCTCTTGAGTTTAAAACCCTAATAATTTACACTCTCTCTATTTTTTTTTAAAAAAAATTTAATTATTTATTTATTTTGTTTTGTTCTTTAATTTCTTATTCTCATAAATTGATCTTCTAAATAAAGCATAGAAAAGAGCTTTTCAGTACTTATTTTCCAATCCTCTAGGGACGATACTCTACTCATTCACTTTATTACTTGATCAACTAGTGCACTTGCCATAGCTATAAATTAGCACGCATCAAACACCACTCTCCATAACAAACTCCACGTGGCTTTGAGCGGTCCAATATCGAATGGCCACATCACAACAACGAATATCTCTCTCTATAACAAACTCCACATGGCTCCGAGTGACCCACTATCGGACGGTTACGATGAGCTCTATCTATAAAAAGAGATCCTTCAGATATATTTTCTCTAAGCTTTCTTCTCCTTCTCAAAATTTTGCTGAATTCTTACCTGAGCACTCCATTTCTATTGGCCAAAAGAGTTGACTTGATCATCGAAGGTTCCTGTCGGAGCCACCACCACCGACTTCGAATAAAACTTTATTTTGTAGGTCATCGACGGCGACCTCTTCTTCCTCGACTCCAGCTCGATCCGACATCAACCAGATTCTGCACCAACAATACCTATTAACTCAATAAATGTATCACAGATACTTTAATATACAATATGATAGAATAAATAATCTTTTAATTAATTTTAAGTTAGAATTATAAAAATATCTCTAGAAAGTATTTAACAAGTGTCAGCCAATCTGACTTCTAGGATACACATCTAACACTACACACACCCAATGCATCAATTCATGATAAAAAAATGATTCAAATGAATCCTAAAGCAATGAATTTACTTTATTATTCATTAGACATAAATATTTTTAAAGTAATTTCTTCATGTAATTCAGTAAATCAAATATGAAAGAAATTAAAAACTATTTTTGAGTGAGAAAATTAAAGAAAAACATCAAGCTTCCAAGAAGAAAAGAAAACTTACCTTAACTCATGCCTCATGGTGTATGAGGATGAAAAGAAGAAGAAAAGAAAAAAATAAAGAAAAAAGAAAGCATTGATTAAGAAGGAGTAAAGCAAAGAAGAGAAGAATGAGAAAGAGGAGGAATGTATAAAAAGTTGTTGCCTCATGGCTCAAAATGATGAGATATATCATAAACACTCATTTAAATTTATTTTTAATGAATTATATGAAGCCTTCAATGAGTTAATGGATGAATACAAAAAGATAAGACTACAGAATAAAGAACTTAAAAAATTTAATTTATCTTTAGTTGAAGAAAAAAATAAAATTTTGAGTGAGAAAGAAGATCTATTAAAAAATATAAAAAACATGGCCAAAGAAAAGAAAGATTTCTTGAAACAAATTAATTCTTCAACTAAAGAAAAGGAAGAATTGATTAAATTCAAAAATTTGTTAGTTGAATGTTGACTCCAAGGATTGATTTTGATGAGTAACAAAATATTTGAGTATATATTTAAACTAATGAAGTTGTTGAGATTATGTTTCAGGATGCATTTTAAAGTACCAAATAAAACTTTCATATAAATGTAATTAAAAATTGATAGAGAAGATTTGAAGGCTTTTGAAGCATAAATCACACCTGAAATAAGATTTGCAAAGGACATCCCCAAACCAGAATTGAAGAGAAAATCTTTGGGAAACTAAAATTTTTTAGCTTAAGAAGCCCACAAGTCGACTTATGGTTCGACTCGTTGTTCAGCTCGAGCTAATATGCAGACTGGCATACAAAAGTTTCAGAAGAAATAGTCTCGAGCGGAGACTCGAGTTGACTTAAGATTCTCGAATCGAAGTCTCAGTGAAAATTCAGAGAATGATGATTTTAGGACAAGATCTCGAGCAGAGGCTCAAGTCGACTCGAGGTTCTCGAGTCGAAGTCTCAAGGAGAAATACGGAAGATGATAATTTTGAAGAAAAGTTTGGCATAATCTCGAGCGGAGGCTCGAGTCGACTCGAGTTCCATGAGCTGAGGATCAAGTAGAGTAAAAAGTCTCGAGCAGAGAAATGAGTAGAGTAAAAGGTCTCGAGCTGAGGCTCGAGTCGACTCGAGGTTCGACTCGAGCTCCAACGGCTAGTTTCTGTAGACTGTTCAGAACTATGCAGATTGGGTTCAAACGATCATTTTTACTTCTCCAACAATCAAATAAAGTTTTCCAGCCTACCAAACGTGAAAAATTACCTACAAAACACCTAAAGGAAGAGACATGACTATTCATTTATTAAGAAAAATAAAAAGTTAAAAGAAAAGAGTCCAAAAAGCATTGAATAGAGAGCATTCAACTCCCATCTTCAAGAAAAATCAAATCAAGAGATTCCATTTAGCAAGAAGATAAGCTCAAAAGCTCAAAAGCCTTCAACAAAGAAGATTCCAAAAAGCTTCATCGATTTATTTGCTCATCAAAGAAGCTTTTTGTTCATTTTTATTGTTCAACTTTTCTCTTTCTTGTAACTTAGCTTCAATAGGATTTTGAAGCTAAGGGAAAGGCTTATCCAAGCCCGAAAATTGAATTGTAAGCCAAGGGTTAGCTCAGGATTTGGTTATGATTGGTGAGCCGATGTAAAAATCAACTAGATTTTGAATAGTGAGCCTTGAAAAACTATCCGATTGTAATCTTGAAGAGATTATAGTAAAATTTTCAAATGGGTCTTGGAGAGTGGACGTAAGTGCAAGGAGCACCGAACCACTATAAATTTTTTAGTATTTGTGATTGCCTTGTTTACTTCATTTAATTTATATTTCTGTATTTCTGCATATTTAGAACTAAAGCATACACCATCACATCACTTATTTTTAAAAGCAACACTCAACTAGCTTTAAGTTTTGAAAAATCTAATTCACCCTCCCTCTTGAGTTGTCTTGCTGGGCAACAAGTGGTATTAGAGCTTGGTACTCACTTTATTTGATTTAACAATCAAGAGTTAAGATCAAATGGCAACCCATATAAGTGCATCTCTTGTTGAAGGGCAATCGACCAACCGCCTACTCTTGTTCAATGGAATAAATTATACTTATTGGAAAGCACGCATGCGCATTTACATTCAAGCACTTGATTATCAACTTTGGAGAGTGATAATCAAAGGCCCACACACTCCCATAATCAAAATAGAGGATAATAATGTTCCCAAACCGGAAGAGGATTGGGATGAGCATGATATAAAAATGATAGAATTAAATACTAAGGCCATGAATGTCCTATATTGTGCATTAGACCGTAATGAAATCAATAGAATTTCTACTTGTGCTTCGGCTAAGAAGATTTGGGATAGGTTAAAGGTTACCCATGAGGGTACCGATCAAGCAAAGAAGTCTAAAATAAATATGCTTGTCCATCGATATGAATTATTTAAAATAGAGTCAAATGAGTCTATTTCTGAAATATTTACTAGATTTATCAATATTATCAATGGTTTGAAAAGATTGGGTAAATCTTACTGTAATAGTGAGCTTGTTCGTAAAATTCTTAGGTCACTTCCGAAAGCTTGGGAAGTAAAGATCACCGCCATTCAAGAAGCTAAAGACCTCAACAAGCTACCATTAGAAGAGCTTTTGGGCCCTTAATGACTCATGAATTGAATATGAGGCAAAACATGGAGGAGGAAACTAAGAAGAAAAAGATCATAGCTCTCAAGACAACCACTCTCAAGAATGATGAGAGTGAGGAATTCGATGAAGAAAAGGAAGAAGAAGACTTGGCCATGATTGCAAGAAAGTTTAAGAGGTTTATGAGAAAGAAGAAGCAAGGATTCAAGAAGATGACCTTCAAAGGTGAACCAAGTAAGGAGAAAGAGAAGGAGCTACCAATTTGCTTCGAGTGCAAGAAATCCAACCATTTTAGGATGGATTGCCCCCTTCTTAAGAAATCATCCAAAAAACTCAAGAAGAAGGCGATGATGGCCACTTGGAGTGATAGTGAGGCCTCTAGCTCCAAGAAAGAATCACAAGAAGAAGCCAACCTTTGCCGATGGCACATCATGAGGAGGTAAATGCTGAAAATTCCTTAGATTTCACTTTTGATGAGTTACAAGAGGCTTTTTCTGAACTTATGGCTGAATATAGGAAAGTAACTTTAAAAAATAAAAATTTGAGAAAGTTAAATTCAAAACTTACTCATAAAAAGAAAATATTTTTTGAAAAATTAAATTTGCTTACTAATGAAAATCAAAAATTGAATGATGAACTAGCAAAAATCAAACCATTTGTAGAAAGATTTACCTATAGTTCTAAAAAATTAAATATACTACTAAATGAGCAAAGAGCTATTTTTAACAAGACTGGATTAGAATTTAAACCTCATAAGAAATAAAAACTATTAAAAAATCTATTTATTAAAAACTTATCAAACTCTACCTCAAATATCTCATGTTTTTGTTATGGCAAAATTGGTCATAAGTCTTATGCATATGATTTCAGAAAATTAAATGGAAAAATAGTTAAAATGGTTTGGATTCCAAAAGAAACCATGAGCACTAACCCCAAAGGATCTAAGATGATTTGGATACCTAAAAACTCAACTTAATTTTCTTGTGTAAGAATGTCTTGCAGCCTGAGATAAGAAAAGGCTTTGGTATCTTGATAGTGGCTGTTCAAGGCACATGATGGGTGATAAATCTCAATTTATCACTTTTGAGCCTAAAAAAAGAGTAGTAGTTACATTTAGTGATAATGAAAAGGGACGTATCATTGGCATCGATAACATTCATATCACTCCTTCTACTTCTATTCAAAATATATTGCTAGTTGACAAGTTGAAACATAATTTGCTTAGCATCAGTCAATTTTTTGATAAGGGATTCAAAGTAACTTTTGAATCTCTATTATGTATTGTTTCTAATCCAAATGACAATGGTATCATGTTCATAGGACATAGACATAACAATGTCTATATGATAGATCTTGATGATCTACACATGAAGAATGGTCAATGTCTAGTGGAAATGGATGCCAAGGTCAATGAAACTAGTTGGTTGTGGCATCGTAGATTAGGTCATGCTAGTATGGACTTACTCTCAAAATTAATTAAGAAAGACCTTGTAAGAAAATTACCAAAACTAAGTTTTGAAAAGAATCGAATTTGTGATGCATGTCAATTTGGAAAACAAACTAGGAATTCCTTCAAATCAAAAGGAATGATTTCAACCTCTAGACCTTTAGAATTGCTATACATGGATTTATTTGGATCCACAAGGACCACTAGTCTAGGAGGTAAAAAGTATGATCTTGTAATTGTAGATGATTTTTCAAGATTCACTTGGATAATGTTTTTAGCACAAAAAGATGAAGCCTTCAATGCATTTTCTAAATTTTATCGAAAGGTTTTGAATGAAAAGAACACATCAATAGTTTGCATACGTAGTAATCATGGTACAGAATTCGAAAATCAGCACTTTAAAAATTTTTGTAATGAGAAGAAAAATAATCATAATTTTTTAGCACCTAAAATCCCACAATAAAATGTAGTAGAAAGAAAAAATCAAACACTAGAAGAAATGACACAAACTATATTGTGTGAAAGTAATTTACCTAGATATTTTTGGATTAAAGCAATAAATACTGCATGTTACACATTAAACCATGTTCTAATAAGATCTATTTTAAAGAAAACCCCATATAAACTTTGGAAAGATAGAAAACCAAATATTAACTATTTTCATGTGTTTGGTTGCAAATGCTTCATACTTAACAATGAAAAAGATAATCTAAAAAAATTTGATGTCAAGTCCGATGAGGATATCGTCTTAGGATACTCCTCATCAAGCAAGGCATATAGAGTCTTCAATAAAAGAACTCTCGTTGTTGAAGAATCAATTCATATTATCTTTAATGAATATAATGACAAATTTGTTAGAAAAGAAGATGTTTTAGATGAGGATGCAGAAAATCTTGATGACAAGATGGACAATCTTACACTCAAGGATGCTCCACCTCAAAATAATGAAAAAGAGAAGAATGAAGAGTCCTCTTATAGTCCAAGAGAGGAGCTGCCAAAAGAATGGAGGTATGTAGATGGACATCCTAAAGATCTTATAATCAATGATCCATCACAAGGGGTAAGAACACGATCTTATCTTAGAAATGTAAATAATTACATGGCTTTTGTTTCACAAATTGAACCTAAATCAATGGAAGAAGCTTGTTGGGGATAAATCTAGCTCCCGTGGAAGTCCAGTCTGATGCTTAGCCTAATGTAATTGGTAACCACAGAAGAGCTTCGATCGAAAATTCTTCCTCTTGAGACCCCTCCAGCGGTCGAACTCCTCCTGGACCCCTTCAGCAGTCGAACTCCTTTCGGACTCCTTCAGCAGCCTAACTCCTTCCGAACTCCTCCAATGGTCGAACCCTTTTCGGACCCCTTCAGTAGCCAAACTCCTTCTAGACTTTTTCAACAGTCGAACTTCTTTCGGACTCCTCTAGCGATTGAATCCTTTATGAACTCCTTCAGCAGCCAAACTCCTTCTTAACTCCTCCAGTGGTCGAATCCTTTTGGACCCCTTCAGCAGTCGAACTCCTTCAGCAGCCAAACTCCTTTCGATCTCCTCCCGCGGCTGAACCCTTTTCGGACCCCTTCAACAACTGAACTCCTTCCAAACTTCTTCAACAGCTGAACTTCTTTCGGACTTCTCCAGTGGTCGAACCCCTTTCGGATCCCTTCAGCAACTAAACTCCTTCCAACTCCTCCAACGGTCGAACCTTTTTCGAACTCCTCCAACGGCCAAACTTCCCACAGTCATCTAGGAAGGTCTCCACATGAGTTCGGTCTCATACATGGCATGACCTGACCCACATTCGGACTACCTTAGAGGAGTCCGAACTCTTCTAGAATTGATATAGCTCGAAGGTCATCACCAATCGATGCTCACCCCTCCAAACTTTGACTATCAAATCTTAAATGGACTGACGCCTCGTGACAACATTCACTATCCTCCATAACAAACTCCACATGGCCCACTATCCGATAGTTACGACTGTCACTATCAGTTTGTTATAGGCTCTATCTATAAAAAGAATCCTCCAGATACATTTTTGAAATGCTCTCTTCTCCATCCTGAAACTCTGCAACTTTCTTGACTGAGCACTCTATTTCTGTTGGTTAGAAAAGCTAACTTGACCATCGGAGGGTCTTACCGGAGCCACCACCTTGGGCTCTGGATAAGACTTATTTTGCAGATCACCGATGGTGACCTCGTCTTCTCCGACTCCAGTACTTCTTTGATGGCAATCAGATTTTGCACCAATAGGATTGGCGCTAGAGAAAGAGCCCCTCTATTCCTGAGATTCTCTTATTCTTAAAGGAATACTTAGTAGCGATCTCTCTTCTTTCTCTCTAAAATTCTTTCTAGAAAAAATGCCTCTCAGGAAAGCTTCGACCCGACGATCAACAGCCTCTACAGTCAGATCCCATCCAAATCTATCTGCTTCTGCTTCAGCTCCAGCAACTCAAGCTCTACCTACAGTCATGGTGGATGCGGAGCAGTTCAACCTACTGGTCTAGTAGGTTCGTGGTCTCACGAAGGTGGTGCAGGCCATGCATTAGCAGGCTCTAGCGTCAATTCGATTGGAGCAGGCTTCTCTGGAGCCCCATGATCTGGTCTGGGGATGGCCAACTTGGGCTAACCGATCGGTGACCTCCAAAAAGAGGAAGCAGAGAATGGAGAGCCCTTGCTCGGACCATGACTCGACCCTGGGGGGAGCTTTTCTCCCATTCCACTAGAAAACCCTGAAGATTAATGATCGTGAAGATCTCCTAGATCAAAGGCTTCAAAAAATGAGCCAACGAATCGAAGAACTCTGTCATTCTCCCTCCTCTTATGGTAATGATATTTGCACTGACCCTCCTTTTTCTCAAAAAATTATGTAGGAACCAATCCCACCGAACTTCAAGCTTTCATAGTTTGAGAGTTACGATGGAACCACCAATCTGGTCGACCATCTGGAGGCCTTTCGGATAATGATGTTGCTTTATGGCATGCTAGATGTCATTTTATGCTGAACTTTTCCATCCACCCTCAAGGAAGCCATCAGGAATTGGTACTCGGTACTTAAGTTGGGTACCATCTTTTTTTTCGATCAAATGAGCCATCAATTTGTGACTCATTACATTAGCAGCCGACATCCCCATTGAGGTTCGGATTCCCTGATGAATATCAAGTAGAAGGAGGGAGAATCTTTTCGATCTTATGTCATCCGATTTAATGCTGCTGCATTGGAGGTCCAAAATCTGGACCAATCTATTGCAATGGCCGCACTCAAGGGCAACCTTCAGAAGAATGATTTGTTGTTCTCCCTAGAGAAGAAGTATCCCAGAAACTTTGTCGATATACTGGCTTGGGCTGAAGGTTATGCCCATGTTGAAGAGGCCTTTAAGGCCAAGGATAATGAAGCTGCCTAGGAGTGATAGACGGGTGAACCAAATGTGCCCATAGCTAGAGAGAAATCGAGCAGAGCTCGATCATGCTCCCAAACTCCTTCGGAGCGTAAGCAGGCTCGAACCCCTACCTGGGCCCAAAGATGAAGAAGTCCAGATAGAAGGGCACGATGGAGCTCTTCCTTTAGAAAATTTCACAACCACGCTCCTCTCAATGCTCCAAAAATTCAAGTACTAATGGAGATTAGGAAGCAACTATTGAGACCAAAAAGGATGCGTACTCATCCCAACAAATACAATTCTAGCAAGTTCTGCCTTTACCATCGCAATCACGATCATAATACAGAAGAGTGCATCCAGCTCCAAGATGAGATCGAGGAACTCATCAGGCATGGTAGGCTTGGCTAGTTCCTGTGATGTTAGTTGGAAGGACAAGATGATCGATCGAGAGCACCCCCACCGCCAGAACCATCAAGGGATGAGGAGCAGCGAGAAGATCGATCCCCGATCGGCATCATTAACACCATCTCTGGGAGACTTCGACGAGGGGAGGCTAGCAGGTCAGCCAAGCCTAGGAAGAGGTGAAGAACTAAAGAGCTCATCGCTTTCACCAACAAGGATGCTCAAGGAGTCCAGTTCCCACACAACGACATGGTTATAATCTCTTTCAATAGTACTAATTATGATGTATGCCGTGTTTTGATAGATAATAGAAGTTTGGCTGATATTCTGTACTATGATGCTTTCTTTAAAATATCCATATCCGATAATCATCTAGGACCCATGAGCTCCCCGTTGGTCAGCTTCACTAGCGACGCTATGCCAGTGGAGGAAATGATAACTCTAGCCATGACTATAGGACAGTATCCAAAGTAGGCCAAGGTGTGGGTTGACTTTTTGGTGGTAAAAGCCCCCTCTACTTATAATGCAATCCTCAACCGACCTGGTTTGAATGCACTACAAGCCGTAGTGTTGACCTATTACTTGAAAATAAAATTTCCAACAAATAATGGAATAGATGAAATTAGAGGTGATCAAGCATTAGCCCAGCATTGCTACTCCATCGCCTTATAAAATGGCACTCAACTTGACCCCTGCCCAGTTGATGGGCTTGATGTCCGTGATGATATTGCCAAAGAATGGGGCGAGCCCATAGAAGATCTTATGACCATCCCCCTGAATGACGGAAATGCGGAGCATACGGTGCAAATTGGCTCCAATCTAGAAGATGAAGTTCAGAAGTAGCTCATCGCTTTTTTATGGAGGAATGCCGACATCTTTGCCTGGGTTTTGATGGATATGCCTGGGATTGATGCCGAGGTTATGGAACATCAGCTGGTCGTTGATCCCAAGCATCGACCAGTGAAAGAAAGAGTTCGGGGCCATGCACCAGAAAGGCAGAAGGCAATAGCAGAAGAAGTCGACAAGCTTCTCAACATCGGATTTATTCGAGAAATCAGCTATCTGACTTGGATCTCTAATGTGGTCCTGATCAAGAAGACCAATGGCAAGTGGAGGATGTGTATAGACTTCAAAAAGTTGAACAAAGCCTGCCCAAAAGATAGCTACTCTCTACCCAGAATTAATTAACTAGAAGACGCAACATCGGGTCATGAGCTACTCACCTTCATGGATGCCTCTTCTGGCTATAACCAAATATGGATGGCATCGAAGGACGAGGAGAAAATTATTTTTATTACTGACCGTGGTCATTACTATTATAAGGTTATGCCTTTTGGACTCAAGAATATAGGGGCAACGTACCAGCGCCTGGTCAACAAGATCTTCAAGGAGCAGCTCGATCGCAACATGGAGGTGTATGTGGATGACATGCTCATCAAAAATTGAGCTTCAATAAACCACATCGCCGACCTCGAAGAGACTTTCAATGCACTCAAGAAGTATAAGATGAAGCTGAATCCGATCAAGTGCACCTTTGGTGCGACCTCGAAAAAGTTTTTGGGGTTTATGGTGTCAAGACGCGGGATCGAAGCAAATCCAGAGAAAATATGAGCTATTCAAGAGATGACTGCTCCAAAAATAATCAAAGAAGTTCAGCATCTGACTGAAAAAGTGATGTTCCTAAATCGCTTCATCTCAAGATCGATCGAGTGATGCATGCCCTTCTTTCAAGTTCTCAAGCAATCAAAGAACTTCTACTGGACCACGGAGTGCCAACGGGCATTTGAGAAGCTCAAAAACTACCTCAGCTCACCCCCACTGCTGGCAAAGCCTAAATCCAAAGAAGAATTATTTTTGTACCTAGCAGTCTCCTCGATGGCCTTGGTAGTAGTTCTGGTCAAGAAGGAAGTGAAGATGCAACGATCAGTCTACTACGTAAGCTGGGTCCTAAGGGATGCAGAAACTAGATACTCTAAATTAGAAAAATTGACTTACTCTCTTCTAATTGCTGCCAGGAGACTCCGACCTTACTTTCAGGGACACACCATAATGATCCTTATGGATCAACCAATAAAAGCATCCTTCATCGAACAGATGCTTTCAGAAGAATCACGAAATGGATAATTAAGCTTATGGAGTTTGACATCAATTATCGATCTTGGCTATCGATCAAAGTTCAGATATTGATAGATTTTGTAGTAAAATATACCATTCTAGATGAAGCTGAGCTTGAACAGAATGAGACCGACATCCTGTGGTTGCAACCAAGCCTCTCCGAAGAGAGTGCCAACCTTTTTAAAGATTTTTGGGCCCTGTACGTGGATGGTTCGTCCAACTCCATTAGAGCAGATGCGGGGTTGATCTTAGTCAATCCTAAGGGAGTCGTCATCAAATATGTGCTATGCTTTGAATTTTCTGTAACTAATAATGGGGTCGAATATGAAGCATTGATCATCGGGTTAAAAATAGCAAGAGAGTTAAAAGTAGATCGGCTTCAAGTCTATAGTGATTTTCAATTAGTGATCGACCAAGTTAGTGGCAACTATGAAGCACGGAAGGAAAGTATGATGAAATACCTTGAGAAAGTAAAGGATTTGACTCTGACCTTCAATAGTTTTGGTATTTGATAGATTCTGAGGGTAGAAAATACAAGAGCCTACCTTCTCTCTAAATTGGCCACTTTAGCCTCAGCTAAACTATCTAAAGAAGTATTTTTTGAAACTATAAAATATCCAAGCTCAAAGAAATCATAGCTTGTTATACAGATGGAGCTCGAGCCAAGCTGGATTGACCTGTTAGTTGCCTATCTCAAAGAGAGAGTTCTTCCTCATGATCCGAAAGAAGCTCAAAAACTCAAGAATCAAGCCTTCCGATACATTTTATATGAGGATAAGTTGTATAAAAGATCATATTCGCTACCACTGTTGAGATGTCTTTGATCTTTAGAGGCCGACTTTGCATTATGGAAGGTACACGAGAGAATTTATGAAAGTCATGTAGGAGCCAGATCTCTATCACAAAGACTACTTCGGCAAGGATACCATTGGCCAATATTGTACCATAATTCTATGGAGTATGTCAAGAAATGTGATCACTGTTAGAGAAATGCAAATATATAAAGACAGCCGGCCTTCGAGCTTACTCCACTAAGCACACCTTGACCATTTGCACAATGGGGAATGGATATACTTAGCCCTTTCCTAATGGCATCCGGATAATGAAAGTTTCTCCTGGTTGCGATCGACTACTTCACCAAATGGATCGAAGCCGAACCACTAGCAAAAATTACTGAGGCCAAGATATGAAACTTCGTCTGGAAGTCAATCATCTATCAGTTTGGTCTATCTCAAACTCTCATAATAGATAATGGATGATAGTTCGCTGGGATGTGGTTCGCTGAGTTCTATGAAGATTTAAACATCTTCCATCACTTCAGGTCAATAGCTTACCCATAAATAAATAGAAAAACTGAAGTGACCAACCAAATCCTATTACAAGGCATCAAGACAAGACTCAAAAGAGCAAGAGGAGCCTGGGCGAACGAACTTTATTATGTTTTGTGGGTATACCACACTACCCAAAGACTGTCGACTGGAGAAATACCGTTCGCCTTAGCTTTTGGAATAGAGGCAGTCATCCCGATCGAACTTAAGCTTCCATTGATGCGGATAGTGGCTTTCAATGAGCAACATAATTTGTAGGACCTCAGAGCCAACCTCGACCTACTAGAAGAAAAAAAAGAGAAAACCCAAGTTCGGATGGCGGCTTACAAGTGAAGGATGGTCCGATACTATAACTCCAGAGTCAGAGGTAAAATATTCAGAGTGGAGGACTTAATGCTTCAACGAGCTATCATCTCTTAGCCTCAGAGCCAGAGGAAGCTTGCCCCAAATTGGAAAGGACCTTACAAGATCATGGAAGTCGTCCGACCTGGGACGTACTACTTGAAGGAACTCGGGGGGGGGCAGACCTACCTTGACCATGGAATTCGAAAAATCTATGAATGTATTATCGATGATTTGATTATAATGAAATCCTCCTATTTCAATACTCTAATCTTTATTATATACCAGTGATAAATGGGGACTACCCTCCGAACTTGATCTCATGATAAATACGGCCATGTTAGGAACATGAGGAGAACCTCATCCTAACATGAGCAAAGTCGAAAGCCTCATTCATTTTAGATGAGATGAGGGAAGAAGCCCTGACAACGGCCCTAATGTGCCCCTACAGTCCATTAGGAATAGGAGGAGAACCTCATCCTAAGGTGAGCAAAGTCGAAGGTCTTGTTCATTTTAGACAAGATGAGGGAAGAGGCCCTGACAATGGCCCTAATGTGTCCCTATAGCCCGTTAGGAATAGAAGAAGAACCTCATTCTAACATGAGCAAAGTCGAAGACCTCATTCATTTTAGATGAGATGAGGGGAGAGGCCCTAACAATGGCCCTAATGTGCCCCTACAGTCTGTTAGAAATAGGAGGAGAACCTCATCCTAATGTGAGCAAAGTCGAAGACCTTATTCATTTTAGACAAGATGAGGAGAGAGGTCTTAACAATGGTCCTAATGTGCCCCTGCAGTCCATTAGGAATAGGAGGAGAATCTCAACCTAACGTGAGCAAAGTCGAAGACCTCATTCGTTTTAGATGAGAGGAGGGGAAAGGCCCCGACAATGATCCTAATGTGCTCCTACAGCCTATTAGGAAAGAAGGAGAACCTCATTCTAATGTGAGCAAAGTCGAAGACCTCATCCATTTAAGACGGGATGGTGGGAGAGGCTCTGTCAATGGCCCAAATGCACCCCTATAAGCCATATTAGGAACAGGAGGAGAACCTTATCCTAACGTGAGCAAAGTTGACGACCTCATTGATATAAGATAGAATGGAGGGAGAGACTTTACCGATGATCCTAATGCACCCCCATAAGCCATGTTAAGAATAGAAAGAAAGCCTCATCTTAACATGAGCAAAAGTCAAAATCTCGTAGACCAAAAATATGGAGAAGGAAGAAGCTTGGTGGAGAATTCTTACACATATTTTTCTATGACAATCTGACTACATCAAATGTGAAAGGCAGAACCTTATCCTATTTGCAAAAGAGGTCCTAGTTCAACATCCACAACAAGTCCGGCATCCACAATAAGCTCGACGTCCATAATAAGCATTTCAAAAGAAAACGACAGAGAGAAAAATGAGGTAAAGAAGGTAAGGTCATAAATAGGCCTCAGGTTTACACGAAATGAAAATAGCAAAAAATGTATTATTCCATTACAAAATGAGTTCATTACAAGCAAAGCATAGACCGACAAGGCCGATTACACTGAAAGAAAGAAAAAAAGAGGGGGAAGAGACCGAAGCTCTAAGGTGAACTAGATTCTTCGGACTTCGGGCTGTCGGCTCCGACCATCACCAAGGCCTGCTTTAGACTAAGGATCTCCTCCTCAAGCTCCTTCTTTTGGAAGAGACTATCTACATACATTCTATTGGCAAGCTGAAACTTACCCTCAAGCTCTCGCCGTTGTCTCCTTAAAACTTCAAACTTGGCCTTCGCATCCTCGACAGCCCGATGTTCACAGGTGAGTTGAAGCTTCAGCCATTGAACCTCGGTCTGCTCCATCCCAACCACCTCTGAAAGCTCACCAACGGTCCTCTTCAAGGAGGCAATCTCCTCCAACTCACCACTCATGCTGGCTCTTCGATTATTATACAGTTGCTTCCATAGATGAGCTACCTCATCTTTGGTAATCTTGAGCTCGCCTTCAAGCCTAGACATCTTCTCTCTCAGGTCACTCGATAGCTATTATGCCAGTCCTTAATATCTTGCAGCTGCTTCTAAAGTTGGGATAACTTTATTGACAAGTCCCAGTCATACTGCACCTTGTCGGTAGAACAACGCGAGCTTCCTTCTAGAAGATGGATCTTTTTCCTGACCTCCTTTAGGTTAGCTTCAAGAGAGTTGATCTTCGCTGTCAGTGCCTAGGACTTATCGTTGGCATTTCTTTTGAGTTCAACAATCTCCTTCTCAAAGCTGCCCTTTCAGATACCGAAGCTCACCACTTCCTTCATATGCAAGCCTCGGAGGCGAGTGATCTCTTTGATCATCTCAGAAGCATCCTTTCGTAAGGCTTGAAGGTCGTCCTCTGTCTTCTTCAACTTCTTCCTCAAAAGATGAACTTTCTTCCTCAGGTTCTTTATCAAGGGCTTTATTGAAACCCCCTGAGGTAGTAGATCAGCATTGGTGGGAGACTGCATTCGAGATATGAAAAATGCTTCAGGGTATGGAAAAAAATTTACTTCATTTAATCAAAACTTTTGAGTACAAGATACACAAAAAAAATGTACAACTACTCAAGGATCTTAACCTCGAAGGATGGAGCCGGATCGCTCTCGACTGCCTTAGGTTCTCAAACTGGTTTGGGCACCTCTACGGTAGGTTCAGATGGACCAGAAGTAAGCTCATCGAAGGAAAGGTCGACTACAGCATCAAACAATCCCGCATCCATGTCGTCTTCCTCCTCCTCTAGAAAGCTGAGATCGAGCTTGGGAAACCTTTAGGCTACCCTACCTTCGTAGAGCTTGAAACCCTTGATAAACACTTTCTGACTGAACTCGATGTTTAGGTTCCACATCTTGGGAGAGGTCTTGAGCTCTTCCACAACCCGGGTCATTGCCTCCGAGATCGACTTTGCCATTTGGATCTCTAGTTCGACGATCCTATTTTCGGCTTCCTTGCTCCTCTCCTCCTTTAGGGCCAGTGCGGCCTTTAGTCCGACCGAGGCAAACTCTTCTTTGTGGAGCATGCCCGAAGATTTTCGATGTTCGCCGCCTTCTCCTCGATAAGATGCTCAACCTCGTTGACCCTCTCTTGAAGATGGCCGACCTTAGCTCAAAGGTCCTCTTGGACATTCTATGCCTCTGCCTCCTAACGATGTGCCCTCTTGATGTGAGCGAGCATCTGGTGATCCTGCAACAAATGATTGGTGTTAAAAAAAAGAAGAACAAGGAGAGAAGAAGAAAAGTGCAGAAGAGAAGAGAAAGAGTCGAGCAATGGAGCAATCACCTTGAGGATGGTTCGAAGAGAACCCCAAATGAGTTGCCACAGACCAGGTCGGCCATCTGGTCCACCACCTCAGGCATGGTAAACCTGTCGGCAAGATCTCGGATGATCTCAGGATTGTCAAAGGGATCCTTCCCTTGTTCGTTATCATCACCATGCGGTCCACCTAAGCGAGCCTTGCAGGACGACTTTGCAATGACTTTCTTTTTTCTTCCCTCTCCTATCCCTTTCTTGATAGGGAGCTCTGAAACTCGATCTCTGCTGGAGGGACCTGAGGGCATGGAAGGCACCGAGCCCATACTAGCAGTGTCAATCTTGGCAGTTGGGGCAATCTCGACGTCGATGATGACCTCAGATGCAGCGACAGTGGAGGCGGGGACTCTAGAGCTGGAAACACCAACCTTCATCCTCTTTGAGCCATCATTTTGCACCTTTCCTTTCCTCTTCCTGGTAAAGAGCCTTTTGGTAAGCATCTTGGTAGCTTGTACGTCCATCTCTGTAGTAGGAAAAGAAGAGCGGTCAATGGCAATACACGTGCACGAAACCATGTAGATTCAAAAATTAAAAGATGTACCAGCAAGATCGTGGGGACTCAGACCCATGTGGAATAAGGTCTATTCTTTTAGAAGGTCGAGAAGAAGAGGAGCTCGGTACACCTTGAGTTTATCGAAGGAATCAAGGTTGGCTCCATCTAAGCTAGGAGCTCGACAAACCGATTCTCTAATATAACCCCATGAAGGAAGATCTAATGGCAAGATCGAACAATGTACAAAAAAGAACTTTTTCTTTTAGTTATGAATGAAAGAAGGGGCACCTTTCAATAACCTCTTCTTGCTGACCTGGGAGAAAAAGTACCACCAATCCTTCATAGAAGGATGGCACTTGAAGGTATAAAAATTTTTAAAAAGTGAAATGGTCGGCTAGACTTCAGTCAATTGACAGAGGGAGAGGAAACCTATGATGAATCAAAAGAAGTTCGGTACGATAGATGTGAAGAAGATGTTTAAAAATCGAAAGAGGGCAACTATGAATAGGGGCAGCAGGAGTCTAAGCCCAGAGCACAAAGCTTCTATGTACAAACAAAACTGGCCAGTCGGAGGAGAACTGATCCGGTCGTTGGAGCTAGGGAGTTTGAGGTCATATTCTGGAGGGATTCCATATTGGATTTAGATCAGAGAAAGATCATTCGGGGTAAGGATGGACGGAATGATGTTTGGAGCAAAAGACGAGTGGGATATGTTCCTGGGTTCTACCTCGATCAGGGGTGTAGAATTAAAGAAGGTTAGTCCGGATGAGCCCCACGAATCGATGGAGTGTGAGGTTTTAGAAGACATTCGGATTGAGATAAACCCCAAGAAAACCCCTTAAAAAAAAATCAAGAAAGTAAGGAGCTAGAAGTGATAAGCACGAATAACCTAAGAGAAGGATTAGGAAATTGACCTAAACTATCCAGGGAGGATGAAAGGATGATGGACGCGATGAGGATCAATCGAAAGGATATCCGAAGCTTAGGAAGGTGAGAGAAGGATGAGACCCTCAGAAAGAACGTGAACGGGGGCTGAAGGAAGATGAAGACTTGGGCAAGAATGACTTCTGAATAATAGGAGAATGCCTTAAATAGCCAGAGATAATCTAAAGCAGTTATGACTGCAGATCAACTTCGATCGATCAGCGTGCACCATGTGTCCCACTCATCATGATAGAGGAGCGGCGACGAGCGGAGTCTTTATGACATCATACCTGGGGTAGAGTTTCGGAGGAAGATTTGAAGGGCCATCTTTTTGGACTCATTTCAGACTTAGAAAGTTTTGGTGCCAGCATGGTAAACACTGAAATATCTCATCCTGACAAGCGTGGGAACCCGGGACTAGACTTCGACCATCACCTTTTTTCTCCCTTCAAATTTCGAACTTAGAAGTAGGGGGACTATTGTTGGGGATAAATCCCACTCTTGTTGAAGTCCAGTCTGATGCTTAGCCTAATGTAACTGGTAACCATAAAAGAGCTTTGATCGAGAATTCTTCCTCTTGGAACCCCTCCAGTGGCCAAACTCTTTCTAGACCCCTTCAGCAATCGAACTCCTTTCAGACTCCTTCAGCAGCCAAACTCTTTCTGGACTCCTCCAGTGGCTGAACCCTTTTTGGACCCCTTTAGCAGCTGAACTCCTTTCGGACTCCTTCAGCAGCCAAACTCCTCCAGTGGCCGATATCTTTTCGGATCCCTTCAATAGTCGAACTCCTTCTGGACTCCTTCAGCAGTCGAACTTCTTTCGGACTCCTTCAGTGGCCGAACCCCTTTTGGACCCCTTCAGCAACCAAACTTCTTCCGACTTCTCCAGTAGTCGAACCTCTTTCAGACTCCTCCAATGGCCAAACTTTTCATAGTCATCCAGAAAGGTCTCCGCATGAGTCTGGTTCCATACACGGCTTAAACCGATCCGCACCCAGACTACCTTAGAGGAGTTTGAATTCCTCTAGAATTGATATAGCTCGAAGGTCATCACCAATCGATGCCCACCCCTCCAAACTTTGACTATTAAATCTCAAATGGACTGATACCTCACGATAACAAATACTATCCTCCATAACAAACTCCACATAGCTCTGAGCGGCCTACTATCCGATAGTTATGGTTGTTACTATTAGTTTGTTATAGGCTCCATCTATAAAAGAGATCCTCCAGATACGTTTTCGAAAGACTCTCTTCTTCCTCCCAAAATTCTGCAAACTGAGCACTCCATTTCTGTTGGCCAAAAAAGCTAACTTGACCATCGAAGGGTCTTGCCGGAGCCACCACCTTGGGCTCTAGTCGAGACTTATTTTGTAGGTCACCGACGGTGACCTCGTCTTCTCCGACTCCAGCACTTCTCCGATGGTAATCAGATTTCGCACCAACAAAGCTAAAAATGATCTATATTGGATAGATGTCATGCAAGAAGAATTAAATCAATTTGAAAGAAATAAAGTATGTATCTTAGTCGATAGACCAAATGACCATTCAATAATTGAAACTAAATGGGTATATAGAAATAAATTGGATGAACATGGAACCATTATAAGAAATAAGGCTAGATTAATAGCAAAAGAATATAATCAGGAAGAAGGCATTGATTTTGATGAAATTTTTGCTCCTATAGCTAGATTAGAGGCCATTAGATTATTGCTTGCTTTTGTATATTTCATGAACTTTAAATTATATCAAATGGATATAAAAAATGCATTTCTTAATGATTATATAGTAGAAGAAGTATATATTAAACAACCATCTGGATTTGTAAATTATGCACTTTCAAATCATGTATTCAAATTACATAAAGCCTTGTATGGTCTAAAACAAGCCCCACATGCTTGGTATGAAAGATTAAGTAAATTCTTACTAGATAATGAATTTACTAGAGGAAATGTTGATAAAATCTTATTTTTAAAAAGAAAAGATGAGAATCTATTAGTTGGACAAATCTATATGGATGATACTATTTTTGGTGTCACTAATGAAATCCTTTGTCAAGAATTTGCTAAGCTAATGTAGGGTGAGTTCGAGATGAGCATAATGGGAGAGTTAAACTTCTTCCTCGAACTTCAAATCAAGCAAAATGAAGAGGGGATCTCCATCAACCAAACAAAATATACAAAGAAAATACTCAAGAAGTTTGGGATGGAGAGTTCAAGACCAATTGGTATACCAATGAGTACATCCTACAAATTTGACAAAGATGAGAAAGATAAAAAAGTAGACTTAAAATTATATAGAGATATGATAGGCTCACTTCTTTATCTTACTGTAAGTAGACCAGATATAGTATTCAGTATTTGCATATGTACTAGGTATCAATCAGACCTTAGCGAATCATATTTGCTTGCTGTCAAAAAAATCTTTAGATACTTATCTGGGACACTTAATGTAGGACTATGGTATGATAGAGCATCTCAATTTGAATTAATTGGTTACTCTGATGCTGATTTTGCTAGATGCAAACTTGATAGGAAAAGCACTAGTGGCACATGTCAAATCAGAGGAGTAAATTTAATTTCTTGATTTAGTAAGAAACAAAACTTAATAGCACTCTCAACGATCGAGGCCAAATATATAGCTGCTGTGCATAAATTCTTTGAATTAAACAATAATTAGAAGATTTTGGATTCAAACTTAATAAGATATCCATAAGATGTGACAACATAAGTGTAATCAATTTAACCAAGAGCCCAATTCAACACTTAAGATCCAAACACATTGAGTTAAGACATCACTTCATAAGAGATCATGTACAAAACAATGATGTGGTGCTTGAATTTGTTAGTACTGATAAATAATTAGCTGACATATTCATAAAACCCCTTAGTGAAGAAAAATTTAGTATCATTAGTAGAGACTTAGGACTATGCTACCAATCTGATTAAATTTCATTTTCTAAATCTTCAAGTAAATCAAATCAAATACAAAAGAATTAAAATCTTATGTGCAAAATTAATGATCAATATTTAGGAAATAACTAAATATTATCTGAATATCAAATTTTTTATAACACTCTAGAAGTTTCAGAACTATTGCTTGAGTTGACTCGAGCAAACTAGTTTAAAACCACGAGTCGACTCGAGGGTCGGGGCCATAGGTGATTAAAACAGACCCGTGACTGTTTGCGATGTCCTAGAGATTCTTCATCTCGATGAGCAGAGGGCCTCTCATCCTCCCAAACTCAATCTAACAGTATCTGCTTACTTTCCTACCACCTCTTTCATTCGATTCATAAAGTTAGGAACCAGATTTGGGTAAAATGGTTGGAGAAAGGCATGGAGTGTGGAAAGTTTGTAATACCTGTGGAGCCAAAGAATGGAAGAGGAGAAGGAAAGTTCGAATGAAATGGGCAACATCCCAACCATCTGAGGTTTCTCAACCCTTCGAAGAACCCTTTCAGGAAGAACCCACTCAAGAAGAATCCATTCAAGAAGAACCTCAATAGGATCAAGGTATACCAAACTCACCTCCTCCACCACCTTCACCAGTCGGTAGGATGGCCACTAGAGCCATTGCAATGGAGAGGAGAATTGATTTTGATTTCTTTGAAAGTTATAATTTTTCTATTAAAACTTGGATTGGTAGGATGGGGTGGAGAAATTTCTGTACAATGGATATCCCGATGTACCCTAAGTTGGTTAGAGAGTTCTATGAAAATCTTAAAAGGAGACTTCCTAAAATTATAAGTACAGTCAAAGGTATACAAATTGAAGTGACTGAGGAGAGTTTGGCTTAGATTTTTGGTATCACAAAAGAAGATTTTGTGCCCGATAAATTATCTAATAAAAGGGGTTTGAGACTGATTGTAGGCAGGGATGATATTATAGGAGGTGTACTGGCACCCATACTATCAGTAAAAATGAGAGTTCTTCATCATATCATCAGTGGGATGTTTATTTCGAAATTAGGTAGACATGACTTTGTGTTTGAAAGAGAGCTATGCATGATGTATTTGATGGTTCAGGAAACTCAGATAAATCTGCCTGGTAGTATGATGCATCAAATGAGAGAAGCAGCATCTAGAAATAAAGTGTGTTTATCCTATGGCATGGCCCTAACCAGGATATTTGAGACTGCTGGAGTGTCATTAGAAAATGAAGCAAGTAAGAAGTAGTCTCACTATGATGTGTATGACATGAGAGCCCTGACCAAAATGTAGTATCATATAGAGGATGGAAGATGGGTCAAGAACATTTTTGGTCAAGAGAGGAGAGCACCTAGAGTTGTAGAGGTAGGAGAGCGCTCTACTCTAGTGGCAGCCTGAGATGCACTTGACACTGACCCCGATACACCTATGACACCTCGAGCTCCACCCATGGAGAGGTTTCCTCAGACACCACCTGCTGACTCTGCATCTATAGAGAGACTGGCAGACATGATATCGACTAGAGTCAGTAGAGAGATTCAAGGACTATCTGAGAGAGTAGAGACTGTACAGACAGAGATGAGGTCTATCTCTCAAAGGCTTTTTATTCTGAAGCAGAGGGAGCATACACATGACACATCCACTAATCACTCTAGCATCATTGATGAGATTGCTTGGCTCAGGGGGAGCATTGAGTCTGGAGGCATTGAGATGATGGCAGCGATCAATAGCTTGGGTCAGGCACAGTAGCAGGGCATCATTTTAGTACTTGGAGCTATGGACAGTTTGATCAAAAAAATAGAGAGACTCACTCCAGGTACAATACCAACGGCAGTAGCAGCAGGTGCTGCAGCTAGGATAGCCATGCCACGACCTTCACCTCCTCCATCTATGTCACCTAGTCAAACCATCCAGGTATCCATGAGTGAGAGTAGACCACCACTCAGAGTCTACACTCATGGAGGGCCTCCTCCCTCGAAGGTAGCTGAACCTTTTGCTAGGACTCAGAGTAGGAGAGCCAGATCTTCTATCTCACGAGCCTCATCCCAGACATTAGAGATTCCATCTGATGATGAGTAGTCTCATAGGCTCTAGTGTCTGTCCACTTCTTGTACTTAGATCTATGTATTAGGAGTATATGGTTGTATTTGATTCTATGTTTGTATTTGACTCCATGTTCTTGGTATTTATAGATGTAAACTTGCTTACCTTGGTTTTATCTTGAACTTGATGTTTCATTGTATCCTAGTGTGTTTTGGTGGCTTAACACACTCATTTTGTTAAAGCAATGAACTCATGATCACTTACTTTTGCACTCGTTCTGAACATTTGCCTTAACTTTGTATTTTTGATTGATGACAAAGGGAGAGTAATATGTATATGAGCATGAATTCATTTACTTTTAATATGTTAAAATTCATCCACTATTCATTCACTTTGAATGTGTTAAATCTAAATTTTTTAGCATAAATGTGTTAAGGTAAAAATTTTCAGCATATATGATGTGCATTATAAGTTTGGAGTTTGTGCCATGATACATACTCTATGTATTATTGTTTAATACTAATGCTTGGCACACACATATGGATATATGCTGACAATTTACCATTCTAATGAGTACAAGCAGAAAACTTAATCTTGAATTGAAAGACATTAAAAATGCAAGCATAAATTGAGGGGGAGACAAATATGAAAATACAAAAGAAATTAAATCATTAATCTATTGAAAATATCCTTAATGTATTGTTATTGTACATTTCTCGCTCATATACTTAAAGTTTTGTCATCATCAAAAAGAAGAAGATTGTTGACTCTAAGGATTGATTTTGATGAGTAACAAAATATTTGAGTATATATTTGAACTAATGAAGTTGTTGAGATCATGTTTCAGGATGCATTTTAAAGTACCAAATAAAATTTTCATATAAATGCAATTGAAAATTGATAGAGAAGATTTGGAGGCTTTTGAAGCATATATCACACCTGAAATAAGGTTTGCAAAGGACATCACCAAACCAGAATTAAAGAGGAAAACCTTTGGGGGAATTGAAATTTTTTAGCTTAAGAAGCCCATGAGTTGACTCATGGTTCGACTCGTTGTTCAGCTTGAGCTGATACGTAGACTGGCATGCAGAAGTTTCAGAAGGAACAGTTTCAAGCAGAGGCTTGAGTCGACTCAAGATTCTTGAGTCGAAGTCTTAGTAAAAATCTAGAGAATGGTGATTTTAGGGCAAGGTCTCGAGCAAAGGCTCGAGTCAACTCGAGGTTCTTGAGTCAAAGTCTTAGGAGAAATACAAAAGATGATAATTTTGAAGCAAATTTTGGTACAGTCTTGAGTAAAGGCTCGAGTTGACTTGAGGTCCATGAGCTGAGGATCGAGTAGAGTAAAAAGTCTCGAGCAGAGGAATAAGCAAAATAAAAGGTCTTGAGCTGAGGCTCGAGTTAACTCAAGATTCGACTCGAGCTCCAATGGCTAGTTTCTGCAGACTATCCAAAACTCTGCAGATTAGATTCAAATGATTATTTTTACTTCTCCAATGGTCAAATAAGATTTTTTAGCCTACCAAACATGAAAAATCATCTACAAAATACTTGGAGGAAGAGACATGACTATTCATTCATTGATAAAAATAAAAAATTAAAGAAAAAAGTCCAAAAAGCATTGAATAGAGAGCATTCAACTCCCATCTTCAAGAAAAATCAGATCAAGAGATTCCATTTAGCAAGAACACAAGCTCAAAAGCTCAAAAGCCTTTAATAAAGAAGATTCCAAAAAGCTTCATCGACTTATTTGCTCATCAAAGGAGCTTTTTGTTCATTTTTGCTGTTCAACTTTTCTCCTTCTTGTAACTTAGCTTCAATAGGATTTTGAAGCTAAGGGGAAGGCTTATCCAAGCCTGAAAATTAGATTGTAATCCAAGGATTGGCTCAAGGTTGGTTGTGGTTGGTGCGTCGGTATAAAAATTAACTAGGTTTTGGATAGTGAGCCTTGGAAAACTATTCAGCTATAATCTTGAAGAGATTATAGTAAAAATCTCAAGTGAGCCTTGGGAAGTGGACATAGGTGCAAGGAGCACCGAACTATTATAAATTTTTTAGTATTTGTGATTGCCTTGTTTACTTCATTCCATTTACATTTCTGCATTTCTGCATATTTAGAACTAAATCATACACCATCACATCACTTGTTTTTAAAAACAGCATCCAACTAGCTTTAAATTTTGAAAAACCCAATTCACCCTCCCCTCTTGGGTTGTCTTGCTGGGCAACATTGAAGAAAATGCTGAGCTTAAGAAGGAAAATGATATTTTAAAATCCTTTCTAAAAGAAAATAAGATAATTTTAAATGAGAAATTGATTTTAACTCAAGAAAATTTGAACCTAAGAATTGAAATTGCTAAGTTAAAACCTATGGTAGAAAAGTTAACTCTTAGCTCAAATAAACTTCAAATGATACTTGAAAATCAAAAGGCCATTTATGATAAAACTGGCCTAGGCTATAATCCTCTTAAGAAATAAAAATTTCTGAAAAACATCTTTGTGAACTCATCAAGCAACAAGTTTTCAAATATTACTTATTTTAAATATGAAAAAGTAGGACATAAATCCTATACATGTTTTTCTAATAAATTTGAAAATTAAAATGTGAAGAAGATTTTGGTTCCAAAAGGAACCATGAGCTCTAACCTTCATGGATCTAAGATAACTTGGATACCAAAAACTAGTAAATGATTTTGCAGGTACACCAAGGATTTAATGAAATAAAATGAGAAAATACTCGTAGATGGATGCCTTGGGAATGGACTTGGATGAGTGATGATATTGGTAAAATCTAAACTTTTCTCACATCATACAATCAATGTTTATTTGATTAATTTTATTAATTGTAATGATCTATCATTATGATTTCATATTATGATTACTTGCTTGAAATTCTTTTCATATGTTAGTAAGATTAGTATGATTGATTGATTTTGATGATTTGAATATTTTGATTTTAAAAAATCAATATGCTCTCCTCTAAATATCATGTTATGATATTAATTGAAACTATCTTAAAATTCAACATGATATAATAGTGCTTTCCCATATCAATTTTGTAATTAATAAACTTAAATTAAAAGATTCTTAATTGGATATGAATATTTTTGAATTATTGAATATACATGCAAAACTATTTTTTGGCATTCCCCCATAAGTTGTTTAAATATTGAAATTTTTCAAAACTTTGCATGATCTAAGTACTTGAAGATAAAACATCTATTCATAAAGCTTAAGTGCTTGATGTGTTGAATTACATTGCATATTAGCTTATCCCTAAGGATTTGGAATTTTATAGTTCAACTAAAACTCATAGAGCCTATATCTAGATTTTCTTTTACATGAGTCCCTTGATAATCTTACCTCCATGATTGATTAATTCTTGATCCTTTAATTTAACTTAAATATCCTTCTTGATCATCGATTTGATTGCTTATTGATTTTTATTCAACTTGATTAAATTTTTTTGAATTAAAAACTACTTGAACTATTTTTTGCTTCAAAGAGCCAACTCTTGATTTAGTAGAAGTTAACCTCTTTTTTCTGGGATTACTTCTCCTATTTTAAAATATTCCAAGGCTCTATCATTCCATTGTCAATTTTCTCGAGCCATAATTTCTTTCAAACTCTTCTCCTACTAAAATTAGATCTTTCCTCTCCATTTCTATTTTAATCTTGTAGTTCTTGTTCTCCAATGGCACCCCAAAAGCATTTTATCCAAAGAAAGAGAGAAGTCTAGTTTCTAAAATGAAAGATGTGCAGATTGAGATAAATATTGATAGTATTGGATGCATGCTACATATATACAGACCAGTAGGAGCACCTCAAATTATCTCAAGCAGCTACACATTTAAGATTTGTATTTGATCCAGATAATAATTAAGGGTATTGAGGATATTAGCTCTCATGCTATAGTAGATGATGATGATGAGACTCCTACGTAGAGTATATTGCAGCATATATCATGATAAGAAGTCAACAGAGCAGCATGAATAAATAGAGATAGCTTCACTTTCATAGACCAACCATTCAGATACTAGCTCATGATTACCTGATAGACTAGATGATGATGCATTTATTGAGAGACTCTCCATCAAGATTGTAATGTCAGTTTATGCAGAGCTTTAGAGGTACATATCAGAGGCACACAAGATGAGATGAGATTAGATGGAGGCATTATTATTGATCAAAAATAAGTTAGAAAGATTGATTCAGGCACTCACTGCAGCGAGGAAGGATATTCACTATCGGATCCAGTCATTTGGAGATATTAGACTATACTCTCTTTCTACCTAGTCTAGACCTACATCTTAGGATTATCCTGATATATACTTGCTTAAGATGCTAGAATTCCTTTCCACAGCTTTAGTGATGCTTTTAATCTATTTTTGGCATCTATATAGGATATAGCTCTAATACATTTTGCATGCTTTCATGATTTTATCTTTGTAATCACTATTGGCTAATCAATAAAAATTTCATCTTTTGTGAAAATTCAATGTGTTTAATATTATTTGTTTGACTCAATATGTGCTTTGCTTGCAAAACAAAGGAAGAGAAATGATTACTTATTTAAATTAATTAAATATGCATGATTTGAAAGAAATAGGGAGAGAATTAAGAAAAGTTAATTTTCTAACATAGGGGGAGAGTTAAGAAAATCAAGTTTTCTAGCATTTATTATGAAAAATAAAAAAAAATTTGAATTGAATAAGAAAAAAATTTATTGAAATATTAAAAATAAAATTATTTTGATCTATTTATGCACTCGTGTTATTCTAGTTATTTGATTTGCTTTAGAGAAATTATTTTTATTTTATTTTTATTTAATTATACTTTACATGGTTTGATCCTATCATGATTTTTAATAATTAATTGGTATCAAGCTTAATCTTGAAAAATATTTTACCCCAAATAAAAATTTTAGATAAATAATCTTTAAATCTCATGAAAAATTATTAATAGACATTTATTTGTTGCTTGACTTGTTGGTTCACTTATGCTTTCATGTGATCTTGTTTATTCATGTTTTGTATTGATATCAAAGTAAAGTTTTATAATTGGTATCAAACATATTTTTTTCTATCTTGCACTTTATTGCCTTCTTTCGGTAAAAAGAAAATAATATTTTATCTCGAATCCGATTTTGCATAGCTTATATGATATCTTTTGAGATAAATTCAGAGAATTTCATATCTTTTCTGAACTAAACTAAGTGATATTTCTTAAGAAAAGAAAGATCTAAATTTAAATAGTAAATCTCTCTATGATTTATTTGCGTAGTCTATTGGTACCAATTCAAAATGACTTATCAAAATAATTTAAACTTAATAAATTTATTTTTTTTGATAAAAAAAATTAAAATAATTGGTATCAGATTTTATCACCTTGCACTCCATCTTTTGACAAAAAAAGAAGAAAGAAAAGAATGCTTTGTCTCAAATCTAAGTTTGCACAACCATATTTTAATATGATAATGTTTGAGACAAATTGCAAATATTTGATACCTTTTCTAAACTTAATATATAATATTTCTTAAAAAATAAATATTTTCTTAAAAAATAATTATTATTAAAAAATTAAATTAAATAAATCTCTTTATGATAATATATCCAAATTCCCAATTTTGAAAGAATCTATTTATCTTGGACTTTTAAAGCTTAAAAATAGTATTATTTTTGAATCTACAATTTTGAAGAAAAAAATAGTATTAAAATTATACTTTCTAAATGAGAAATTTTTTTTTTAAAACTAAATCTTATTTTATTTTTAGTTGAGTGGTGCCAAAAGAAATAATTTTTTTTAACTTGAAAAGAAATTACTTATATTACTTGATTTGTTCATCTTTGATTTAAACATTTATATATTTTTTGACTTATCAATTCATACTTTGATTGATTTAATTATGTCATTACTTTTTAATGATTAATGAATATTTCAAAAATGCTTTACATCAATTGATCATTTTGATGTTGTCATGATTGAAGATATCCTATTATAAACATTCCATTTTAAAATCAATGAAAGTAAAATTTTCATAAAAAAAAAATTACTGTACCATGATTTGATTGATGGTTGATTATTTGAAACTCAATATGCTTACTTTAAAATAAGTGCAATAGAGAAAAAAAATACTAAAGAAAATAATTTGATCTTAAAAGACTATTTAATTGAAAATGCCTTTATTTGCAAAAGTAAGGGGAGAATTCATTTAAGATGAATTAGTTACAAAATTGGTATCAATCAAATTTAAAAATCTATGTTTAAAAGTTAAATTAGTATTAGTTAAAGATCAAGTAGATTGAAAGTAGAAATCTTTAAAATAGTGAGGTTCATTGAATATCTAAAAGAAAAGAAAGAAAAGAAAGAAAAGAAAGGACCTTGTGCATCAAATTCAGAGAGCTTTAAAGTATGATCATCCTCATTCATTCAAGCTTCCTCTCAGTCTTCAAGGAGAGAATACAAAGCTTCAAGAGCCATCTTTCAGCCTCTCCATCAAACTTCAAAAAGAGTTTTTTTTTAATTTTTATGCTAAATTTTATACTTGTATTTTTATTTCTTTACAAGTTTCTTTAGAAAAAAGAAACTTGGGGTGTAGGTTGGTCCAAGCCAAAAATTGGATCGTGTAAAGATTTTGGTTAGTGCTCATAGATTAAAACCAATCAGATTGATAGTCTGAGAAAACTATCGGTGTAGGATTGTGGTTGGTGAGCTCGGTAAAACTAACTGAGTTGTTTATGATCCCGGGTCAAAATAAATGCACTGTAATCTCGGATTATAGTAAAATTTTCAAGAGAATAGCTTGGAGAGTGGATGTAGGTGCGGGATTGCACCGAACCATTATAAAATCTTTGTGTATTTATTTTGTGATTTTGCTTTTCTTGCTTTTCTTATTTACTTTACATATTTGCATTAGTTAGTTGCTTTTAATTTTTCTGCCACACATTGCTCATTCATCATAAGTATTTAAGTTTCTCTTAATTAGAAGCACATATTTATTTTAGAGTATAATTTGGCCAAAAATTTTATAAATCTAATTCACCCTCTCTCTTGGGTGGCCATACCTGGGCAACAGTTAGGAGGCTAGGGCATGGGATTAGAGCTCCTACATCTTCATGTCCATTCAGGGTTGACATCCATGCTGCTTGTAATATTTGGTTGGCAGAAATACAGAGATAGGCTGCTGAGGATCGGTAGTGGGCTGTTGAGTTGACTGTACGTGTTGATGAGTATCAGCTATTCTAGATGCAGATGATGAAGTGGATGGCATAGATGGAGCAGATGATGAGGCAGCAATAGGCCAATCCGAACTTCTCTGAGTGCTCTCCTCCTTCTTCGGCCCATTCTCCTTCTCCAGATACTGCCGGTGCTTGATGGCCAGTTGTCCATTTCTATATATTTTTATTTTTATTTTGGATATTTTGTATTTACAAAGAAATACTTTTTGTAATTATATTTTTATATAATGAAATGAAATTTATTTATGAATGAATAAAATGATGAAATTTATTTATGGATATGAATTTTTTATTTTATTTTTTTAAATTTTAATAATTAATATGAAAAATATAAAAAAAATATTTTTTATAATTTTTTAAAAAATAATTTATGATGGATATTTTTGTATTATAAATAATTAAATTATCCATGATGAAAATAATCCATCATAAATAATTAATTATCTATGATGAAAATAATCTATCATAGATAATTTATTATTTGTGATAGATTATTTTTGTTGTAGATAATTAATTATCTATGATGGAAATAATCTATTATAGATAATTATTTATTTATGATGGATTTTTTCATTAAGAAAAAATTTATTTATGATGAAAAAAATTTCATCATAAATAATTTCATCGTAGATAATTTAAAGAGTAAAAAACTTTTTTGATAAAAAATTTTCATTATAAACAAAATATTATTAGCAATGAAAATAATTTTCGTCGCTAATTATTATCTACGATCCTATTTTTTGTGATGAAATATTAGCGATGGAATTTTCATCGCTAATAATTATTAGCGATGAAAATTTATTTTTTATGATGAAATTTTTGCATCACAAAAATTCTATTTTATTATAGTTATGCCAAGCCAATGGAAGTAATCATTGCATGAATACATGACAGTCAAGGCTTTTTAGCCCATAGAATTTGCAATCTTTGACATTGACGCATCGAGCTAGATTACTTGCATAACCATCTAAAAATTTAAGACTTTTACACCATTCACAAACCTCCTTCAACTGCTCCTTAGTTAAGGTATAAGATGCTTTTGGCTTCAAAAATTTCCTAGGTGACATCTCAATCAACTCTAATAGAGGATGCTTGCATATGTTCTTCATATTTGCTCGAGCATTGGGATTGTCCTTCATCATGCCCTTGACATCCATAATAGTGTAGAAAATATTATCGAATATATTCTTCTCAATATGCATGACATCAAGATTATGATGGATCAAATTAGTGGACTAGTATGGTAATTTTTAGAAGATGCTTCGCTTCACCCAGTTATGAGTTCTATCGAACCCCTGAGGCTTATGCTTGTCAAATTCAATGCCAAACAAGATTTTGTCCAATTGGGATACCCTCTAAAACACTTCCATACCATTGAGTCACTGGGGTGCATGATCCTTTTCTATCTTTCTCCTCCTGAAACTGTTCCGCTATTTTCAAAAAAAAATGATGCTCAGGAAGGATTTGACGATGACAATCGAACTAGCAAGGCTTACGATCATATTCAAGCTAAAATGATTTTGTATTCTCCATACAATAGGAACACGCTAGCTTTTCATGAGTGCTCCATCCTGACAGCATCCCATAAGCGGGAAAATCATTAATGGTCTACATCAACGCAGCCTTCATTACAAAATTCTGCTTCTTCGATGCATCAAAAGTATGAATGCCATCGAACCATAACAATTTTAGCTTATCAACATGAGGCCTTAGATATACATCAATGCTTCTACCAAGATGTCATGGTCTAGGAATGAGTAATGTAAGAAAGATGTTATGTTCTTTCATGCACATCCCAAATGGTAGATTGTATGGAGTAATAAAGACTGGCCAACATGAATAAGGGACTGCTGCATGACTTATAAAGCCATCAGTGGATAGACCCAATCAGATATTGCATGAGTTTTAAGCAAATAAAGGATGGCAAGCATCAAATTGCTTCCATGCCTTGCTCTCCGATGGATGACACATCATATCAGGATACTTGTATGGTCCTTCTTTATGCCACCTCATCTGCCCGACAATACTCTTGGATAAGTAGAACCTTTGAAGTCTAAGAGTTAGAGGAAGGTATCGAAGTACCTTGTATGGTATGCCCTTTTGATTCCTATCCTCTTGTCTCGGCTTAAATTGGCTTGCACCGCATACACCATATGAGCTCTTCTATTGATCCTCTTTATAGAAAAGCATGCAACCATTATGGCATGTATCTATTTTCTCATATTTCATATCCAACCCTTTCATCATTTTTTTCGAAGCATAGAAGCTCTCAACAAGCTTCTCATCCTTTGGTAGAATTTTCTTTATTATTGCTACCATCCCATCATAATAATTGATTGTCATATTAAACTTAGACTTCAAGTTCAATAACTTTGACACAGTCGATAGTATAATGTGTGTTTCACATTCTGGCCATAGTGGTTCATCAGCATCTTTCAGCATATGGTAGAAATTACCACTACCAACTTCTGGATCATCCTCCACATCCTAGTTAAATTCAGGACCAGCCACATCCAAAACTATATCCACCATTCTATTTGTATCCATGTCCTACTCAGTTCTAACCCTTACAACTTTCTTTCATATTTCTTCATGCAGGTACCAATGCCTATAGTTGGACATAAATCCACTCTTATATAAATGAATAGTAATTGTATCTCTATCAAACATTTCTCTATTGCTACATCTGTTACAAAGATAATGAGCTCATCCTTGATGTAAGAGTGCTACATTATCGAAAATAAAATCACAAAAGTACTCTACATCCTCTCTATATTCAGTAGAAATCTTCTCGTCGACTACTCGACGATCCATCCAACTACGATCCATAACAGACTATCTAAAAATTTTGCATACACATAAATATAAGATAATTGCAAAATACTATTTTATCACTCAAAATAGCTTACATAGTAAATTAATAATCCTATCATCAACTAATAGGTAAAGATAGATCGTATCCCATTGAAGAAATGTATTAATTCTATTGGTATATTACAGTAATCAAATAATATGCAACAGGAACCAAAAAAAATTTTGACAGCATTTTTCCTTAGTTCTCCCATATAAGGAGAACAAAAAAAAAATTCTATCCAAAATTTTTTTCAAACCCTTAGCATACCGTTTGATTACTATAATGACCTATAGAATTACTTGCATTTCTCAAACTGTTCATAGTAGACAATCAACTGATTAATGTACGTAATTCTTTTACCCGTATAAAAATAAATAAATGTATGAATTCCTTAGAATATGTACATTAATTAACTAATGGGTCTATCATTCCATACAATACAAATTTTATTCAAATTAATACATAATTAATGATATCCAACATGCGAGAGTGAAATGCCTTTGATGCCAGCTATGACTTGAGATCCGAGCATGCAGGGCATGCCCCGGCCCCATGTTTGCAATATTGCCCGACATCTTCTCTCAATTCCAACATTCTGCATGCCAAACTTCAAATCCCATACATCTAATTAATTAATTAATAGATTATTTAATTAGTGATGACACTAGTCGTCACTAATGTCGTCAGTAATACTATACTATATCAGCCAATGCTAATGCCATTGCTACTGCTACTACTACTGCCTATAGTGGGAGGAGGGGGAACTTACAGTGGGAGGGAGGGGGCTACAAGGGACTGTAATTTCAGGCTGATAGGCTAGGGCAATGAGGCAAGGATCGTGTGGTCAGCCTAGCTGAAATGGGGCCACAAGGAGGCTGGCGGGATAGGGCAGTAGGTTCCGAGGCCACGGACTAGGAGGTGCTGGTGGGGTGGGGGTGGCCGCAGGAGGGACAGGGTCGGAGTGGTAGGCTTAGGGCCGTGGCGTTGGAGGCACTGACGAGGTGGAGGTAGTCATGGGAGACGAAGGGCTGAGGTGACGGGCTCAACGTCGCAACATTGGAGGCACCGACAGGGTGGGGATAGCTATGGGAGAGGCGGAGCCAGGGAGGCTGGCTTGGGGCCATGCCATAGGAGGCATCGATGGGTTCAGGGTGCCCGCAGAAGAGGCGAGGCTAAGGTGGCTGGCTCAGGGAAGCGAAGAAGGAGATGTTGGTGGGGTCGAGGCGGTTGCAGGCGAGAAGATGTCGGAGCTACAGGGTCGGGGCGACCTTGAGGGAGGTGGGGCCAGTGTGGCAGGATCACTAGGAAGGTGCCGATGGGGTCGGGTCATCGAGAAGGAGGACGCGCGGGGAGCGGGGAAGGTCAGGAAGGATGCATAGGGAGTGGAGAAGGTGCAAAGGAAAAAATTTTGGGCAATTTTTTTTCCTATGGGTAGGATTTATAGGGGACTATTACCAACAGCAAAAACTCCATCGATAATATGGTCGCCAAAATCCGAATTTCTATGCCAACATTACTAGCAATGGTGTATGCTATTGCTAATAACAAAACACCGTCGCTAATAATATTAAAATTTTTAAAATATTAAATTTTTTTATTTTTTTTTTGAAAATTTTAATAATTATCAATGGCAAACATGCCATCGGTAATACTATTGAAAAAAATAATTTTGTCGATGGAGGTTTATCGCTGATAAAAAAAATGTCATTGCTAATAATATTAAATTTTTAAAAATATTTAGTTTTAATTTTAAAATAATTTTTTTTCAAAGTTATTAGTGATGGCAAGCACATGATCACTAAAGCCATCTCTAATGATCATAATTTCTTTAAAAAATTATATTATATTTTTATTTTTTTTTCTAAGTCATTTTTTGGGTGGCTAAAGATCAATATTGGATAATTATAAATTTTTTGGCTTAATTAATTTATGGATCGAGTCTTATTTGATTTAAAATAAATTTAATTTAATTATTCTTAACTTAATTTAAGGCTAATTAAATTTTAATATTCTAAATAAGACTTGGATTCAAAATCTAATTGAATTAGATTTGACATGATTTCGAATCGGATTCGATTTTGATTCAAATAGAACCTAAATTAAAAATTATTTTTTTAATTAATTTAAATTAAATTAAATTTAATTAGACTTAACTTAATTTTAGAATAATTTGATTTAAAATTTAATTAAAACTTAAATTCAAAGTCTAACTAAAATAGGTTAGACAAGATTTCGAATTGGATTCGAATCTGATTCTAATTGAATTTGGATCGAACCCAAACTAAAAACTATTTTCTCCTAATTAATTTTAATCAGATTAAATTTAGTTAGACTTGAATTAATATTAAAGTAATTAAATTTTACTATCCAAGTAGGATTGGGATTTTAAAGTCTAATTGAATGAGGATTGACAGATTTTCTAATTAGATTTGAATCGAATTTGAATTGGATTTGAATTAAATCTAAATTAAAAATTATTTTCTCCTAATTGATTTAAATCAACTTTAATTTGATTAATTTTGACTTAATTTGAGGTTAATTAGATTTTATAATCCATGTAGGATTTGGATTTGAAGCCTAATTGAATTAGGTTTGATAGGATTTAGAATTGAATTCGAATCAGATTCGAAATAGATTCAAATATAATCATAGATCAAGTTTTAATTAATTTAAATTAGCTTAAATTTAGTTAGTTTTGACTAAATTTAAAGATAATTAGATTTTACTATCCAAGTAGGACTTGAATTAAAAGTTTAATTAAATTAAGATTGATAGAATTTCAAATTAAATTTAAATTGGGTTCAAATTGGATTTGAATCAAATCCAAATTATAAACCATTTTCTTCTAATTATCTAAATCATCTTAAATTTAATTAGATTTAATTTAATTTAAATATAATTAAATTTTACTATCCAAGTAGAACTTAAATTAAAAGTCTAATTGAATTAGGATTGATAAGATTTTAAATTGGATTCAAATTGAACCAAAATTAAAAACTATTTTTTTTAATTAATTTAAATTAAATTAAATTTAATTAATTTTGATCTAATTTGATGTTAACTAAATTTTATAATCTAAGTAGGATTTGGATTCAAAGCTTAATTTAATTAGGTTTAGCAGAATTTTTGAATTGAATTTGAATCGAGTTCGAAATGGGTTTGGATGGTGGCCTGGATTATTAGTGACGATAAATATACAATCACTAATGCCATCACTAAATACCAAACTTATTAGCAACTATAATCATCCATCGCTAATTCCATCATAAATAAAAATTTAAATTAATCTTTTCTCTAAAATCTTTTTAAAAAAATTTAAATTAATAATTATCTCTAATATCCAAAATCACCATCACTAATAATTATTTTATGTTTAAATAGGATAAAAATATTTAAAAATTTTAAATAATTTTAGCGATGGCTTTTACCATTATTAAAATTTAAAAATATCATCACTAATATTTTGCTATTAGCGACAGTCTATTCTCTATCGTTAATAATCAAAACTAGCCATTGCTAATAATTTTTTTACTTTTATGTATTCTAAAAAAAATTTATACTTTTAGAGATGGTCTTTGCCATCACTAATATTTATTTTACCATCGCTAATATTATTACCAATGGTAGATTTTTTTTTTGTTAGTGTTATGGTGGCAAAAAATCTTTATTAGTGATGGAATTTTTTGCCATCACTAATATCATCGCTAATATTTAGATTTCTTATAGTGTTTAAAAAAATTTGAAATGTATGCATGAAACCCTGCATGGTTTTTTAGTAGTGGTATCAGAGCTAGGTTCTTTTATGACACAATCATGCATACATTAAAATAAATTTAAAAATAAAAATTAAAGATCGTATATACTGATCATAAAGTTGTCCTGTTGTAAGGTTAACCCCTTACAATGAAAAGATTATCCTAGTATTTACTAATATGAAAAACTAAGTCATGAATAAATTAAATAAGATCTAAATAGATTTATAATTTTTTTTAATTTAAATCTAAAAATTAAATGGATATTTGATCTATTATTGATTATTTAGATTAGATCTAAATAAACACACATACTGATTATAAGGTTGTCCTGCTATAAAGTTTACCTCTTATAGTGCAGAGGTTATTCTAGTATATGTTGATCTGAAAAATCTAAATCAGAAATATGTTAGATAAGATCTAAAATAATTTATAATTTATTTTTAGATTTTAAATCCAATATTAATTAATTTATGATCTGATTTTGATCATTTAGATGAGATCCATATGATGTGTTTCATGTTTAGATCTGCATTCTCTAGTTGCATATGTTGATATGTAGCCTTATTTTTGAATCTAGAATTTATATGTTTGATATATTTATTTTATAGAATTTAAATTAAAAACTTATTTTTTGTAAAATTTTAGATTTAAAATTTTAGGACATGATCTAAATATTGAAATAAATTAGATCTAAAACTATGAATTGAATATGATTTAATATAAATTATTTATAAATTTGAATATATTTTAAATGATCAAATTAGAAATTAATTCTGAGGTTTCGAGCTCTAACCCATCAGTCTTGAACTTAATTGAAAATTAAGTGATTATTTAGGATCTAGGTTTGTAATTTGAAGATTCTAAGATAATTTCATAAAACATGGGTTAAAGGATTATGGATTAGCTTTGATCAGGTCATTAACTGGATTAGATCTAGGATTAGATTAAATATGGACTAAGTTAAGAAATTGATCAAACCTAATTAATAGTTAATTAGGATCAGATCATTCTTTTTTATAGATCAATTTAATAATTCTAGTTGATCAAAGTTCATACATCTAACAAATGGACCTAATCGTGACTCAATGGTCAAGCCCGAGTCTTTAGGCAGACCAAATCAAAACTAATAAATCGATTGGTGTGTAAGATAAGTCTGGCATTCCTAGATCGATGCAATTAATTGGTAGTCCACTTATTTGGCCATTTTTTATGGTGTTTAAGACAAGCTTTGGCAGACCCTCCCACCGATTTCACTTATCTAGCCTATGTGGTTAATAAGCTTTTGATTAGGTTGCTTATTGATTCGTGCTAACCCATGTCATATAGAAAATTAGTGAGACTGATTTTATTTAGTGAGACTAATCTAGGTACCCATGGACTGAAATTGATCATAGTCCTTAGTAATGACTTATGAAGTCAGTGGAAGAATTTGACTTGGTGAAGTTAGTGGGAGCAATTTGATCCATGTCTTCTCTATCCTTAAATCACTAATTAATTTAAATTTTTAAAATTATTAGATCCTTAAAATGATAAAATTATGGAGATAACTGAGTCATAGCCTTCCATTAAGGTGGATGATAATGAATCCAATAATCTGGATGGACATTGGAGGCACCTTACTCCTAGTGTTTATTGAAATATTAGAATTATCAATTATCATATGGTGATTAGGTCGCACTCTTTGAATGACGATTAGGTTAGCTAGAGCTTTTTGTAGGCTTGGTAATCATTCATTTGATATACCAAATTCTATCATGTTAATGGTTGGACCTAACTAGAACTTTCAATAGAGGTGCCTTACGCTTGTTGAAGAGGATCCTGGGGTAAAATCTAATTACTAAAAATCATTTAAGAAAATAATTGGTTGAGAACCTACTCATAGGTGCACACGGGTTAGCCAGAACTTTCCTCGAATTCGTATGCAGTCTATGTGGATTCTGATACCTACTAGAAAATTAAAGTAATTTCCCAAATTAGAGGTAGAGACTATCAATTCATACAAAATAGTGGAAGAACCTTTAGACTAAAGTCCAAGTCTTTAGGCTTAACATAATTCATATACATTAGATCATTATTCTCTTTTCTTTTAGAATAAGGCTAAACCCTAATGGCTCCGATCACTGTCAGATAGTGATGTACTTATAGGATCTAACTTCGATAATCAGTATCAAAAATTGAATTTGGTTCAGTAGTATGAAAGAATTTATGCTGGGGCTTGTTGGCCCGATCAAAATAATAAGTCCAAGAATAATCCAAATTAGGCTGAGGTTATACAAAGAAGAATTGTCCTACTTTTCTTGACCTCAACAGGCTGAATTAATAAGAGAAAAGAGCAAGAAGTTGCTTATCAAGGATGTTATATGATAATATCTTGTAATTTTTCTATTTATGATTCTACTACTTGGGTATTGGATACTGGTAGTCTTATGCAATTCGTTGCAAGGACTTTAGATAAGTGGAATATTTGAAAATGATGAGAAATTCCTGAATATTAGGGATGGAAGTTTTGTTCCAATCCTAACTTTAGAAATTATCGAGCTTATTTTCAAAAATTATTATTTTCAGTGATTGTCACTATTATCTATTGTTTATGATAAATGAAATTTATGTTAGCTTTTTAGCCAGAGATGGTTATCATTTATAATAAAGAAAGATTATTATGATATCATTGTAAATGATGTTACAATAATACATGGACAATAAAGATATATCATTTAATATTAACACGGTCTATTAGTATAATGTACAGATTTAATAAACACCCAAGTTAGATAATGTCATGGATGTCTATCTTTGGCATTATAGGCTTGGTCATGTTAATAAAAATAGGATAAATAAGTTGGCTTAAGAGAAAAATCTCAACATCAATGATTGTGAATCATTGACAATCTACGAGTTTTATCTTCTTGAAAAGATGATAAAGTCATCTTTTACTGGAAAAGATGAAAAAGCTAGTAAAATTCTAAGTCTCATACATAGTGATGTATGTGGACCTATAAACTAAAGTGCCAAAGAAAGATATCAATATTTTATTATAATTGTAGACAACCTATCTAAGTATGGGTACGTCTAGCTTGAATCATTTAAATTATTTAAATGATTCTGTAATAAAATAGAAAAATAAACTAGAAAAGATATTGAAACTCTTTGATCAAATTGAGGAGGCGAATACTTATCCAGTGAGTTTTTGACATATCTAAGAGAGAATGGAATTCTTTCATAGTAGACTCCTTTTGGAATATAGTGTATCGAAAAGAAAAAATTGAACTTTGTTAGACATGGTTTGATCCACGATAGAGTTTACTAGTCTACCTATTTTCATTTTAGGATTATGCTCTTGAGACTGCTTGTTTTTATTCTAAAAATTATTTTAAGTAAATCTATTGCAAAGACTCCATATGAAAAATGGATCGGGCATAGAACTAGACTCTCTCACCTTCAAGCTTGAGGTTGTCAGGTCTACATCAAAAGTTTGCACATAGATAAACTTAGATCCTGATCCAATAGGTCTATGTTAATAGATACCCCAAGAATACTAGGGGTTATTAGTTCTACCATGCTAAAAAACATAAGATGTTCATCAACAGTAAGCATTCTTTTTGAAAAAAAAGTTTCTTAGAGAAGAAACTGATGCCTAAAAGTTAAACTTGAGAAAGTTCAATCGGTAGAAAGAACCGACATAATCTAGTAAATCTATAGAACTGGATTTGATTAGGTCAAACCCGGAGGCCATTAAAGAGGCACCTTTAAGGAGATCCGATAGAGTACCACATTAATTGGATAGATACTTTTGTTTTTTGATCTAGAATGATGATCCTATTAAGCTCGATGAGAATAACAGGGATCCGATCACCTATATGAATGCTATGCAAAGGTATGACTTTGAGAAATAGTTTGGAGCCGTAAAATCTAAATTGGAGTTTATCAAAATCAATAGTGTATGGATACTAGTTGATTCACCTGAAGGGATAAAAGTCATTGGATGTAAATGAATTTTCGAAAGGATCAGAGTAGCGCAGATCGAAAGGTAGAGATCTATAAAGCCCATTTGGCTATCATCTAAAAATTGGAACATGCATTTTGAATGCATGTATTCATTATGAATGAAGAAAAATCCTCCATCTATAAGTGGACAAAAGGTTTTGTAATGTTATTTCTTGTGTTATCTATGGATGATATTCTCTTAATCAAAAATGACATTCCAGCATTACAAGGAATAAAGATTTAGTTGTCATCTTATTTCTCCATGTACAAGACCAAACATGATATACTTACTAGAGATAGTGAACAGATACCAGTCTGATCCAAGTAAAAATCACTGAAAGATTGTATAGACAATCTTTAAGTATTTGAGAAATACTAAAATCCAGTGACTCATATATGGAGAAACTAACTTAGAACTTGTGAAATATTTTGATTCTAATTTTTAGTTAGATAAAGATAACAATAGGAGAGTGTCAGATCATGAATTTATCTTAATAGGAGGAGCAATCTGCTAGAAAAGTTTCAAGTAGAATACTGTAACCAATTTTGTTAGCAAAACAGGATACATCATGGCATCTGATGCTATCATGTAGGCTATGTGGTTGCAAAAGTTTATAAGCAAGCTGGAAGTAACATCCTCCATTGATGGTCCAGTCCTAATATAGCACTGAAGCCATAGCTCAGGCTAAAAAATTGAAGGTACACCATAAGACCAGCATACTCTGCATCGCATCACCTTTGATTTTAGATCAAGAAAAGTCAATCTTTAGAAGATCGATGAAAAAAGAAAAACTTGATCGATCCATTTGGTAAAGCCTTAGAACTAAGGATTTCTATGAACTCAAGTGGAAGATAGATATTTGATACTATTTTGATTGGCTCTAGTCTAAGTGGGAGTTGTTAGAAAATGTGTTCTAAAGCTAATCATCTAAGTTGTAGATGATTGAAATTAGTATATGAATTATCAAATAATAATAGTTATTTGGCTTATTCATCATAAAAGTTCTATCTTCCTTAAATGAACTCCTAAGTTATGATGAAGTCCTTAGAACCATACTCAATCAATAAAGGAGGATTTATCAGATGATTCTTAAATTTGTTCATGACCAAATGATAAGTTATTGACTAGGACGATAACTTATCGAGTATAGATCATTGTATATCATATGCATTGATTGTCCTCATAATCAAATGGTGTGGAGATACTGGCATGACATATAGGTGGGATTGTTGTCCAGAGGTAGCAATCCAAGAGGGAGGATGAATTGGGTTCTTATAAAAGCTTTGGCTAAATTTAACTTTAAGCAATTATGTACTTTGATTTTAATCTAAGTGGTGGGGATGAGATGTATATAATATGAGCAGTGGAATTAAGATAACAAAATCAAACTATGAAAGTAAAGTAAGGATTATAAGCATGCAAAGTATATAGAGAGATAGAAGAAAAAAGCACCACACAAACACACAAAGATTTATAGTGGTTCGGAGCAACCCGCTCGTACGTCCATTTTTTAAGTTTTCCTTGAGAATTCTACTATAATCTACCCTTGATTATAGTGTGTTTGTTTATCTAGGCTTACAAACAAACCTAGTTGGTTTTCATAGGAGCACCAATCAAAATCTAACACCGTTAGCTTTTTGGGTTCACTAACAATCCAGTTGGTTTTTCGAGATCACCAATCAAAACCTATAATATCCAATTTTGGACTTGGACGGGCCTAAACCCCAAGTTTCTTTCTTCCAAAGAAACTTGTAAAGAAATCAAAAAATACAAGTAAAGTTTCAGCACAATATAAAAAATAGAGTGTAAGCTCTTTTAAATCCTAAAGAACAAGCCGATAATGTGCTCGATTGAAGCTTGGATTTTCTTCAAATTATGCTTGAGAGGATGTGGAAGATGTTGGAGAAGATTGCTTTGAAGGCTCATAAAATTCTGTGCACAGCACTTCTCTCTTTTTTCTTTTCTTTGGATATTCAATGTTCCTCACAAAATCTAAAAGCTTCTCTCTCTAAATCCCTTAATCTCTTTCTTCTATTTTTTTAATTGATTCTCCACCTTTAAATACCTTTAGAGAAGGTTGGAGTGAAAGTTCTTAGCTGTTGGAAGCTTTAAAATAGCCGTTGGGGTTGAAAAATAGCCATTAAAAAACTATTCTTTGAAGGCTATCCATGCAAATTGAGACCTCTCGCCAGATTTTGAGACCTCTCAATTTTTCATGAGACGTCTCGTTAGAACAATGAGAGCTCTCGAGAAATCTATGAGATCTCTCACTCTCAGAGCATAGAAATAAAGTTTCTTTCTCCTGAGAATGAGATATCTCGAGTTCAACTCGAGATCTCTCGAGACTGTACCAGAATACTGTTTTATTATGCCAGACCACTCGAGAGCTCTTGAAAAAAATTTGAGACATCTCAAAAAATTTTGAGTTTATTTTTCTTCAATGTTTGACCTTTCAAACTTGAGTTTCTCCCCAAACTCTTTTAAACATAATTGCTTCCTTCAATTTTAATTTCTCTTCTTTCAATCATACTTTCTTCATACCAAGCCATCAAAATATGTGTGAATTTGCTCTTTTAAGTATTTTGGCATGGCATCTTGAGAGGATTTATTCTTGGGATAAATTTTTTATTTTGGATACTTGAAAAATCCTACATACATTCTTGAAACATATGATTAGATACATAATATACTCAATATTTTAGAATCATCAAAATCAATCTCAAGATCAACAATCTCTTCCTTTTTGATGATGACAAAATCTTAAGTATATGCATAATAAAAGCAAATAATGTATTTCTATGCATTTTGCTAAAAAGTATCATGAAGTATAGATTAAACACATGAATGAGTACTTCATGAATGTTCTCAATTATTCTTTTGGTTCATTGCACATATTTCATATACTCATAAAAAAAATATTTCAATTCATATCAGTGAGTATTAAGTTTTCATTTCAAGCATCAATACAATTCATTGAGTTTCTTCAAGCATATACTCAACATTCCTCTCCTCCTTTTTGACAGCATCAACAAGCTCATGAAAAAAAAATAAAAAATAATCATCAAAATCAATAATATAATTGTATCAAAGTAAGAATTGCATCAAGTTTAGAAAATTAATTTATATGAGTCATTAAAATCAACATCGAAGCATTAAATTGATAAATGTATTAAATTCATGAAATCAATTTAAATGAATCATCTCCCTTTTAAAAATTTATCATTTGACTCAAAATAACTTTCAAATATTTATTTTAATTTTAGAAATTAGCTTGAATTTAAATATTATATGCTTTTCCTCCTTTTGAATGAATATGATCTTTATTCAAATTTTCAAATATACACTTTTAAATTTTAAGAGGAATAGAGCTTTTCAAAATATTTGAATATGAAATCAAGCATAATATATACTTTAATATTCTAACTTTTTTTTTCTTAAGAAATTTTGGTTAATTAGATTTGAAAAAGATATGTATCGAGAATGTATCGAGCAAAATAAAATAAATAGTATCAAAGCATAAGATAGTCATAGTTTTAAATTCATTGCTTTGAGTAAAATATTATTTTAAAATAAATAATTTATAAGAATTTTGCAATGCATATGAGAAATTTAGGATCAAATTTGAATTTTCAAATGGGTTTCAAAATTTATTCCTTGGAGTAAGAATATATTTTCAAATTAGTCAAATTTTTTTTAATCAAATCAAGTTAGAAAATATCTCTTTCTATTTTTCATATTTATAGCAAGATTAATTTACTTTTCAACTTTCTTTCCTTCTTTATTTCAAATCAAGCAATTCAATACGAATTTAACCACTAAATTTAGATTTTTAAAATTTAAAATATATTTTTAATTTCAAAGGCTTTTTTTATTAAATGATTACTTCTTTAATATTTTCTTTTCCTTACTTTAACAAACAGAGTCATTTTTTTGAAAGATTTTCTTAATACCAATTAAACTATGTTTTAGATCAAATCATGATTTTCTTGGTTCAATACCATTTAAAGATTAATTTACAAATTTAGCTTGATACTAATGAATTTACTTTTGAATTAAATCAAGATGAATTGATTCAAATTAAATAATTTAAGGATTTAGAATGATAAATCAATTTGAATTGATATCAGCAAATTAGTTAAGACAAATCATAAATAAATTTTCAATCATTCTTCAAAAAGATCATTTCTTCCTTTTCATAAGAAATATCAAGCAATTAGGTTCAGAAAAGATATGCATTTTTGAATTTGTTTCAAATGATATCATATCAAACATATAGCTGTGTAAAATTATATTTGAAACAAAGACATTCTTCTTTTTTTGCCAAAAGATAAATCAATCAGATACATGGCAATAGTAAGTTGTTTGATATCAAATAATTAAAATTAAAGTTTTCTATGAATATTTAGCAATTTAAAACATTCATATCCAATAAGAATCTTTTAATTTAAATTCATTAGTTATAAAATTGATATGAGGAGACTTAAAATATTATGCTAAATTTCAAAATAAACCATTTCATCCATAGCATGATATATAGAGGAGAGCGTATTAATCTTTAAAATCAAAGCATTCAAATTATTGCAAGCATCAAAATTAATCATACTTATCAAAATATGAAAGAAGTTATCATATGCATACATATTAACAAATCATTAAAGTTAATACATCAAACTTTCAATTCATAAAGTATGATCATTTTAAGCAATGATAAATCATCAAAATCAATCAAACATGCTTAATAATTATGCTAATTAATAATCAAAATATATTTAGCAAATAAAGATGGCATGGTGTGAGAATAGTTTAGATTTTACCAAATAGCACCATCCATCTATTTTCATTTCCAAAGCATCCATAAAAATTTTCTTCTTTTAGCTTCATTGGATCCTTGGTATACCTGCAAAATTACTTCATAATTTTTGGTACCCAAGCCATCTTGGGTCCATAGGAGTTAGTATTTAAGATTCCTTTTGGAATCCAAATTTATCTTATCAAGGTTTGACCAATTCTTTTAAAGTTGCATTCCGAAATCTTGTGGCCAATTTGATTACATTTAAAGCACTTAAAAGAATGATCTTTGATGGAAGCTCTTGTAAAAATACCTTTTGTAGTTTGCTATTTTCTTGAAGTATTAAAATTGATTTCTATTTTATTGAAAACAGCCCCATTGGACTTTACTAAGGATTGAAGATTTTTCAAAGCTAATTGTAAACTTTTTAGATATAGGTTTCAAAACCACAACTTCTCTTCTTAATTTCTTATTTTCTTTCAAGAGCTATTTCTTTTCAATTGAAAGATTTTCATTTTCTTTTAGAAAAGATTTCAAAATATCATTTTCCTTTTTAAGCTCAAGAATTTCTTTATTTAAAAAAATTTTAGATTTAATCAGATTTTCTTTTTCTTTAGCTAAAGAATTCTTTTCTTCTATTAAATTAGAATTATTCTTTTTAAGCTCTCTACTTTTCTGCCTTAACTTTTTAAATTCATTCATAAGTTAATTAAAGGCTTCTTGAAGCTCATCAAATGTAAATTTAGAAGAATTATCAATGTTTACCTCATCATTTTGAGTCATCAAGCAAGGATTTATGATGCTTTCTTTCTTTTTCTCATTCTTTTCTTCTTTGCTTTGCTCTCCCTTAATTGATGCATTCTTCTTCTTTTGTTTCTTCTTCTTTTTCTTCTTTTCATCCTCATGAGACATAAGGCATAGGTTGGGGTGAGCTTCTTTTTCTTCTTGGAAGCTTGATTCTTCTATTTGATTTGCTCCCTCATAAATTCTTTTCAATTTCTTCCATACATGTTTTGCTGAAATACATGAAGAAATTGCATTAAATACATTTAACTCTAGGGAGCAATAAAGTATATTCATGGCCTTAGCATTAAGTTGGACCATTTCTTTATCATGCTCTTTCAATGCTTTGGAGATGTGTAAGCCATCGATTATAATCTTCTATAGATTATAATCATGTGCTTGTATGAAGATGCACATGCATGCTTTCCAATAACTATAATGTGAGCCATTAAAAATTGGAGGTCTATCTATAGAATATCCTTCAATAAACAAAGACTCCATTTGGATTGTCATAATCTTTAGTTCTAGATGGTTAGGTCAATAATCAATAATAGAGCACCTACTTTGATACCAATTATTGCCCAGAGGTAGCAACCTAAGAGGGGGGGAGGGGGGATGAATTGGGTTCTTATAAAAGCTTTGGCCAAATTTCACTCTAAGCAATTATGTGCTTTGATTTTAATCTAAGTGGTGAGGATGAGATGTATATAATATGAACAGCAAAATTAAGATAACAAAATCAAACTATGAAAGTAAAGTAAGAATTATAAGTATGCAAAGTATATAGAGAGATAGAAGAAAAAAGCACAACACAAACATACAAAGATTTATAGTGGTTCGAAGCAACCCGCTCCTACGTCCACTCTCCAAGCTTTCTTTGAAAATTCTACTATAATCTATCCTTGATTATAGTGTGTTTATTTTTTCAGGCTCACAAATAAACTTAGTTGGTTTTCATAGGAGCACCAACCAAAATCTAACACCGTTAGTTTTACGGGTTCACTAACAACCTAGTTGGTTTTTCAGGATCACCAACCAAAACCTACAATATCCAATTCTAGGCTTGGATGGGCCTAAACCCCAAATTTCTTTCTCCCAAAAAAACTTGTAAAGAAATCAAAAAATACAAGTAAAGTTTTAGCACAATATAAAAAATATAGTATAAGCACTTTTAAATCCTAAAGAATAGGCCAATAATGTGCTTGATTGAAGCTTGGCTTTTCTTCAAATTATGCTTAAGAGGATGTGAAAGATGTTGGAGAAGATTGCTTTGAAGACTCGCTGAAATCTGTGCATAATACTCCTCTCTTTTTTATTTTCTTTGGATATTCAATGTTCCTCACAAAATCTAAAAGATTCTCTCTCTACATCTCTTAATCTTTTTTTTCTTTTTTTTAATTAATTCTCCACCTTTAAATACCTTTAGAGAATGTTGGAGTGAGAGTTCTTAGCCATTGAAAGCTCTAAAATAGCCATTAGGATCAAAAAATAGCCATTGAAAAACTATCCATTGAAGGCTGTCCGCGCAGATTGAGACCTCTCAATTTTTCATGAGATCTCTAATCAGATTTTGAGACCTCTCAATTTTTCATGAGACGTCTCACCAGAACTGTAAGAGCTCTCGAGAAATCTACAAGACCTCTCGCTCTCAGAGCATAGAAGAAAAGTTTCTATCTCCTAAGAACGAGACATCTCGAGTTCAACTCGAGACCTCTCGAGATTGTGCCAGAATACTATTTCATTATGCCAGACCACTCAAGAGCTCTCAAAAAAAATCTGAGATATCTCAAAAAATTTTGATTTTATTTTTCTTCCATATTTGACCTTCCAAACTTGAATTTCTTGGTCCCAAACTCTTTTAAACATAATTACTTCCTTCAATTTTAATTTCTCTTCTTTCAGTCATACTTTCTTTATACCAAGCCATCCAAATATGTATGAATTTGCTCTTTTAAGTATTTTGGCATGGCATCTTGAGAGAATTTATTCTTGAGATAAATTTTTTATTTTGGATACTTAAAAAATTCTACACACATTCTTGAAACACATGATTAGATACATAATATACTCAATATTTTGGAATCATCAAAATCAATCTCAGGGTCAACAGGGATGTAGGAGTATGTTTGCATTGAACATGACCAATGTAGCACTCTATTGTCAAGGGTAGCTAGTTAAGGCTAATGGGTATAAGTGTTCCTTCGACCTGAGATCATCACGGTGACTTGTAAGTAACTCACTATACTTTGGTGCCAGACTACCTATATTTCTAATATAGTAATGAAAGATTTTTGGGTGAAGTCAAGTACTTGTAGAATCGGTGTACGAGTCAAGATGAGATTGACCACTCCTGATTAACTTCAGAAAGTGAATGTCTCACTATATTTTAATTTAGTAAAACTTAGGCCTGAGTAATCCTCGCCAGAAGTCATAGGATTTACAAAATTTTAAAACATAATATGAATGACTTGTATGAGTGTTGATAGCTAACTTAAAGTCATCTTGAGTATTATTGGTCAAAGAGATGAATTATATGGTAACTATAGGCTAGGGTTCTAAGAATATTATTTTGCATACATTCGACCTATCCGGACATCGGATACTATTACTAGATGGTTATTTTGATTGGTATAGATATTAATTTCTATACTATCAGCTTAGATTCGAATCTATGGGGTTATACATATAAGAGATTGCTATCTAATTAGATAGTTGATCGATAATTAAGAATCATTTAATGATTGAATCATCAATACGATTGATGATCGATCAAGTGCAAGTGTTGCATGAGGATTGATTAGCAATTAGATTACTAATTAGCTCAATTTGATTGAGCAATTAGGTTGAGATCAAGTCTAATTAAATTAAATTTAATTATAATTAGTTTAGACTTTATTGGATTAAGTCTAATTAGTTTATTGGATAAGCTAGTTGCAAGGAAGAACAAGTTCTTATTCAATTAAGACTTATGTGCATCTAATTTCTAATTTAATTAAAAATTAAATTAGATTTAAATTTAATTTTATCTAATTTAATTAAACTTGTAATTAGACTAGGATCATCTTTGAATTAGGTTACATTAATCCAAGTTTAATTGGATTTAAAAAAGCTTTGACCTAGTCTACATTGGAGAGTCCAAGTTTGACCAGGATTCCTCTTAAATCCCTTGCTCCAAGAAAGAATAGCCCACGCCCTATTTTTTTGGCTTTTGTAGATGAGTTTTCTCATGTTATGAGAGCCTCCACACACATCCTATTATCTAGAGTTTTTAGCATAAAATTTGACTTGGTCAAATTTTCTAATTGGTTTAGATTTAAACTCCTCCTGATAGAGTTTTAGATTTCTAAAACTCTTCCTTCTATTTGTTCCATAATAAGCCATGCCCACATATTTTTTTGTTGCTCTTTTTCTTCTCCTTTTGTGCATGGGAATAAGGTTACTCATGCTTGAATTTTAGGGGAGATGTCCAAGACTTTGATGCCCCTAAAACATCTTGTTTTGAATCCTTAAAAAGTAGGGATTGACCTAGTCTTCCTTTATTGTTGGGCACCTCCTATTTAAATGTTGAATGGCATGAGAAACCTAGGATTTTGGCATGCAAATTCTGAGAGAGAGGGAGAGAGGGTGTGGAGGTTAGGCACTCTAAGTTGGTTGGGGCGTGAGGCTTCTTTGGGACACCAAATTTTTGATGTCTTGAAGTAAGAAGAAGAAGAGAAGAGAGTCTTCTCTTAGGTCTTCTTTGAAAGTCTTTTCTTGCCCATCTTCTTATGAGATTTTTTTCATGGGAAATTCAGAAAGAAAGAGAGAAAAGGGCATGCAAAATTATAAAGAAAGAGGTCTCCTCTTGTCTAGGCATGAAGATCGATTTAAGACATCAATGGTTGATGTCCTAAAGAGAAGATTAGTCTTCTCTTAAAGGTCTTTCTTCAAGATTTTTTCTTTTTTTCTTTTTGGGAGATCCAAAGATTGGACTTCTCCCTCAATCCTTCTCTTATTCTTCATCTCTTGGAGTGTCCAAGGTATCTAAAAAAATTTTTATAGATCGACCATCAAGAGGGATCCATGAGAAGCTAGTACTTTGAGTGGATCTTCATTCAACGAACCTCCAATTTGCATAGCGATCTCGTATGGACAACTTGTAGAGGTTGGACATGCTATGTAGCTCCAAGCAATAAGGACAATATTACTTTATAGCTATAGTATTCTCGACCCATACAAAGGTAAGAGATCTGATCTCTTTTCTGACCTAAATGCGATCTAGGGCTTTTAGAATAGTTCTAGATTTAGGATATTGATATGATCAATATCAACATGATTTATTTTTTAGATGTATTCATGCATCTTGATATGTCATAGATCCTAGATGTAGGGTTTAGTGATTAGATTACATGCATAATTAGGTTAAATAGTTTAATCTATGTCTTTTGCTGTATCTAATTTCAAAAAGGTTTCTAAATGTATGCATGAAATTCTGCATGGTTTTCCAATAGATACGATGGATTCCCTTTCATTATATGCTCAAATCTCAGTGATCATATTGAAGCGAGCGGTCATAGACTAACTCCTCCATTGCTGGGATGAGAGCAGGAGGGGTTTCCGCTTATGAGGGCAGATGCTGATCTTCCATGCTGAAGACGTTGCTCTCATTTTGGGACTACCCCTGAATGGGATAGCCATTGATATGAAGAAGTCTCCTCAAAGTATGGTTAGGATCATATATTGTGTTAAGTCAATAGTTAGGAGAGATGCATTAGAAGATAAGATCAAGATATTGTTATCTGATTCATCTTTTAATGCCATTCGATCCATATATAGTTGCTTATAGCGTACCTTCTAAGTATGATTTTGTAAGATCGGGGGACTAACGGTTTGGTATTGTTTATTTCTTTTATAAGATTAGGGGACTAATAATTTTGTCTTTATTTTTCAATTATAGATCCACCACGAGCAATATAGGATGAGGCGTTGCTCCTTGAGGTGGGCCTTTTAGTTGCTAGACAAAGAGGGATATATGATAGCATATGTAGCTCTGCCATGGTATTGACCTCTCACATTATTTATTTTTTTAAATTTATCTCTAACCCATCTATTTATTGTATATTTATCCTCAATTGCAGCTCATGTGTAAATACCAGCATGTCTCTATGAAGGCTAAGAGGAGGAGGGCTCGAGAGGACGTCGTAAAGACAAAACTCAGGAGGATTGTCATCGACCAATTAAGATTGATTACTAAGCTATAAGCAATATTGTAGAGCGAGGAGAGGGGAAGGTGCGGAACTCATGAGGTGGAGGTAGATGTACCACCTATTGAGTTTGTGAGTACCGATAGCCCACCTATAGAGACAAGTTATGCAATGAACTCAAGGGCTCCCATCTCCGATGTAGTGTCTTCATCCCATTACTTTGAAGTACTTTGACTCCCACAAGAAAGCCCATAAAGAAGTTAGTCCATAGAAGGGACGATGTCATGGTAAGTAGAGTTATTATTTATTAGAGAATTTATACTTCATTCATATAGGACATGCTCATGAGATATGTAGAAATTTTTTAAGACAACCATAACTTTCCCGGCTTGCAACTTTTGGATGATGAGGAACATAGGCATGTTGTATAGATTTTCTAGGACAAAAAGTCGATTGGTATGTAGTCTTTGGTTATGAAATTTAATTTTATTTTGATGTCTTTCAAACTAAGACTCTCTAGTTGTGGCACTAATTTCCCAATCTAGGTCATTTATTTGGAGTGATGGCATCAATGTTGTCAACTGGTTGTAGGTTCATGACATCCCATTTGGTAGTTTGATCGATGTAAGGATTATGTACTAATTTGAATAAAACAAAGATATATGCAAGTTAATTCCTATTTTTTGCAATAGACTATGTAGGTCATAGATATTTTTGGTCCCTCCTGTAGTAGCGTGCATTAATTGACGGATCCATCAATGCATTTGGAGTCATGCTTTATGTTGCGACCCTTTTTTAGGATAATTATTTTGCATTCTTCATGCAATGTCATGCTTTGGTTTAGCTCTATAACCTCTAACATATGTTTCTTTTCTTTTCCTTTTAGGGCATGTTATTAGGCATGTGGAAGGTTATTGATAAAGCTATGCAAGACTTCATGCCTTATTTATTGACTGAAGTCAGATAAATATTCATGCCCATATGCTCATCAGTACACTAGCATTTGTTTATCATAGATCTAAAGGGCACACATTTTAGACATTACACATCCATGACTAGTACAAAGTATAGAGCAGTCGCCAGAAGATTTGTGAGTAATGAACCATATTTATGAAATATTGTGCATACTAATGCATTGTTAACAATGTAGCTAATTTGGAATCTTATGTTTATAGGTGACTTAGTTGACTGAGATGACACAAGATATCTACTCTATTGATATGGATAGTTGGCCACTCTATTTTCTTGACTACCTATGCACAACAGGATGCCAAATAAGAACTATAATTATGTTTACTAGTGTCTTCATATCATATACATAAGAGGAATGATGCATGTAAATTGACTTGCTTGTTTCCAAAATAATTAAATATATCAAGTAATATAATTTTTTTATGCTATTTTGTTCCAAGTAATATTCCATACTAAATAATGTCTATGCAAACTAAAGCACCGTGCAAATTATTGGTCCATGTCAAAATTGGTTCTTGCCAACTAATGCATTATGCAAAATTGTTGATGCTATGATTGATTTTGATGATTATCAAACTTTGAGCGATTATGATACTAATCATGTATATCATTAGTGAATGTAGGCTTTCTTTGATGCTCATAATGAAGAATTTATTATGAAAAAAATTCTCTCAAGATGCCAAGCCAAAGCACTTAAAAAAATAAGTTCTCATGAGTTTGGATGACTCATTATGAAGAAAATTAAATTGAAAGAAGCAAATATCACTTGAAAGCATTAAAGCAAAAAAATTCAAGTTGAAAAGGCTAAAATATGAAAAGAATAAAGTTGGAAGGTTTTGAGTCAACTTTGCAAAGTTTTGAGTTTACTGCGATATGCTGGCACTGTTGGAAAATGTATCTTAAAGCCAATCATTTAGCTAATAGATAGTTAAGCTCATTAAAAAATATACATGAATTATTAATTAAATAAAATATTATTCTAACTTTTCATCACTTGTTATACATCTTTTTTTATGAACTCTTTTGTGATGAAGTCCTTAGAACTATTTAAAATCGATAAAGGAGGATTTATCATTTAGTTCTTAAATCAATTCACGATCAAATGATACGTTATTACCTAGAATGACAATGTTTAATGAGTGTAGGTCATTGTGTGCCATATAGATTAGTTGTCCTCATAACCGAGTATGGAGACACTGGTATGGTATGCAGATGAAATATAGGGGTACATTTCACTGAACGTGATCCAACTATGGAGCACTCTGCTATTAAGAGTTGCTCTCAAAGGATATGGGTATAAGTATCTCTCAAACCTGAGATCACCATAGTGACTTGTAAGAAACTCACTATACTTTGATGTTAGATTACCCATATTTCTAATATAGTAATGAAAAATTTTTGGATATAGTTAAGTACTTATGAAGTCGGTGTGTGAGTAAAGATGTGATTGACCCCTCTAAGTGTTAGAGAAGATGCTTCGATGTGTTTCAACTTAGCAAAACCTTGGTCAGGATAATTTTTATGAGGAGTCAAAGGATTTATGAGGTCGAGATACAATCTAGATGCATTAATTAGGAGTTGACAGTTAAACTCCGAAGTCATCCTGAGCATCGAGATCAAAGGGATAAATTATACGGTAACCATATGCCATAGGTTCATGGATGTTGTATTGTGACTATTCGACCTATCCAGACATCGAGTACTATTGCTGGATGGTCACATTAATTGGTACATGAATTAGTTTTGATGTTACCAACTTAGTATTCAAACTTATAGGATTACACAATAAAAATTTCTATCGACTGATGGCTGATCAAGTATCCTACTGATCTGAAACTCTATGATCGAGAGTTCCACTAGACTGGAACTCTATGATCAGGAGTCCCATTGGACTGAGATTCTATGATCTAGAGTCCCACCAAACTAAGACTCTATTATTATTAAAGAATTAATTAATGATTAAATTAGTAATTAGCTCAATTTGATTAAGTAATGAGATTTGGATCAAATCTAATTGAATTGAATTTAATTTGGTTTGATATTAGGTTATGAGATGACCGAATTGCTAAGAGAGATTGATCCCTGGTTTGATCAGGACTTAAGCTCAATTAATTCTTGATTTGATTAAGATTTAATTAAGATAGTTTAAGCCTAATTTGATGGGTTTACTCTAGTTTAATTGGTCCAGCCAAACTGATTTGGGTGAAGACCTAATTGGATAAACTAGAGAGTCCAATTAGATTGGACTAACTCCCTAGCATTTGACCCTTTGACCACCACCCAAACACTACGAGAAATCAAATTTCTCATAATGTTTTCCATGCCTAAGAAGAGTATTGTCGCTCCTTTTCTCTCCCTTGACCTCTTCCATGCGTTGGGATAAGGATTGAGTCCATCTTGAATTTTGAATTCAAGATAGGAGGTTGGAACTACTCCAACCTCTTAGCCTTATCTCTTCACATGCCTCCCACATCTTTTGTCACACCTTTTAATTAGACTAAGAGATGGGGTGTGCACATATAGAAGAGTCCTTCTAAGAGTGAAAAAGGTTTTCATAGAAGAGAAAAGAGAGTGGGCATGAGGGATCTGATGGAAAAACTAGTAGGATTTCGTGCATATATTTTAAAACTTTTTCAAAAAATAATGAAGCAAAAGACTTATGCATATGATTAAAACACCTACTAACTAGGATCTTATGACATGATATAAAGCATGTAATAAATCTAAAAATAGATAACATGCGTAGGTATTGATCATATCAATATCGATCTAGATCTAATCTAGTAGGATGTATAGATCAGATCTCTATACCTCATCGCAGATCGAGAACTTCGGTACTAGTTACATGGATGAGAATGTCACTTAGAGCTGCATAGAACATCTGGCCTCTATAGGTTATCCACACAATGCTTCTAAGATGATCGGAGGTTCAATAATTGAAGATCTGTGCAGCATGCTAGCACTTTATAGATCCCTCCTGATAATTGATCTTGATTCTTCTTCTTCGGATCTCTTGGACCATCCAAGGGATGAAGAACTTGAGGAGGACTTGGGAGAGATGATCTTCCTCTCTAATCTCTTAAAGCTATGTAGAAGAGGGAGGAAGAAAAGCCCTAAAAAAGAGCCCCTTCTTCTCTATACTCTATTTTCTCTCACCAAGACACACAAAGTTTGCGTCCTAAAGAAAGCCCTTGCCCCTAAGGTATTTGTGCCCAATATTCCACGCCCAAAGCCTCTACCCCATGGTAAATCATACACAAAAATTCCACATCTTAAGCCCTCTTAAATAGGGAGATAAAGAAGAGTCTTTGTCCAGGTAAAATACCTAGAAAGGCAACTTTCCAAACTAAGAAACTTGGGCGCCCAACTTTTGGGCACCACCTTCTTTTCCTTACGCATGGGATACCTGAAAGGTGCACACAATATTCTTTCTTTCCAGTGCAAAAAATCAGATTAAATAGATTATAAATGGCACCTATAATGGATAGAGTTTGGGAATTAATAAACTCTATCAAATAGAGTCTTAGGTCAAAACAACTTGCTTGTTTTGACCTAGTCAAAACTAATTTCCAAACCAAGGGGATATAAGGCATGCGCGGGCTTCTCTAGGCATGAGGAATCTCACACAAAAAATAGAAAATAAAGGGTATGGGGTGTGGTGAGTTGGTGTAAGAAAAGAGACACTACTATAGAATGGAGCTACGGCAGTACATACTATTATAGTTATTTCGAAAACCACTATCATAGGATATAAGGCATTGGTTATAATAACTAACCACTACCATAGATTTGATCTATTGAAGTGGTTATGCAAAATCGCTATCATAGATCGATCTATGGCAGCAGTTACGTAAAACTGCTGCTATAGGTAAAATCTATAGCAGTGGTTAGGCATAACCGATGCATTAGTTTAAATCTATAGTAGCAGTTATGATTAACGACTGCCAAAGATTCGATTTATTATATCAGTTAGTCAATTGCCACATCAATAAAGAACCTATAGTAGCGGTTACATAGAACCTTTACCATAGATTGAACCTATAGCAGTGATTATGTGTAATTACTGCTATAGATCCAATCTATAGCAACAGCATAACCACTGCTATAGGTCTAATCTATAGTAGTAGTTTTTGCCAATCATTATTATAGATGCAAATATGAATTTTTTATATTTTTTTAAAATATAATATAATTTTAAAATTTAAAGTCCATCTTCATGTTCATTATCTAAATAATTATCATTAGAGTGTTATCACAAAAGACCACCTCGATCTAATAGCCCTAACTATATCGATCGATAAAATTTGATTTCGATGGTCATGAATGATCATATGATGATTTGATAGATAAAGACCATCGATTATTTTAAAAACTTATAATGATGATCTCAATGACATTTGTAGCATACTATCAAAATCTCACTTTAATTAGACATCATTATCATGGTCAATCTAACATGGAATGATTTCAGACATTAAATGAAAAATGATGATCAAAAGGCCAATAGTGCCCGATTATGAAGTAATTTTTTAGATAAATGATCTTAGATACTACTTTGATCATTTGTATAGTGGTGATCGTAAAATTCAAACTGCATATATATGAACAATCCAAAACTAGATGTCTTCTGGTACTTGTTCTCAAAGGCCTTATATAATTATGCTTGTGCTGTTGTAAGATATGTTTAACATGGATAGTTCATATAGATGTGGTTTGAATTTTATCATCACTATCATATAAATAATTAAATTAATTAAAAAGATTAATTATCTAAAAAATCATCTATTAATCAGATACTACTTAGTCTTTTGATCACATGTTTTTTATTTAACGATCGAAAATCATCCAATACTAGATTGACCATAATAATGATGTCTGATTAAAGTGAGATTTTGATAGTATGCTACAAACTTCATCGAAATTATCATTACAAGTTTTTGAATCAATTGGTGGTTATTATCTATCAGATCATCATGCGGTTCTTTATGGCCATCAAAATTAAACTTTATCGATTGACATATCTAGAGCTATCGGATTGAGGTGGTCTTTTATGATGATACTCTAATGATAATTATTTAGATAATAAATGATGAAGATGGACTTTAAATTCTAAAATTATACTATATTCAAAAAATAATATGAAAAATTTATATTTGTATCTATAGTAGCGGTTGGCAAAAATCGTTGCTATAACCATTGCTATAGAACCTATAGCAGTGATTTTTGCCAACCGCTATAATAGACCTATGGTAGAGATTTTGAAAATCGCTGCCATAGGTCTGGCATAAATTTTTACTATGTATTATTTTTTTCATCTTTTTGGCCTTCACTTTCTCTCTCTCCTCTTTACCTAAGCCCTAACTACCCTCCCCGCTGCCACTCCACTGGCCTGCCCCATTGTCGACTGCCTTCCCGCCCGCCTCCCTCTCTCTCTTTCTCTCTTCTCGCTTTGACTACCCATGCCCTAGCTACCACCCCACGTCGGCCCGTCCACCACTGCTCCCTCCCTTAGCCCCATCACTGGCTCTGACTCCCTCGACTCCCTCTGGCTCTAGCTCCCTCACTCCCTTAGCCCTGCATGGGCTTTCTCCCTCCATCGTCGCCCTCTTCCCTTTAGCGCTATCGTGAGCCCTACCTCCCTCGATCCCGGCCTTGTGCCCTATCCTACCATCGGCCTACCCCACCACCAGCCCCCCTTTGGCCTTACCTCCCTCGGCCCCGGTCCTGCACCCTACCCCACCGCCCCTTTGGTCGCGCCCCACCGTCGGCCCCCTTTGGCCCCGCCATCGACTTTGGTCCCACCCCGCTCCACCATTGGCTGCCTCCATTGGTACCCTTTGGCCTCACTATTTTTATTGATTTATTTATTAATTTATATTTCTTAAATTTTTTATTAATTTATTTTTCTAAGCATATATATTATATGACTTGGATTGCTAGTACGTTAATTGATGTGATTTTTTATGCTTAATAAATATAATATTAAATTTATTATATTATTCATAAATTATTTATTGATCATAAATTAATATTATATTTTAAATTACTAAATTTAATATTATTCATAAATTTTTTATTATTTTATATTCATAAATTAAAATATATTCATAATATTATATTTTAAATTATTAAATTTAGTAATAATAAATATATTATATATAAATAAATATATATATTCAATTAGGCTGATAAGCCTTCAAGTTGACTTATCTTATATCATTTTTTTATTATTTTTTATAATATTTTATTTTAAAAATTAGTTTTTCTAATAAAGAGGCTGTGATGATTTTGGATAGAAAATAGTTAATTCTTAGTATGATTTTAATGATATAAGCTCTCTTATTTTTTCTCTTCTTCTATAAATATTTTAACAATTCTAAATGGCAAGACAATCTTGGATGACGAGTAACTATTTAGCGGGCAACCTTTCGTAGCTAATTTGGTTTAGTTGTAATGGATACCAAAAGTAATGTTGTAATGTATGATTAAATGATGAATCTGAGCCTCCTTTTTACTTTTACTTTTTTAAAAAAAAATTATAATATTTAAGGTAAGTTCTATCCTGATTAATCTAAGGAGTACTCCTTAATGCTTTTAAGATGATATATAATGGGAATGTTAGAGATAGATTTTTTGTAATCTTGAAAGATAGATAGAAAGTAAAATTATTTATTGCTCTTCCTTAATGTTCATTAATGTTGTAGATTATGATGGTTTCGAAATGCCATCTAGCTTTCACCCCCATCCCTCAGCGGACTACACGGAGCTCCGCATCTGAGTCACAGATAGAGCATACTCTATGTCCCTCTATATCGACTGCCCAGGGACCACTGACATCTACTCTTCCATTAGCATTTGAGCCTCCACCGGCATCTGAGCCTCCACCATCAGCCACATCTCCAGCACAAGCTCCACCTATCGATGAGTCTCTACTAGCATCCACATTGCATAATCTCATAGCCAGTGAGTATATATTTTTAATATATTATTTATTTATTTATTTGTATAGTTATTGTACACTCTTATATATTTGCATAATATATTTTCATTACAGGTGCATCATCTAGTAGGATATTTTTCGATCCCACATGCATGTCGCATGTGTGGAACCACTAGCATCAGGTGATGATAGAGTATGATGTAGAGGAGAGGTTAGTAGGAGAGATCGTGCAGGAGATACATTTCTTTTTTGAAATACTTATGAAGTGGTCCGACATCATTCCGGTACTACCCATAGACTGACGATTGATGGACGCTAGTGTAAGAAACCGGATGTGGAAGGAGATGTGGATAAATGTATCTTAATTATATTTATGCATTTGATATATTTATACTATGTTTGATTAGAACAATTTCATAACTGACTTCTGATAACTTGTGCAAAGGAGGTATGACTTTTTAGATCATGAGAGGACTCGAGATGCCTGACTAAAGAAGATTAAAGAGTTATACTGGGGCTATAAGGTCAAGCTCCATAGAGGGTAGCTTGAGCATCGATGGGATACTTCGAAGGAGCTTGTTCTTGGATTCAGGACTGTCCTTCGAGTCAGTAAGAGGGGATGGTTAGATATTGGAGAAGCTAGGAGTTTCAAATTTAATTTCTAACTTTTAAATTTTTTAATATACTTAAAATTATATTTGAATACTTTTTAAATATTTGTTATTTATTTAAATACTTTTTAGATTGTCTTCCATCAGAATCGAGAGAATCGAGCAGCTTAGAAGTACATGCACACTCTCGACCATGAGTCTATGGCCAATCGTGTGCATAGAGAGGTAATTAATTTTGAATCTTAGTTTATAAATTAAATTAATTATTTTTATATATTTCTAATAAAATTGATTCATTGTTATAGCTGACGAGAGAGGGGTGATGCCCATCCATAGCGTCATCTTTCGATCCAATCGTACGGACAAGAAGGGCATACCAATGAACACCATGATTGGGAGAATTTTTGTAAGTAATAAATAGGATATTAGTATGATTAGTATTATAATATTTTATTTAAATTTATAATTATAGGAGTAGTTAGACGTGCTCACAAGTGAGGGCCTAGATATCTTTGGCCTTCATGACCATCTATCTCGGGTCTTGAGGCCTGAGCACTCTAAGAGGATCCAATGCAAGTTTGAACATATGTCGATGAGCTACTGGTCTAAGGTGAACATCTCTTCACATACTTCCAATGTCGTCAGTCAGGAGCAGCTTGAGGAGGCATTGGTGCAGGCAACTGAGGCTAGGAAGCAGGCTGCTCAGGCTAGGGAGCAGGCTGCTTAGCTACAGGACATCATGACCGCTATGGTGACGAGGCTCAATGCACATTTTTGAGCTGACTTCGAGGGTCTTGATGACATGTTGACTGACATTTTAGCTTTAGCCCCTCTAGCTCCAGCTCTAGCTCCTCCAACTTGTGCTCCATCTCCTCCTAATGATGATGACTTAGATGTAGATTTAGCAGACTTTTGATATATATATTTTTTAAAAATATTATAATAAATTTTATTTAGTAATAAAATTTAAGAATTTTAAAAGTATTTTAGTGTTTATAATATTTTCTTGTGTTATATATCGAACTACATTTATCAGGTAAAAAATAAAAATTAAAAAAATTATCTTTTTTTATTATTCAAGATCTACGGTAGTGGTTGCAAAATCGCTGTTGTAGACATGCCAACCGTTGTCGTGGATCGCATGCCAACCACTACCATAACCTATGGCAGTGGTTATAAAATCGCCGAATTAGATCTATGGTAGCAGTTATGGAATCACTACCATAGATTATCTATGGCAGCGGTTGGTGAACCGCTATCATAGAAGCTATTGTAATGGTTCATAAATTACTACCATAGATAACCACTGCCATAATCCGACATATGGTAGCAGTTTATGAACTACTACCATAGATCATTTATGGCAGTGATTTTGGTAACCACTGCAAAAACTATGGTCATAGACCTATAGCGATGATGATAATAGCAGTAGTTAAGAACTGCTATCGTAGGCTAGGACAGTAATTTTTTAAGCTACGATAGTGGTTCACTATAGTAGTGAGAGAGTCCTAGTCCAACTGGCCTCTCTAGTTTTCTTTGGTTAAACTAATTTTAAATTTTAATTAAATTAGGATTGGTGTAACCTAATTAAGGGCAAACCTAGTCCAACTAGGAGCCTATTTAAATTTGATTAAATCATATTTAATTTAAATTTAAATTCTAAGTCAATTAGAAATTAGATGCACTCAAGTCCTAATTGAATAGAAAATTGATCTTCCTTGTAATTGGCTTATCTTATAAACCAATTAGACTTGACCTAATCAAGTCTAAACCAAACCAAATTGAATTTCATTTAATTAGACTCGATTTTAGTCCTAATACTCAATCAAATTGAGCCAATTAGTAATTCAATTATTAATTAATCCTCCTACAATACTGGCACTAGATCAATCATCAATCGTATTGACGATTTGATCCTAAAATGATTTGTAATCATTGATCAACCATCTGATCAGATAGAAATATCTAATGTGTGTGACCCCATAGGTTTGAACAAAAGTTAGTAGTACAAAAATAAATTTTTGTATCAATCAAGGTAACTATCTAGCATTAGTACTTGATATCTGGATAGATCGAATGTATGTAAAGTAACATTTAAGAATCCATTCAAATATGGTTATCGTATAATTTATCCTTTTGATCTCTATATTTAGGATGACTCAGAGTTAAACTATCAATCTTAGAGAAGTATATCCATAATGTGTCTCAATGCAATCAATTATGTGACTCCTCATAAGAACTATCCTGACCAAGATTTTGTTAAATTGAAATATAGTTCAACACAGCTTCTAAAACTAGAAGTGGTCAATCTCATCTTGACTAACACACCGACTTCACAAGTACTTAACAGTGCCCAAAAATCTTCCATCACTAAATTAGAAATTCAGATAGTCTGGTACCAAAGCATAGTAAGTTACTTACAAGTCATCGTGATGATCTCAGATCGAAGACACTTATACCTATATCCCTTCAAAGTGAATCTTGATAGCAGTATCTTCACACTCCTTATCTGCATGGTAAGTTGGTACGTTTAGTGATGATGTACCTATACATCTTATCTGCATGCCATACCAGTATCTTCACACTCCTTGGTTAAGAAGACACAAACCCAAATGGCACACAAGAACCTAAACTCAATAAATATTATCGTCCTAGGTAATAACATGTTATTTGGTTGCAAACATATTTAAGGACTAAATGATAAATTTTCTCTTTATCGATTCTAAATAGTCCTAAGGACTTCATCATAACACAGAAGTTCATAAAAAAAAGATATACACTTATGATGAAAAAGCATGAATAAATATTTTATTTATAATAAAGTATTTATAATTATAAAATTAGCTCAACCATTAACAGGCTGATGATTGATTTTGGAATATATTTTTCAACAACTCTCACTTATCCTAAAGCTACTTAGTACAGTATCTTATATCCATCTTTGATTTGTGATTATCAAACTTCTTTACCTTAAGGGCTTTAGTGAATGGGTCGGCTAGGTTCTCCTTTTCATGGATCTTCTGAAGGTCGATATCATCTCAATCCACGATCTTCCAAACAAGATAGAAGTAGTGAAGAATATGCTTCGTCCATTGATGTGCTTTCGATTTTTTCATCTGAGTAATGGCTCCAGTGCTATCACAATAGAATAGGATTGGACCATCAAGGGAAGGTGCCACATCGAGCTCAGAAATGAATTTTTTCAACCACATAGCTTTCTTGGCAGTATCGGATGCTGCAATGTACTCCTCAAAAATTGAGTCGGCCATAGTGTACTGCTTGAAATTTTTTGGGCAGATAGCTCCATCGTTAAAGATAAATACATAACCCGATATACTTTTGCCATCATTATGGTCAAATTATAAATTGAAATATGTAAATCCCACAAGTTTCAAATTTGACTCACCATAAACAAGCCACTAGTCCTTAGTATTTGTCAAATACTTAAAAATAATTTTTACAACCTTCCAATAGTCCTCTCCTAGATCAAATTGGTATCTACTTACTACTCCTTGTGAGTATGCCACATCTCATTTCGTACATATCATGGCGTACATAATAAAATCCACTACCGAGGCATCTGATATTCTACTCATATACTCTCTCTTTTAAAGTGTTATCGGACGATCTCTCTTCGAGAGAGAAATTTCATGGCCTATCAAAAGATAGCCCTTTTTGGAATTCTCCATACTGAACTACTTCAGCATAATTTTTATATACGTGGACTTAGATAAATCAAGCAACCTCTTGATCTATCTCTATAGATCTTTATCCTTAGGATGTAGGATGCTTCTTTTAAGTCCTTCATCAAGAACTGAGATGACAGCCAAATCTTTTTTTCTATAATGTAGGAACGTCATTTTCGATTAAGAGAATATCATCCACATACAATACAAAAAAATACCACCACTAAACTATTTGTCCACTTGTATATGCAAGACTCTTTTCCATTCTTAACGAAGCCATACATTTTGATCGTATTATCAAAATGCATATTTCAACTTCGAGATGCCTACTTCAATCCATAAATAGATCTCTGAATCTTGCACACCTTGGACTCATTTATGGATATAAACCCTTCAGGATGTATCATGTATACCTCTTTGTCCAGCTCTTCATTTAGAAAAGTTATTTTCACATCTATCTACTAGATTTCATAGTCTACATGGGCAGCTATTACAAGCATAATCTAAATGGATTTGAACATTGTTATAGGAGAAAACATCTCGTCATAGTCAATACCATAACATTGACGATACTCCTTGGCAATCAGATGAGTTTTATAAGTTTTTACTTTTTCGTCTGCACCTCTCTTTCTTTTGAAGACCCACTTACATCCAATGAATTTAACCCCTTCAGATGGATTAACTAATATCCATACATTATTGACCTTTATGAACTTCATTTAAGATTTCATGCTTCAAGCTATTTCTTAGAATTGGTTCCCTACATTGTATCCATGTAGATGATCGGATTCTCATCATTTTCATCAAGTTTGATAGGATCACCATCCCAGATTAAGAAATCATAGTATCTATCCAACTGATGCAGTACTCTATCGGATCGCCTCAAGGATGTAGGTACATTGGGCTTCGATTTTGATCTAATCAAATTGGGTTTAGGTTCAGCTAATTTTATCAATTTTTTTATCTATTAAATTTTCTTAAGTTTGACCTTAGAGGCAATAGTTTCTTCACCAAAAATTTTTTTTCTAAAATGATTGTCTTGACGCTAACAAATACATTTTCTTCATCAGTAGGGTAAAAATAATATCCTTTGGTTTCTTTCGGGTATCCTATAAAAATGCACTTGTCAAACCTAGGTTCAAGCTTATCTATCATTAAATGTTTGACGTAAGTCGGACACTCCCAAACCCTGAGGTATAAAGATACTGGCTTACACCTTATCTATATCTCATATAACGTTTTAACTACAAACTTATTCAGAACCCTATTTAAAAAGTAACAAGCCGATTCGAGCGCATATCCTTAAAAGAAGATCGATAGAGTGGCAAAATCCATTATGGAATGGACCATATCTAATAGGATCCAATTACTCCTTTTAGAGACACCATTATGTTGTGGTGTCCCTAGAGAAGTTCATTAGAGGAGAATCCCATTCTCTCCTATATATGTCAAAAATTCACTGCAAAGGTATTCATCCTCTCGATCAAACTGAAGAGTTTTAATACTCTTTCTAATTTATTTTTCTACCTCACTATGAAATTATTTGAACATTTCAAATGAATCCGACTTGTGTTTCATCAAGTAAATATATCCATACCTAGATAGATCATTAGTAAAAGTAATAAAGTAGAAATATCTTTCTCTAGCACTTGTGCTTATAGGTCCATATATATCAGTATGTACTAGACCTAGAAGCTCATTGGCTCTCTAATCTTTTTTAGTAAAAGATGACTTGGTCATTTTTCTACGAAGATAGGACTCACAGGTCAGAAGTAATTTGGAATCACCAACTTCAAATATTTTCTCTTGAGTCAACTTGTTTATTCTATTCTTGTTAATGTGACCTAGCCTATAGTGCCAAAGATAGATATTAGATACATTATCTATTCTAGGATGTTTGCCAGTAGAGTAGACCATATTAATAGGTTGTAATATAAAATAAATTTTATTACTCAATTATCTAGTAAAAATAGTAATATCATTCAAAATGATATTATAAAAATTTCTCTTTATTAAAATTTTATAATCATTTTTTTGGCTAAAAGGCCTGCAGAGATAATATTCAATAAAATGATAAGACAAAAGTGACATTCACTAAGAATAATAATATGAGAATTGAAGCTTTATGATTTCTAAAGCTAGAATTGGAACTAATCTTCAATCTCCAACATTCAAAAATCTCTCATCTTCTTCAAACCTCCTACAGTTCTTCTTCTAGTGCCCTTGCTTCTTATAATAGAAGCACTCTGCTTGATTCTTATCAGGCATGGATTTCTTTGTCTGATCCTGCACAGATGTCTTAGCATGCTCCTACACCTTATTCTTTTTCTTCTTATTGTTCTTCTTTCCTTTCTTGAAGGATCGATGATCAGAAGAAGATCCTTCCTCCATATTCACCGACTCCTTGTGAAGCTAGTGATCCTTCTCAAAGTTCTACAGCAATCCCAGCAAACTATGATAGTTAACTGCAGACTTTGTCATTCTAAACTGAGTAAGAAAGGGAAGGTAGGTCTTGGACAAGAAGTTCAGTATGGCATCTTTTCCATGCTATTCATGTAAGAAAAAGCCGAGCTTGCTCAGACACTCAATCATCTCGATCATGTATAATACATGATTAGTAATTGATGCCTCATCTCTCATTCGAGCATTGAAGATAGTACAATTAGTCTTGTGCCTTTTAATGTTATTGGGAGCACTAAAAGACTCATTCAATATTTGAAGCATATCTTCTGGCTGAGCATTCTCAAATCTGCAACTAAACTCATCACTCATAGCTACTAGCATAATACAACGAACTATGGCTTGGTCATTGAGCCACTTCTGGTAAGTGTCTCAAACCATCCCATGTGCGTTCGGAGTTGGCTACTCAGGTGTTGGATCTATCAAAATGTACAGAATTCGCTCATGCTCTAGGATAATCTTTAACTTTCGGTACCAGCTACCAAAGTTAGGTCCCATTAACTTGTTATTGTTCAACAATGATTGGAGCAATAGGGTAGCGGCTATAACTATAGAAAGAAAACCAAAAATCTAATTAGTATATGATTTATTAAGCCTAAAAATTTGGACTTTAATCAAAAGGTTCTTCCACTATTTTATACAAATTGATAGCCTCTATCTCTAATTCAAGGAATTATCCTAATTTCATAGTGGATACTAGAATCCATACAGATTGCATACAAGCCCGACTTTGGCCGATCAATTCATGTACATCTATGGATAGATTTTTAATCAATTATTTCTCTAAATAATTTTTACTAATTTAATTTTACTCTATAAATCTAATCAGTACACTCTAGCCTCCACTGAAAAGGTTCGGTTAGGTCCAACCATTAATATGACCATACTTAGTCCATCTAGCTAACGATTGATTAGGCCCAACTTTGGTGGTCAATCTAACCATCATTTAGAGAGATATGGCCAAGTAGTCATATTGTAAATGATAATTCCAATAGTCGATAAACACCAGGCCTTTGGGCCTCCAATGATTATCGAACTAGTGGATCCATTATCACTCAACTTAATGAAAGGCTATGATTTAGTTATCATCATAACTATTTCATTTTTAAGGACCTAATAATTTTAGAAGATTTAGTTAACTCATTTTAAGAAAAAAAAGAAGATTAACCAATTAATCAAGATCCTTCTACTAATATCACCAAGTCAGATTAATGAAGATTAAAGATAAGCTGGTCTAGGGGCACCTAAATCAGTCACACTGATTTACCTAGTTGACATGGGTGAGCTCGAATCATCAAGTGATCTAATCAAAATCTAATCGACCATGTTGGCTAGGTAAGTGAGATCAGTGGAAGAGATATGCCATTAACTCGCCAAAGATTGAATCAGTGGAAGTAGTTCCCGGCAGAAAAAACCTAGGATTTCTAGCATGTATTTTGAAATTTTTTAAAAATCTAGAACAATGAAAGCTATAGATTAAACTAATTAATTTATAAATTAGGTAAATAAATCCTAGATCTAGCATCTAATGATATGATTTATGCATGTATGTAAATCTAAAAATTAAATAAAGAATAAAAATAATGATGTTGATCATATCAACATCAAACAGGAAAAACTAGATCTGATCTAGTCTAGAATTAAGATTAAATATCGAAACCTTATTTGCAGATTTTGATCTCCACCTACTGATTTGAGGTTATGGTTGTCGTTTTGAGCCACACATGCATCCGACCTCTATGAAAAATCCACACGAAGCTCTGATCACGATATGAAGTCCAGCAATCTAGAAATCAGCATAGTGTGCTAGCACTGCACTGATCTTCTTTGCTGGTTGATGCCAATTCATCTTTTTCAAATGACTTGAACTCTTTTAAGGATCAAAGGAGGAGAAGGGAGGATCTAGAAAAATCTTTCTTCCCATATTTTTCTCTCAGAAAATTAATGGAAGAAGATCTAAAATACAAATCCTAGAGAAGACCCTTCTTCTCTGGGCCTTTCTTCTCATCTAGGCATAATGATTTGTGCCTCTGCAAAAGCTCACACCCAAAGCTCTGATGCACCCAAGTCTCCCATGCCCAAGCCCTCTCTCTTAAATGTAAAATCTCTAAAAGAATCATGGCCTAACTCCCATTATATAGAGAGTTAGAGAAGAGTCCCTATCTAAGTCAAACACCTAGATAGAGAGAGTCTGAAAGAGATTAAGATTGGGGTGCCCAACTCTTGGATGCCTCCATAATATTTCTAGGCATGGAGACCCAGGTTTTGGCACATAATAAGTCTCCTAATTTTCATAAAAATTTCAAAAAAAAAAGGAGTGATGGTGCCATAAATAGATAGAGTTTTGGAGTTGTAAACTCTATCAAATAGAGTTTAAGATCATGACTACTAAGTTTTGATCAAACCTGATAATTATCATAAATATATTAATAAAGTATTAATTTATATTTATTTTTAAAAATTAATATTTTATTATTTTTTAGGAAATATGATCATAAATGAAAAGAGCTTATTTTTTTGGTCAAAATGAAGTAAATTTGGAGCAAATCTGGTTTAAAATGGATCCAGTATGATGTTTCAAAAAAAATTAAATAAAAATTAAAATAAAATAAACCAGTTCAACCAGTTGGTTCACCAAAAGCTTGGTCTGACTAGTTGAGCACGGCCCAGTGCTCGCTAAAGCCTTTAAAGCCCAGCCCAGCGCACACGCCAGCTTGCAAGCCCAGCTCCCTCCAATACTAACGTCAGGGTGATGTCAAAAACCATGCAGTCCATGGTGGACCACTACAGGCTTTGGTTCATCATGGACCCTTAATAGGTCTACGAAGAAAAAACATGACTCATAGAGCATTTTAGTAAATTCAGATGGCATGTTGCATGCTGATTGGATGCGGTCTTCAATGCATTTGGTCCATGCAGTCTACCAGCACAGTAATAGCATGATTTGACAATTCTAAGCTCCGCCAATCATGATCTAACGGATGGGATTAATTCCTATTTTGATTTGAAGATCTCTATACCCCTTTGCACCATTGGATGGTTCTAAGCTCTCCTAATCAAGATTCAATGGCTGACGAACATCCCTAAGTTGATTCGAACTCTATGGAGCTTCATCAGATAGCCAAATCTTCTCCATCAAGTTTGATTGGATGGCCAAGAGACATTTCTACTCGATCTGGACTAATAAGCACTAGTTTTTGGTGATTTTTTGAGCCATTGGATCCAGATCCGATATTCAACTTGATCCAGGAGATGTTTAATTCAATTTTCTCTTGGATTCTTCTTCACACGAGCTTCTACATGGTGCTTTAGTCCCATATCGACTGATAGCAAGGGTGTCTCCTCTCCATCTTCTATTTAAACACTCCTAGACCTCTAGAATTCATTATTTTTGATCAAGAAAAAGCTGTGGTACAAGGTAGAAGCCATGCTTGGGTTGATGGTTACTTTGAGATAGACGGTCCCGAGAAGAAGAGCTTATCTTCTATGCCATCTTCATGCTAACACTGATCCAAGATCAAGATCAATTAAATTATAGTTTTTATTTTTTTCTTGTTATTTTTAATTTCATGTATTTAAATTTTGAATTAAATTTTAATTAATGCAAGATTTATTTTTTTGCTCTTTAAATTCATGCTTTTTACTTTTTATTATAAATTTATTTTCATTACAAGTAGATGCTAAGATTTAAATAGTAGATCTTAGTACTAAGTTTATTTTTCTACATCATTTAATTTATTTATAATTTATTTTTTGACTTTAATTTTATTTTCAATTTTTTTCTTTTATTTTATGAAATCAAAGATTTTAAAACTAAAGTACTATCATTCCTATGGATTCAACATGACTTACTACTTTCTACATATTTTTAATTATTTAAAAAAATTAAAATTAAATTTATAAATAAGATGTCTTAACGACAACATCGTGGTCTATCAAGTTTTGGACACCATTGCCGAGGATGGTATGAGTATTAAAATTTTTAATTTCTTTGATTTCTTATAAATAAAAATTTTAATTTCTTTGATTTTTTTATGAATATTTCTTATTAACTTTTCTTATTTATTTTGTATAAAAAGAAGTAAAAGAACAAAAAAAATTAAGGCAAGGAAAGAATCTTCCAATCTTGTTTAGTGAGATCAATCCTAATCCTAGATTTTTTTATTATTATTTACTATATTTTTAAATTAATTTAAAAAATATTAACTTAAACCTTATTAAAAGCTTCATGATAAGAGTAGAAACCCTAATTGCTAATAGCATCCATCATTTAGATTTATTTTTTTATTTTCTTTTTGATGATCGCTGGAGATAAGGTAAGTCTTTCAAGACTAATTAGTTTCATGCATCTAATTTAGTTACATAGAATCCCTTGTTTGAAAGTAATTATGCATACTCATCTTAAATTAAATTAAGGGCACAACCCATTAATCAAGATAAGATGGAGATTGATTATCCTTCCTTGGTCTATAAACAACCAACCAGCATCCTGCATTGACCTAAGCTTTTAACTTAAAATTAGTCAGATGCTGGCCCTAGAAACTCGAGTCATTAGGATAAGAAATCCTAAGAGTTGGACTGAGTTAGGGTTAGTTAGTTTAACTGGTGTCTAAGATAAGTGGTTCAAGAAATACTTCTCAAAAAAAGATGGTTACTTAATTAGTTTCCTTAGCTTATCTAGCTAAGATAATTGATGTCTAAGAAAATCAATAGAAAGTCTCCCATCAACCATACACTTACCTGGCCAGTTGAGTGGCTAATCTTTTACTTAAAGGGCTTAAAGATGATCTTGATAGTTAGAAGCTATCTAGATCTAAGACAACCCTTGTCAGGATTGATTGCCTAACTTGTTTGCTAACTCAACATCAAACATAATTATAACTAATTCTCTCTCTTCTTAGCTCTAAGACTCCTTAGGTTCTCTTCTTTAATTTTTTTTCTCTCTTTCTTCTCTTTTCCTCCTCTTCTCTTCCAAATAAAATAAAATAAATTAAACTAAATTAAAAATAATATAATAATTAAAAAATTAAAAAAATTTAAACTATATGTTAAGGTTGTACTAGTACATGCATGGTAGGAGATCACTTTTCTTGACCTAGTTGAATCCAATCATGAAATTAAATGGCTAATTCATATTAAATTAGATAATCAAATGGCTAAAAATTATGGAGAACCATCTAGATAGATGAAGAAATATTTTATTCCTTCCATCTATAACCCATCGACTTGTATCCACTTACTTGATATCCTTGCAAGCAATTATGAGATCAAGTTAACCACAATCCAGATGCTCCCAGCCTTCTATGGAAATACTAATGAAGATCCTTATAAACATCTAGATGAGTTTTTAGAAATCTTCTCTATGGTAAAAATTTAAAATTTTTCTTATGATGCCCTTAGACTGATCTTGTTCCCTTTTTCATTAAAAGACAAAGCCAAGTACTGGCTTGGCATAATTGAGAGACCAATGCAAACTTAGGCTAAATTGCAATATAAAATTCTTAAGAAATTTTATCCTATAGATAAAATCGTCACCATGAGGCAAGCCATCACTGGATTTGCTCAGCTTTCAGAGAAACAAATTTAGGAGTCATGGAAGAGACTTAAGAAACTTCTTAGAAAATGCCCACATCATGTTCTATCTAGGTGATAAATAGTTCAAGTTTTTTTATGAGAGTTTAGGAGATTAGTATAGATAAATGGTAGATGCATCTTATGGAGGTGCATTCATGAGTAAAAGTGAGGACAAAGCCTATGTCTTATTTGAAATCTTGAGCAAAAACTTAATTAACCATTCTTCGTTATCTTTTTACCAAAAGTGGGTAGGAATCTATAAGATCAAATATCCAGACTCTAGTTCTAAGGTTGAGTTGAACTTAATAGCATAAAAATTAGATAAAGTCAATCTTCTTGCCTAGAAATTAGATTAATTTCTAATCCTAAACCAATAATCTCCTGCACAATACACATCACCCTCTAATTATCGGAAGATTTATTCTATTTATGCTAGCCCACTCCATCATGTGAGTGAATGTCCTATGGCTGTACAATTTTCATCTTTTATCCAAGAACAAGTTCAAACTGCTCAAGGCTACTTCAAACTGATTAATGATCCATTTTCAAATTTATATAATCCTAGTTGGAGGAATCATCCTAATTTCTCTTGAAAATAGCAATAGACTCAGGCTCAAATCCAAATTTCACCTATCCAAAATTATCAAAGTAGGTATCAATACCAAAACTATATCTATAATAAAGGTCAGCTTAGTCAGTCTTCCCAACCACCACATTATAATTAGCCATCTTACCCATCTTCTTAAAAGAACAATCTAGTCGATGATAGATTTAACCAACTTCAATAATTGAATTTGACTCAATAGCAATCCATTGCCAGGCCTGAAGCATAAATAGGATAATTAGCTGAGTCTAGCATGAGAAGAAAACTAGGTCAGTTACCAAGCCAATCGATTGTAAATCTCATAAACAATCCATTTATTATCCACCAACCGTCTGGACTAAGCCACAATCTAATATCCCACCTAAGAATCTTCAATTTGAGAATGCCAAAGTAATTTCTGATCTTAGAAGTGGTAGGATTCTTAAGGATCCATACCAAGACTAGATGATAGAAGCTAATACTGATGCTAGTCAAAATAAAAATTTAAAAGAAAAGATTAGTACCGAAACTAATCATATAGAAGAACCTGAGTCCAGAACTGGTACTAATGTTGGTTTCAATCTAAGTAAGATAGATAAAGAAAAGAAGAGAATAGATGATTTACCCAAGATCTATTAACCTAGAGTCCCATTTTCTTCAATCCTAGAAGTTGGTTTTTCTTATAAAAAGAATGGGACAAGCAATGAAGAGCCAATAAAGTTGTTTATGCAAGATCGTATTAATTTACTTTTAGAATTAAAGTCATCTTTAGTCATCCTTCTAGTACTCAATACATTGGAATTAATTCCTAACTTAAAAACTTAATACATGAGCATTTTAGAAGAACAAATAGAGGAATTCTTAACAAACAAGAGTTTGAGACTAAGGTCATAAATTATATTTTCAAAATTAATAATGAGTATATCAATAAAAAGATTATAAGTCATCTTTCTGAGATAGAAAATCCAAAACCATTAGAATTTGTCAATCCAGTATTAGATATGGGATAGGTAAGCTGCATTGTATCTAGCTGAAGATGCTAAATTTAGCACTTATTAGGAGGAAAACCAATATTTATTTTTCTTGCATCTAATTTATCTTTTCAGCTTACTTTTCTTTTAAGATATGTTGAATAAGTTGGAGGAAGAACCAAATTTTCAAGACCCATGCTGGATCATAAATACATATTAAGTCAAGTGTATTCTTTTTTTCTTTATTATACTCTTTATTTTTTTTTCTTCATTGAGGAAAATATCAATTAAGTTGGAAGAAAGAATAATCAAAATTTTTTTAATTTTTTTTAAGTCCTTGAAGAAATTAGTATTTAGCATTTAGGCATCCGATTATACTTAAGAATCAAGTTGAATTAAACATTTTTTAAAAAAAATTTGATGCATAAATCAAAGAATTTATGAGATGCTGAGAAATCAAGTATTAAAAAAATTCAATAAAGAGTTAAGTTCAAAACATAAATAATTTTTTTTGAAAAATTTTAATTTTTTCTACCAGCATCAAAGAAAAATCTACTTTTTATGGGCTTGTGCAGGGTAACTATAAGTTTCTTCATAAAAAAATACTTTTGAAATAAAATAGTTTTTAAGTACTTCTTACTAAGTAACTGGATCTCTTTACCTAAGCAAAAATTGAGTTTCATGTTAAAAGATGGGAAAGGCAAAGAAGCTCATTGTAAAACTAGTTTTAACTCATAGCCTATTTGATTCGAGCTCATAAGGTCGAGGCATATTTTATATCTAGTGCCCTAAAGCCAATAGGTTTGAAAGTCATTGGCCTAAGACTCGCTACATGGATCAAATAGAAATCTTGAGTTAAGAAACTCAATAGTAGTACAATATTAAAAAAATATTAATTTTTCATCGAGTAATCAGATCTCATTGCCTAAGTAAGTAATGATATTCCCATAAAAAATTGGATAATATAAATAAAAATTTTTAATAAATGAAGGATGGAAGTAGCAATGCACTTGCTTATATGAAGTTTAGACGATTTAGAGACAATGATAGAGATAATTTATAGAAAAATTTAGAAAAATTAAATATTTTTTACTTAATATTTATATTGATAAGTATTAATATTCTGATGACATATCTCACTTATGCTCTACTGAACATCAATGACCATTTTGAAGATTGTTCGGTAAAATTCGAAACTCTAAGTTTAGAAGGCATATAAAATTAAATTCTTTCTTTACTTAAGAATGAGCAAAACTTTAGCTGGGGGTTATGATAATTACCATAAAGATATTAATAAAAGTATTAATTTATAAATTAATTTATTTTTATTTTAAAAAATTGATATTTTTATTTATTTATTTTAAAAATATGATCATAAATGAAAAGAGCTCATTTTTTTGGTCAACATGAAGTAAATTTAAAGCAAATTTGATTTAAAATGGATATGGTATGATGTTTTAAAGAAATAAGAAATAAAAAATATAAAATATAAAATAAAAAAAAACTGGCCGACCTGCAAGCCAGCCCAGCCCACGCACGTGCAAATTCAACCTGTAGCCAAACCGACCCATTCTCCCTCCTAGATGATGTCACCCTAATGTCACAAAATTGTGCGGTCCATGATGGACTGGCAGTGATGCGGAAGGCATGGATCCTTAAAGGGTCAACGAAATTATGTTGAAAACTATGTCCTAAAGCCAATTATCTAAGTAGTAGATGATTGAAATTAGTATATGAATTATCAAGTAATAATAATTATTTGGCTGATTTATCATAGAAGTTCTATCTTCCTTAAATAAACTTTTATATTATGATGAAGTCCTTAGAACCACAATCAATCGATAAAAAAAGATTTATCGAATGGTTCTTAAATTATTCACGATCAAATGATAAGTTATTAATAAGAACGATAACTTATCGAGTGTAGATCGCTATATATCATATGCATTGATGGTCCTCGAAACCAAGTGGTGTGGAGATACTGGTATAGCATCCAGGTGAGATGTAGGAGCATATCAGCACTGAACGTGATCAATATAGCACTCTACTGTCAAGAGTAGCTAGCTAAAATCAATGGGTATAAGTGTCCCTCCGACCTAAGGTCACTATGGTGACTTGTAAGCAACTCACTATACTTTGATGTCGGACTGCCTGTATTTCTAATATAGATTCGAAAGATTTCTAGGTATAGTCAAGTACTTATGAAGTTGATGTGTGAGTCGAGATGGGATTGACTACTCTTGATTAGCTTCAAGAAGCGAATGACTTATTGTGTTTTAATTTAGCAAAATCTAGGCCTAGGTAATCCTCATGAGGAGTCACAGGATTTGCAAAATTTTAAGATACAATAGAGATGACTTGTATAAGTGTTGATAGTATTCTCAAAGTTGTCTTGAGCATTATTGGTCATAGGAATGAATTATACAATAACCATGGGTCAGGGTTCTAAGAATATTGCTTTGCATACATTCGACCTATTTGGATGTTAGAATCATTGCTAGATGGTTACTTTGACTAGTATAATAATTGATTTTTGTGCTACCAGCTTAGGTTCAAATCTATAAGATCATACACATAAGAGGTTATAATCTAATCAGATGGTTAATTGATGATTAAGAATCATTCTAAGATCAAACATTCGATGCAATTGATGTTTGACCTAATGCAAGTATCATAGGAGGATTGATTAGTAATTGAATTCCTAATTGGCTCAATTTGATTGAGCGATTGGATTGAGATTAAGTCTAATTAAATTAAATTTAATTAAAATTAGTTTGAACTTAATTAGATTAAGTTTAATTGGTTTATTGGATAAGCCAATTGTAAGAAAAAAATAATTCCTAGTTAGACTAGGATTTGAGTGCACCTAATTTCTGATTGAGTTAGAATTTAAATCAAAATTAAATATTATTTAATCTAATTTAATTGAACTTTTAGTTAGACTAAGATCATCTTTAATTATATTGTATTTAATTTGATTTAAATTAGATTCAAAATAGTTTTGACTTAGTCAAACAAGAAGAGTTCTAGTTGGAGACTCTCACTCCTTCCTTACGCCAATAAAAGTCAACACCCATATTTTATTTTTAGATCTTTATGTAATATTCTTCATGCTAATAAAAGCTTCTCCATGCATCAAATATCTAAAGAGATTAATTAAAATTTAATTTGATCAAATTTGGTAAGTGGTTTGGTTTTGTTTTCTTTTGAAAGAGTCCCAATTCTCCAAAACACCTCCTTTTCTTATGGAATTTTTTCACCATGCCTTCTTTTTTTTTGTGCACTTATTTTCTTTGGTTTTGCACATAGTTTTCTGATCTTCACATCCAAAAATAAGGGGGGAGGCATCCAAGAGTTGGACGCCTCCTAAAACTCTTCCTTGGTCTCCTTTTAAAACTAGGTTTTGACCTAGTCTTCCATACATAAAAGGGAGGATGCCTTCTATTAGGTTTAGGATGTGTAAAATCTATAAAATTCATGAAAAGACTAGAAAAAAAGGAGGAGAAGGCATGGAGGTTTAGGGCACCATGTTTCTTGAAGAAAAGATCTTCATCAAGACATCAAATGTTGATGTCTTGAAGGGACAAAGGTAAGAGAAGATTGTCTTCTCTTTATTTTTCTTTTAAGTACCTTTTTCTTATTTATTTTATGTAATTTTTATATGATAAAAATTATAGAGAGAGAGAGAGGAAGAGGGCATGGGGATCTATGCTCCAAGGTGTTGGGCATAGTGATCTTTTTTGATATGATCTGATCATATCCTAATGAGAGAAGAAGAAGAGAAGAAGGTCTTCTCTTAGGGTTTATTTGAGAACCTTTCTTCTCCATATTTTGTAAGATTTTTCTATGAGAAAAATTAGAGTGTGTGAGATCTAAAAATAGAAGAAAAATTTAGGAGAGAAGATCTTCCCTTGTCCTAGCATAAGGATGTTTTCAAGACATCAATCATCGATGTCCTGTAAGAGAAGATTTATCTTCTCTTAGGATCCTTTTCTAATGTATTTTATTTATTCTTTTTAGAAGATTCAAAGATTAAATTTTTTTCTTAATCCTTCTCATATTATTCATCTCTTGGAGTATCCAAGAAATTTGAAGAATAAATTTTAGATTAACCAGCCGGAGGGATCCGCGAGAAGTTAGCATTTCGAGCGAATCTTCGTTCGACGAACCTCAGATTTTGTTGCAGCCTTGTGAGGATCACCTGTAGAGGTTGGATATATGTGCGGCTCCAAAGATAATAATAAAAATCAACTATAGAGTTCTCGACCCATGCAAGGTAAGAGATTTGATCTTTTCTCTCACCTAGATGTGATCTAGGTTTCAGATCTAGAATTATTCTAGATCTAGGATATTGATTTGATCAATACCAAATACTTTTATTTTCAAATTTAGAATATGTTATGACATGTTATAGATCCTAGATGTAAGGTTTAGTAATTAGATTACATGTATTTATAGATTAAATGGTTTAATCTGCATGTTCCACTACGTTATTTTTCAAAAATATTTTGAAATTCATGCATGAAACCCTGCATATTTTCCATCAATGGTATCAGAGCATCTAGATTCATTTATAATATGATAATATTTATATTAAATTAAATTTAAAAAATAAAATTTTAAAGATCGCACATACTGCTATAAGGTTATCTTGGTATAAGGTTTATCCCTTACAGTGGAAAGATCGTTCTAGTATGTGCTGATCTATTCTTGAATCATGAATAAGTTAGATATGATCTAAGTAATTTTATGATTTATTTTCTAATTTTAAATTTAAAATTAAGTAGATGTTAGATCTATTTTAGATTATTTAGATTAGATCTAAATAATATCGGATTGCACATACTGTTATAAGGTTGTTCTGCTATAAGATTTACCACTTATAGTGGAGAGATTGTTCTAATATATACTGATCCAAATTATCTAAATCATAAATATATTAGATAAGATCTAAAATAATTTATAATTTATTTTAGATTTTAAATCTAATTTTAAATAATTTATGATCTGATCCATATGATGTGTTTAATATTTAGATCTAGATCCTCTTATTGCATATGTTAATATATAATTTTTGTTTTGAATCTGGAATATGTATGACATACTTGTTTTGTAGAATTTAAATTGTGAACTTACTTTCTACAAAATCCTAGATTCAAAACCCTAGGATATGATCGAAACATCAAAACAAATTAGATCTAAAACCATATATTGAATATGATTCAATGTAAATTATTTATCAATTTAAAAATATTTTAAATGATTAAGTCAGAAATTAGTTCTGAGATTCCATAAATCTAAATCCATAAGCTTTGAACTTAATTGAGAATTAAGTGATTGTTTAGGATCTAGGTTTGTGATTTAAAGATCCTAAGATAATTTCATAAAACATGGGTTAAAGAAAAATGGGTTAGCTTTGATCAGGTCCTTAACGGGGTTAGACCTAGGGTAAGATTAAATATGGACTTAGTTAAAAAATTAATCAAATCTAATTAATAGTTAATTAGGATTAGGTCATTTCTATAGATTACTTCAATAGTTATAGTTGATCAAAGTCCATACATCTAATAAATAGATACTGATCGTGGCTCAGTGGTCAAGCTCAAGTCTTTAGGTAGACCAAATCAAAACTGATAAATCGATTGGTGTCTAAGGTAAGTCTAGCATCCCAGATTGGTGGTTTTTAATTGGCAGCCCGCTTACTTGGCCATTTTTGATGGTATCTAACGCAAGCCTTGGCAGACCCTCCCACCGATCTTTTGAAAATTATGTTCCAAAAGCCAATCGTTAGCCTATTAATGGTTGAGCTACTTTGTATATGTAATTGATCATTGATAAATAAAATACTTTGGCATGTTTTTCATCACAAGTCTTCATCTTCTAACGAACTTCAATTTTTATGATGAAGTCCTTAGGACTATTTAGTTTCGATAAAAAAAGGATTTATCGATTAGTCCTTAAATCAGTTAACGACCAAATGATAGGCTGTTAAATAGGATGACAGTGTCTATCGAGCATAGGTCGCTGTATGCCATATAGGTTGATTATCCTCTTAACCAAGGAGTGTGGAGACACTGGGATGGCATATAGGTGAGATGTATGGGTACATCATCATTGAACGTGACCAACTCCAGAGCATTCTACTGTCGAGGATGTCTCTGATGGGATATAGGTATAAGTATTCCTTAGACCTTAGATCACCTCAGTGACTTGCAAGCAACTCACTATGCTTTGGTACCAGACTAACTGAATTTTTAATTTAGTAATAGAAGGCTTCTAGGCAAAGTCAAGTACTTGCGAAGTCGGTGTGTGATCAAGATGGAATTGACCACTTCAAGAGTTGGAGAAGAATGTATCACTGTATTTCAATATAGTAAAATCTTGGTCAGGATAATCTATCAGATGGATTTGATATTTTAAAATATAATGTGGACAATCTGATCAGAGTTGATAGTTGAACTCTAAGGTGTCCTACGAGCATTTTGGTCAAGAAAATAAATTATATGAAAACTATATCCGCATATGGATTCTAAGGATGGTGTTCTACACATTCGACCTATCCGACCGTTCGGGTATCATTGCTAGATGGTCACTTTCGATTGGTATAAAAATTTATTTCCTATGCTATCAAGCTTAGATTTAGACCTATAAGATTCACACACATTAGAGCTCATGATCTGATCAGATGGTTGATCAATGATTAAGAATCATTCTAGGGTTAAACGATCAATACGATTGATGTTTAACCTAGTGCAAGTATTGTAGGAGGCATTGATTAGCAATTTGAATTGCTAATTGGCTTAATTTGATTAAGCCAAAGGATTTAAAGATTAAGTCTAATTAAAATATAATTTAATTAGATTTAGTTTGGACTTGATTGGATCAAGTTCAATTGACTTATTGGATAAGTCAAGTGCAAGAAAAAACTAGTCCTAGTCTAACTAGGACTTAGGTCAATCCAATTTTCTAATTTGATTAAAAAATTAAATTAAAATTAAATCTAATTTAATTGAACCATTAATTGAGTTAGAACCTAATTTAATTTGGATTGAGTTGGTTTTGGTTTAATTTGGTTTAAGAAACCACTTTGACCAAGTCATAGATAGAATCCTAGTAAGACTAGGATTCCTCCTTGCGCCACCTTAGTCCCAATGCCCCCCATGCCTATTTTTTTGATATTTTTTATGAAAAATCCTTTTCTTCCTGATCTTCATGTATGCCCCCTCTCTCCCTCTCTTTCTCATATGGTAATTGGGTAGAAGACCAAGTCAAAGAAGGAGTTTGTTTTGATATTGGATTCTATGAGATAGAATCCTAACAAATCCAAACTCTTTCCAAAAGGTGCCGCCCCTCTCCCAATTAATTTCTCTCTTATTCCATGTGAGAAACCCCTTTTCTTGTGCACCTTTTCTTACTGGTACATGCCAAAAATTATGGAGGGGGCGCCCAAGAGTTGGGCGCCCCTTGACTTGCCCTGTTTGACCTTTCCTTGTCTAGTATTTGACCAAGATAAGGATTCTTCTTTTCTTATATATATTGAATGAATTTTGGCTTAAAATTTTTGTGGGTTATAGATCTTTGAGATGGATTTGAGGTGTGTAAAAATCAAGGAGAGAGAACCTCTGGGCATTGAGATTCAATAGACACAAAACTAGGTGTCTAGGTGAGAGCAAAGAGAAGAAGAAGAGGGTCTTCTTCTAGGGTTGCTGTGTTCATCTCTTCCCTTCCTTCTTCCTAGGATTTTCTAAGAGTGTCTAATATCTAAAACCTCTTCCCCTCTTTCTCCTCTTTGAAAGAGTCCAATCTAGAAGAAAGAAGGCATCTGATCAACCGTCAAAGAAAGATCAAGCGCAAGTTCTAGCATACTGTACTGATTTTCAGCATATGAATTTTTGATCGTAATCGTGGGCTCGTGTGGATGACTCCTAGAGGTCGGATGTGCATACGGCTTGCAACTTCATCCTCAAGCTTGGATTAGCGAGTTAGAATATCTAACTCGCTCAGGTAATAGATCTAATCTATTATTTTTCATACATGCATGAGATGTAGTGTAGATCTAGGTTGATGTAATCTACCTTTCCTTCTTATTTATTTTTTATTTTAGATTTAAATGTCATGTAATAATCATATAATATAGTCTTAGATCTAGGGATTATTTGATATTTAAAATTAATTAGATTAATTTTAAGTCCTCCGCTGCTAATCTAGAAAAAGTTTCAAGATCTAGCCCTGAAATCCTAGATCTGGTTACTTCAATTGGTATTAGAGCCAGGTTAATTATTATATGATTACTGATGCATGCCTAAATTATTTTTAGATTAGATCTAATTAATAATCTAATATTTAAATCTAAAATTAAAATCTCAAATCATACGAACTGCTTTAAGGTTGTCCTATTGTAAGGTTTACCCCTTACAGCGTAAAGGTTATCCTAGTTCGTATAGATTTAATATTATACATAAATTTGTTAGATATGATATGATGTTATTTATAATTTATTTAAAAAAAATTTAAATCTAAAAATAAAATCTTAGATTGTATGGACTGAACTTATAAGGTTGTCTTGCTGTAAGGTTTATCCCTTACAGTAAAAAAATTGTCCTAGTACGTGCTGATCTAATACTTTGATCATAAAATTTAGATTAGATCTAAAAGATTTTATAATCTGATTAAAAATATTTTAATCTAATTTTAACCATCATAAATATATTAGATTTGATCTAAGTTGACTTATATTGATTGATGTTGAAATTGTTTCAATTACATGAACTTATTTAGATTAGATCTAAAGTAGTTTCATGCTCTTCTTACTTGCATATTAATTATGAATCAAACATGCAACTTGGTTAGTAGAATCATATTATAAAAATATTTTATAAATATAAAAATTATTTTTGAAAAGTCGAATTCCAACCCTCAGTTCAAAACTTAATTAAGAATTAAGAAGTTATTTGATTAGGATCTAGGATTGTAAATTGAAGATCCTAAGACACAAATCATAACACATTGGGTTAAAAGGGTTAGTGAAGATTAGGTCCATTAATTGGGTTAGATCTAGGGTTAGATTAAAGAATGAACTTAATTAGAAAATTGACTAAATCTAATCAATTATTGTCTTAGGTCAAGGATTCTCTAGATTAATTATAATAGTTATAGTTAGTCAAGTCCATGTTTTTAATGAGACCCAAGATGGACTTGATTCTTGGCTATGTGGTATAGCATGAACTGTTAGGTTAATCTAATTGAAACTAATTAAACCAATTGGTGGCTAAGGTAAACCAGACTGGTGGTTTTTAATTGGTGGCCCGCTTACCTGGCCATTTCTGATGGTGTCTAAGGCAAGCTTTGGCAGACCCTTCCACTGATCGAACTTACCTTACCTCTTGATGAAATTATATTTTAATTGGATTACTTGACTATTCGAGCTGACCCATGTCAGCTAGGTAAATCAGTTTGACTGATTTAGATGCTCCTAGACCAGCCTATTAATGGTCTCTCTTAAGCTGACTTGGTGAAGTTAGTAGAAGGATCATGATAAGCTATTTCATCTAACCTTCCCTCATCTTTAAATTAAATCCTTTAAAATTATTAGGTTTCTAAAATGAAATAGTTATATGATAACTGGATCATAGCCTCCCATTAAAGTGGATGATAATGGGTCCATCAGTTGGATAATCATTGGAGGCCCAAAGGCCTGGTGCTTATCGGTTGATGGATATCATTCATTATATGATATCTTGGATACATTTTTCTAAATGATGGTCAGTTGGGCCAACCAAAGTTGGGCCTGATCATTCATTGGTTGGATGGGCCAAGTATGGTCATGTTAATGGTTGGACCTAACTGGACTCTTTTCTGAGAAGGCCAAAGCCAACTGATTAGAGGTTGGGGAAAAATTTAATTACTAGAAGTTGTTTAGAGAAATAATTGATTATGAACCTACCCTTAGATGCACATGGGTTGGCCAACCAAAGTTAGGCTCGTGTGCAATCTATGTGGATTCTAGTATCCACTAAGAAATTAAGGTAATTCCTTGAATTGGAGGTAGAGGCTATCAATTCGAATAAAATAATGGAAGAACCTTTTGATTAAAAATCCAAATCTTTAGGTTTAATGATTCAATTACTAATTAGATTATGGTTTTTCTTTGTGCAGATATGGTCACTTTTCTATCACTCCGATCATTATTGGACAATGATAAGTTGATGAGATCCAACTTCGATAGCTGGTATCGAAAGTTAAAGATTATCCTGGAGCATGAACGCATCCTACATATGATAACGAATGATGCACCTGAGGAGCCAGCTGCAAATGCACATGAAACTGTCAGTGACACTTATCAAAAGTGGCTCAGTGACTGAACCATGGTGCGATGCATTATGCTGGCTGTGATGAGCGATGAGTTCAATCACAGATTTGAGATGGCTCAGCCAAAGGACATGCTTCAAGTATTGGAGAATTCCTTAGGCACATTCGATGACGTTGAGAGGTACAAGACTAGTTGTGCCATCTCCAATGTCAAAATGCGGGACATAGCCTCTATCATTGATCATGTACTGTACATAATCGAGCTGATAGAGTGCTTGAGCAAACTCGACTTTTTCTTTCACAAACAGCTTGGGAAAGATGCAATACTGAACTCGCTGTCGAAGTCTTATCTCCCATTCCTTATTATAGAATGTCAAAGCCTGAAATTGACTACCATGGGTTACTAGGGTTACTTCAGAACTTTGAGAAGGATCACTGGCTCCACAAGGAGTCGGTGAACTTAGTAGGAGGTTCATCTTCTCATTCTCATTCCATTGAAAAGGAAAGAAGAACAAGAAGAAGAAAGCTAAGAAGGTGCAAGTTCAGGCTAGGACATCTATGTAGGACCAGACCAAAAAAATCAAGCCCCATAAGAGTCAAGTTGAATACTTCTTTTGCAAGAAGCGGGGGCACTGGAAGAGGAACTGTCCTCAGTACATTGCCTCCCTGGACCCGAACAAGCAGAGAAAGAAGCAAGCTGTTGCTGGGCAAGGTATTAATATGATAACTTCTTGCAATTTCTCTATGGCTAAAACTCTATATGAGATATGGATAGGACGTAAGCCAGCACTTTCACACCTCAGGGTCTGGGGGTGCATGGCTTACGTCAAATGATTAATTAAAGATAAACTTGGACCTACGTCTAACAAGTGTGTATTTATAGGATATCCAAAAGAGATCAAAGGATATTATTTCTACCATGTTGATGAACAAAAGGTATTCGTCAGCCTTAGGGCAACCTTTTTGGAAAAGGAGTTTCTTAGTGATGGAACTGTTGCCTCTAAGGTTGAACTTGATAAAGTTCAATAGGTTGAAAGTCTGACATAGAATGCTGAACCTAAGTCGGTTCGATCAATGATGGATTTTTCCAGCTTGCTGATATCCATCTAGGGATATACACTCGAATCGGCTTGCTATCTTTTAAATAGGATTCCAAGTAAATCTATGGTTAAAACTCCATATGAGATATGGACAGGACGTAAGTCAGCACTTTCACACCTCAGGGTCTGGGGGTGCTCGGCTTATATCAAATGATTAATTACAAATAAACTTGGACCAAGGTCTGACAAGTATGCATTTATAAGGTACTCAAAAAAGATCAAAGGATACTATTTCTATCATGCTGATGAACAAAAGATGTTTGTCAGCCTTAGGGCAACCTTTTTGAAAAAGGAATTCCTTAGTGAAGGAACTGTTGCCTCTAAGGTTGAACTTAATGAAGTTCAACAGATAGAAAGTTCGACACATAATGCTGAATCTGAGTCGAATTTGATCAGATCAGATCTGAAGCCTAGTGAACCCACACCATTAAGGCGATCCGGTAGAGTGCTGTGCCATCCAGACAGATACTATGGATTCTTGGTCCAGGATGGTGATCCCATCGAACTCAATGAGAATGATGAGGATTCAATCACTTACATGGATGCTATGTAGAGATTCGACTCTAAGAAATGACTAGAAGCCATGAGATCCAAAATGGATTTCATGAAAGTCAACAATGTATGGACATTAGTTGACCCACCTAAAGGGGTTAAATCCATTGGATGTAAATGGGTATTCAAAAAGAAAAGAGGCACAAACGAAAAGGTGGAGACCTATAAAGCCCATCTAGTTGCTAAGGGATATCGTCAACATTATGGTATTGACTATGATAAGACATTCTTTTCAGTGGCAATGCTTAAATCCATTCAGATAATGCTTGCAATAGCTGCCCACCTAGACTATGAGATCTGGCAATTGGATATGATGATAGCTTTTCTAAATAAAAAATTGATCGAAGAGGTGTATATGATATAACCTAAGGGGTTCACATCTACAGATGAGTCCAAGGTGTGCAGGCTTTAGAGATCCATTTATAGATTGAAGCAAGCATCTCGGAGTTGGAACATGTATTTTGATAAAGTGATCAAAATATATGGCTTTATTAAGAATAGAGAAGAATCCTATATTTACAAATGGGCAAATATTCTAACAATGGTATTCCTTATTTTGTATGTGGATGACATTCTCTTAATCGAGAATGACATTCCTACACTATAGGAAATAAAAATCTGGTTGTCATCATAGTTCTCCATGAAGGACTTGGGTGAAGCATCCTACATTCTAGGGATGAAGATCTATAGGAATAGATCTAAAAGAATGCTTGGTATATCCCAGTCCACGTACATAAAAACTATGGTGAAGAGGTTCAGCATGGAGAATTTTAAAAAGAGCTATCTCCCAATAGGTCAAGAAATTTCACTCTCTAAGAAGGATTGTTCGACAACTCCTGAAGAGAGAGAGCATATGAGCAGAATCCCATATGCTTCAGTAGTGGGGTCTATCATATATGCAATGACATGTATGAGATCAGATGTGGCATACTCACTAGGAGTAGTGAGTAGATATCAGTTTGACCCTAGAGAAAATCACTGAAAGATAGTTAAAACCATCTTTAAGTATTTGAGAAATACCAAGGACTAATGGTTGGTTTATGGTTAGTCAGATCTAAAACTGATGGAGTTTACAAACTCTAGCTTTCAATCTAACCATGATGACAACAAAAATGTGTCGGGGTATATCTTTACTCTAAATGGTGGAGTCATTTGCTGAAAATATTCCAAGCAGCATACAGTGGCAGACTCTATTTATGAAGTAGAGTACATGGCAGCATTAGATGCAGTAAAAGATGCTTTGTGGCTGAGAAAGTTCAGCACCGAGCTCAGAGTAGCACCCTCCATTGATGGTCCAGTCTTGCTTTACTATGACAGCACTGACGCCATAGCTCAAGCAAAGAAATCGAAGGCACACCAGGGGATAAAGCACATTCTATGCCTCTTCCATCTAGTCCGTAAGATCATGGATCGTGGTAACGTCAACCTTTAGAAGATTGACGGAAAGAAGAACCTAGCCGACCCCTTCACTAAAGCCCTGGCAATCAAGAAGTTCGACAACCATAAGTCAAAGATGGGTATTAGATACTATGCCGAGTGGCTTTAGGACAAGTGGGAGTTGTTGAGAATTGTCTCAAAAGCCAATTATTAGCCTGTTAACGATTGAGCTACTTTGCATATGTAATTGATCATTGATAAATAAAATACTTTGGTATTATTTTCATCACAAGTCTTCATCTTGTAACGAACTCCATTTTTTGTGATGAAGTTCTTAGGACTATTTAGTTTCAATAAAGAAAGGATTTATCGATTAGTCCTTAAATTAGTTCACGATCAAATGATAGGCTGTTAAATAGGACGACAACATCTATCGAGCATAGGTCACTGTATGCCATATAGGTTGGTTGTCCTCTTAACCAACAAGTGTGGAGATATTGATATGGCATACAGGTGAGATGTATGCATATATTGTCATTGAACGTGACCAACTTCAGAGCATTCTGCTATTAAGGATGTCTCTGATGGGATATAGGTATAAGTATCCCTTAGACCTGAGATCACTACAGTGACTTGCAAGTAATCACTATGCTTTGGTACTGGACTAACTGAATTTTTAATTCAATAATGGAAGACTTCTGCTCATAGTCAAGTACTTGCAAAGTCAGTGTATGATCAAGATGGAATTGATCACTTCAAGAGTTGAAGAAGAATGTTTCACTGTATTTCAATATAGCAAAATCTTGGCCAGGGTAATCCATCAAATGTATTTGATATTTTGAAATATAATGTGGATAATCTGATCAGAGTTGATAGTTGAACTCTGAGGTGTCCTACAAGTATTTTGGTTAGGAGGATGAATTATATAAAAACTATATCTACATGGATACTAAGGATGGTGTTCTACACATTCGACCTATCTGATCGTCGGGTATCATTGCTAGATGGTCACTTTGATTGGTACAAAAATTTATTTCCATGCTAGCAACTTAGATTCAGATCTATGAGGTCACACACATTAGAGCTCACTGATGCGTGCTAATTTATAGCTATGGCAAGTGCACCAATCGATCAAGTAATAAAGTGAATGAGTAGAGTATCGTCCCTAGAGGATTGAAAAATAAGTACTGAAAAGCTCTTTCCTATGCTTTATTTAGAAGATCGATTTATGAGAATAAAAAATTAAAAAACAAAATAAAGAAAGAAATAATAATTATTATTATTATTTTTAAGAAATAGAGAGAGTGTAATTATTAGGGTTTTAAATTTAAGGGCAATAGTCTACTAAGGCAATCGGTTCACCAACTCAGTCAATACAATATTCAGGTTTTTAGATTAATTTTATTTCATGTGACGGTGGAGTCTCCTAATTTATTCACTATCCTTTGGTCTAGGCATAGCAAAACTATTAATATTTATTAATTATCCTTTGGTCCAGGTATAATTTAAATAAATATTAATGTATTAGGTTTTGTGAAACCCTCTAATTAAAATACGCTGCGTCCAAAGCGCACTAAAATTTTCGCATGCATATGAATTCTATTTTGATTCATAATACAAGGTATATAATCAAGAAGCATTAACATAGATGTACTTGTCCAAAAATCACTTAAAAACCCCTTAAAATAACCCAGATCAAGTCGGATTTCATGCCAGCCATTGGATCAACCGTTAGATTGAATTTGGGCCATCCGATCGCATTGAAAGAGGCCTTCTGATCTTTAGCTTACCATCGGAATGAATCTTAGCCGTTGGATCTCGATCGGGAGCTACGGATGCCATCCATCAATGCCTTCGTTTCGGCCATCCAATCAAGTTTCAGTGAATGCTGTTCGTTGGATCAGATAAAATTCCCAAATTATCCTCCATAGACCATGCGCGAGCCTGGTGTTGCATGGACCGCCACATTCTTCAGCTAATCAGAGCATGCTTTTTGCTGTAAAATTCTCGAAATACCCTTCAGATGGTCCATCATGTGCCGCAAAAAATGCTGACGTCATCCTGACATCATCGTTATGTCGGTGGGTCGGTTTGCTGTTGCGATCGAACCGGGCCGAACCGCTGAACCGGTTTGAACTGAACCAATTTTTTTTTTTTTTTGAAATTCAATTCTGGGCTCATTTGAAGTCCATTTTGCCTGAAATTTATTTTATCTGAACCAAAAAAATAAGATCTTCATATTGGTGGCCTTCTTTCCTACATAAGATTAATAAAAGTATTAATTTCTAAAGAAATAAATTAATTTATTTTATAATTTAATACTTTTATTGGTATATTTTTACCACTTATCACACTCCCCAACTTAGTCATTGCTAGTCCCTTAGCAATGTTTTATTTAATACCATGTTTCAATAAGATTATCCATTATAAAGATAAAATCTAGGATTAAAGATCAAAAAGTTTTAGAAAATACTGCTAACTAAGCATTGAGCTTCAGAAGCAAATTTTTCAGTCAATACAATTAAAAACTTTCTTAGAGTACATCAAAGATCTATAGCACTTGTGTTCGTGATGACTAACTTTAGTATTTTAGTATTAAATTAAAAGAACAAAAGTATCTTATCTTATCACTTATTTTGGTCAATTTTCTATATATTCTCAATTTTATACAAAAGTATCTTACACTGCCTTCCCTTTTTTTTCTATTTTTTTTACTGTGCTGAGCATCCTAGCCTTTCCTTCACCATTTTACGTAAATTTTCACACTTGACCTAGGTGCAGAGATCCAGTTACTAGGCTTTGGGTAATCCACATATACTCTATCTTTTGCACTTTATTTTTATAGGCAAGTAGCTCTTTCCTTAAATTCAAGTTTCTTTGATTAGAATGTATATTAATTACCAATTTTCAATGATAATTGAATTCCTAGTTAGTCTTATAATCAATACCTACTTTGCCTTGTTAGTGTGCATGTGTAATTAGAAGTGCTAATAATCTTTTAATGACCTAAGTAGGCTGCTAAAAGTTGACCAACTAATCTACTTCTTTAACTCATTACATTCATTAGCAAATAATTCTATCTTTTATCACTTATCCAGTTTATCTTGCTCAAGATTTTTTTCTTAACATATGATTTTTTTTTTTAACTTATTCTACATTATCTTAAAGGAGAAAGAAAAATAAAGGGTGCAATAAAAGATAGGAAGGAATACACCTGATTTGGTTCAGTCTGGTTCTTTGGAGCTTTGAAATTTTGCTTGAGCTCTCATTGATTTTTCTGCAAAATTGAAAATACACACCAGAGCAGTAAAAGAGCAACCATAAATTACTGAAAAATAAAAAAAAAATGATCAAAACTAAAAAGAAAAGAAACAACCTATCTAGTAGTTCTGATTTATAGTCTTCAGCTTGACTTTCTTTGAATTTCTAAAGTGGATCAATCTGGTGCCACTTCAATTGGAATACTTTCATGTTTGATTGAGTCCTCTTTTAATTTGACATTGCTCGCTTTTATAGTCTCAAACCTATTTTCTACAGAATTCTCATATAATGGATTGTCAATAATATCAATTAGAAAATAAGTTTGATTATCATCAGTTTGTTTAGTATCTTTGAAAACATTAAAAGTAACTTGTTCATCTTGGACTCTAAGAATTAATTTTTCTTGTTGAACATCTATTAAAGCTCCTCCAGTAGCTAAAAAGGGTCTCCCTAAAATAAGGGGTACATCATAATCTTCTTTCATATCAAGAATAATAAAATCAATAGGAAAAATAAACTTGTTTACCTTTACCAAGACATCCTCCACTATACCTCTTGGATATTTAATGGATCTGTCGGCTAATTGAAGAGTAATAGTGGTAGGCTTTGGTTCTCCTAGACCCAGCTTTCTGAAAATAGAAAAAGGCATGAGATTAATGCTTGCTCCTAAAGTCACATAAAACTTTATCAAAACTACAATCACCAATAATGCAGGGGATAGTAAAACTCCCTGGATCTTTTAACTTCTATGGTAATTTATTTTGAAGTATTGCTGAGCATTCTTCATTCAAATTTATTCTCTCATGCTCCTTCAGCTTTTTCTTATTTGTTAGGATTTCTTTGAGAAACTTGGCATACCTGGGCATTTGAGTAATAGCATCTACAAAAGGAATATTAATATGTAAATTCTTTAGAATTTTGAAAAAGTTAGAAAATTCCTTATCTGGATGCTGTATTTGTCTCTCTGGGAATGGTAGTGGCGGCACGTAGGGCTTCACATTTGGATCAGCAAACCGTATACCTGGAGACCATCCATCTGCTGGTTGTTTTGGTGACTGATGAATTTTAGTTGATGGTTCCTTATTTGTAGTTGGCTCTTCAGTCTCATTCTTCTGATGTGGCTCCTCCAGCTTTGTACCACTTCTTAGGGTGATAGCATTGACTTGCTCCCTTGGATTTGTCTCCGTATTGCTTGGCAAGGATCCTTGAGGTCTCTCGGAGATTATCTTAGCCATTTGACCTATTTGCATCTCCAAGTTTCGAATTGCTGCTGTTTGGTCCTGCCTAAGTTTGGCTTCCAAATTTTTTATAGTTGCTTCTTGGTTTTGCATAAATTTGACCATCAGCTCTTCCATGTTGGACTTCTTTTCAGGTACTTGGAATCCCGGGGGTGGCTGTTGTGCTGCATTTTGATTGCTCCATGAGAAATTTGGGTGCTGCCTCCACCCTTGATTGTATGTGTTGGAGTAGGGATTATTTTGTTGCGGCCTAAAAAAATTATCAATATAATTAGCTGTATCAGTTGTTTTAGCAAAAGGATTACCTGTCTGGCAATTGCTCGTATCATGTCCTCCTCCACACAGGTCATAAGTAATGCTCTGAATATGCATAGCTATTCCCTTTAAGTTGTTGACTTCGGCTCTAAGGGCTGCAATTTCAGCTAGTAAGGTTGGCACGCAATCTACTCCCTGCACAGCTGCTAGTCTTTTTGGCATCATGCGCTCTGTCTGCCATTGATAGCTATTTGATGCCATCTCATCGATCAGATCGAAAGCTTCTTCCTCCATTTTTCGATTAATGGTTCCTCCTGCTGCTGCATCAATCATAGAACGATTAGTAGGAGATAAACCATTATAGAAAGTTTGTACCTGAAGCCATACGGGTAGTTGATGATGTGGACATCTCCTCAGTAAGTTCCTTGAAATGCTCCCAAGCCTCATATAGTGTCTCCATGTCCATCTGCATAAAAGGAAGTGATATCGTTGCGCATCTTGGCAGTCTTGGAAGGTGGAAAGTACTTGGCTAAGAATTTTTGGGCTAGGACATCCCAAGTTGTGATAGAACCTGCAGGAAGAGAATGAAGCCAACTCTTAGCTTTGTCCCATAAAGAGAAAGGAAATAACCTTAATCTAATAGCATCATCCGACACCCCATTAATTTTAAAAGTATCGCAAAGTTCAAGAAAATTAGAAATATGGGCATTCGGATCATCATGCACGTGTCCACTGAATTGGACAGTTGATTGAATCATCTGGATCATCGCCGATTTTATTTCAAAGTTGTTTGCTCGTACAGGCAGTCTCCTGATGCTCGAAGCTGCATCGGCTACAGATGGTGTGATGTAATCATTTAATGGATGATGTACTGATCGAATAGCTTCATGCTGTCCTTCGGTCGCCATATCCAATCCTAGATTGATGTCGTTAGGATCTTCAGCTGCCATGTTTCTTTCTTATTGTAGTCTTCTAATGGTCCTTTCAATTTTTGGATCTAAAGGTAGTAAGTTACTATGTCCAGTATGTGTCATGCACTGAATTTTTTTTTAAAAAAAATAATAAAAATTAAAAATAAATTTCTAAAGTAAAGCTAGGATCAAAATTTTAATATTATTTTAGACACAATCCCCGACAACGGCGTCAAAAACTTGATGCGTGCTAATTTATAGCTATGGCAAGTGCACCAGTCGATCAAGTAATAAAGTGAATGAGTAGAGTATCGTCCCTAGAGGATTGGAAAATAAGTACTGAAAAGCTCTTTCCTATGCTTTATTTAGAAGATCGATTTATGAGAATATGAAATTAAAGAACAAAATAAAGAAAGAAATAATTAATTTTTTTTCTTTCAAAAATAGAGAGAGTGTAATTATTAGGGTTTTAAATTTAAGAGCAATGGATTACTAAGGCAATCGGTTCACCAACTCAGTCAATACAATATTCAGATTTTTAGATTAATTTTATTTCATGTGACGGTGGAGTCTCCTAATTTATTCACTATCCTTTGGTCCAGGCATAGCAAAACTATTAATATTTATTAATTATCCTTTGGTCCAGGTGTAATTTAAATAAATATTAATGCATTAGGTTTTGTGAAACCCTCTAATTAAAATACGCTGCATCCAAAGCGCACTAAAATTTCCGCATGCATATGAATTCTAATTTGATTCATAATACAAGGTATATAATCAAGAAGCATTAACATAGATGTACTTGGTCCATAACATCTATGTTCATCAGATCAATTAGAAGATGGTCAGTAATCTAAAAGCATTAAGATCAGATTTATATACTCCTCATGAATAAAATTTAAAAATAAATCACACTGAATATTGCATCAAAAGAGTGGCTACACCTTAGCCTTAGTAAAAGAAAATTTAGTTCATGATAACAAGTTCAAAAATAGCAAATAAAATAAAAAGCATAGAAAAATTAGACATTTAATTGCTGAAATTGGTTATCTGTTGCTCTTGATGTAGAGAACTTGGCGAAGAAGAAGAGGCTCCTTAATCGATATCTTGATTGTCGAAGAAAAATTTTTTTCTTTCTCTCACAAATCACTCTTCTCTTTCTACCTCTCTCCTCTCTTTTTCTTTTTGTTTTTCTTTATTTCTCTAACTCTCTCCCTTTTTCTCTTTTTCTCTGACTTCCCTTCTCTCTTTCTCTGTCTCTCTCTCTCTTTTTCTCTGTCTCTCCCTCTCTCTCTCTTCCTCTCTGATTTTTTTTTTTCACGGTAACAATAGGTTTTTATAGATAAAGAGTTTGATTTTCTCTCAAAATCCATCAAAAATTAGGTTTAAGACTCCCAAAATAATTCAAATTAAGATCTGGATCATTCTGCCCGTTAGATGTTTGATCAAACGGTCCAAAAATTACTTAAAAACCTCTTAAAATAACCCAGATCAAGTCGGATTTCATGCCAGTCGTTGGATCAATCGTTAGATTGAATCTGGGCTGTCCGATCGCATAGAAAGAGGCCTTCTGATCTTTAGTTTATCGTTGGGATGAATCTCAGCCATTGGATCTCGATCGGAAGCTGTGGATGCCGTCCGTCAGTGCCTTCATTTCGACCGTTCGATCAAGTTTCAGTGAATGCCGTCCGTTGGATCAGATAAAATTTCAAAATTACCTTCCATAGACCATGCGTGAGCCCGGTGTTGCATGGATCACCGTGTTCTTCAGCCAATCAGAGCGCGCTTTTTGCTGTGAAATTTCCAAAATACCCTTCAGATGGTCCATCGTGCGCCGCAAAAAATGCTGACGTCATCCTGACGTCAGCATTACGTCGGTGGGTCAGTTTGCTATTACGATCGAACCGGGCCGAACCGCTAAACCAATTTTCTGAACCAGTTTGAACTGAGCCAGTTTTTTTTTTTTTTGAAATTTAATTCTGGGCTCGTTTGAAGTCCGTTTTGCTTGAAATTTATTTCATCTGAACCAGAAAAATAAGATCTTCATATTGATGGCCTTCTTTCCTATATAAGATTAATAAAAATATTAATTTCTAAAGAAATAGATTAATTTATTTTATAATTTAATACTTTTATTAGTATATTTTTACCACTTATCACTCACGATCTGATTGGATGGTTGATCAATAATTTAGAATCATTCTAGGGTTAAATTATCAATACGATTGATATTTAACCTAGTAAAAATATTACAGGAGGATTGATTAGCAATTTAATTACTAATTAACTTAATTTGATTAAGTCAAAGGATTGAGATTAAGTTTAATTAAATATAATAATTAAATTTAGTTTGGTCTTGGTTGGATCAAGTTCAATTGACTTATTGGATAAGTCAAGTGCAAGAAAAAAACTAATCCTAGTCTAATTGAAACTTAGGTCAACCCAATTTTCTAATTTAATTAGAAAATTAAATTAAAATTAAATCTAATTTAATTTAGTTGAGTTGGTTTTGGTTTAATTTGGTTTAAGAAACCACTTTGACCAAGTCATAGATAGAATCCTAGTAAGACTTGGATTCCTCCTTACGCCACCTTAGTCCCAATGCCCCCCATGCCTATTTTTTTGGTATTTTTTATAAAAAAAAATTTTTGTTCCTGATCTTCATATACGCCCCCTCTCTCCCTCTCTTTTTCATATGGTAATTGGATAGAAGACCAAGTCAAAGGAGTTTGTTTTGATATTGGATTCTATGAGGTAGAATCCTAACAAACCCAAACTCTTCCCAAAAGGTGCTACCCCCTCTCCTAATTAATTTCTCTCTTATTCTACATGAGAAACCCCTTTTCTTGTACACCTTTCCTTGCTGGTACATGCCAAAAATTTTGGAGGGGGCACCCCTTGACTTACCTTGTTTGACCTTTTCTTGTCTAGTATTTGACCTAGACAAGGACTCTTCTTTTCTTATATATTTTGAATAAATTTTGGCTTAAAATTTTTGTAGATTATATAACTTTGCTTTGAGATGTATAAAAATCAAGGAGAGAAAACCTCTGGACGTTGAGATTCAATAGACACAAAACTAGGTGTCTAGGTGAGAGTAAAGAGAAGAAGAAGAGGGTCTTCTTCTAGGGTTGCTGTGTTCATCTCTTCCCTTCTTCCTTGGGTTTTCTAAGAGTGTCTCATATCTAAAACCTCTTCTCCTCCTTCTCCTCTTTGGAAGAGTCCAATCTAGAAGAAAGAAGGCATCTGATCAACCATCGAAGAAAGATTAGCGCAGTTCTAGCATACTGTGTTAATTTCCAGCATCTAAATTTCTGATCATGATCATGGGCTCATGTGGATGACTCCTAGAGGTCAGACGTGCATATGGCTTGCAACTTCATCCTCAAGCTTGGATCAGTGGTTAGAATGTCTAACTCGCTCAGGTAATAGATCTAATCTATTATTTTTTTCATACATGCATGAGATGTAGTGTAGATCTAGGTTGATGTGATCAACCTTTCCTTCTTGCTTATTTTTTATTTTAGATTTAAATATCATGCAATAATCATATAATATGATCTTAGATCTAGAGATTATCTAATATTTAAAATTAATTAGATTAATTTTAAATCTTCCACTACTGATCTAGAAAAAGTTTCAAGATCTAGCTCTGAAATCCTAGATCTGGTTCCTTCACGATCTCGCTTACCTGGCCAATGTGGTTAATCAGGTCTTGATTAGGTTGCTCATTGATTCATGCTAATCCATGTCATATAGAAAATTAGTGAGATTGATCGAGGTGCCCATGGATCAATATTGATCCTAGTCCTTGTCAAAGACTTGAGAAGTCAATGGGAGGACTTGACTTGGTGAAGTTAGTAGGAGCAAATTGGTTCATATCCTTTCTATTCTTAAATCATAAATAATTTTAAATTTTTTAAAATTATTAGATCCTTAAAATGATAAAGTTATGGAGATAACTGAGTCATAGCCTTCCATTAAGGTGTTTGATAATGGGTCCATTAACTCAATAATTATTAGAGGCCCAAAGGCCTGGTACTTATTGACTAATGGAATTATCATTCATAATATGATAACTCTGAAGTGTCTCTCTAATGGTGGTTAGGTTGACCAACCAAAGTTGGGCTTAATCATTCATTGGTTAGATGCACCAAGTATGGTCATGTTAATGGTTGGGCCTAATCGGATCCTTATAATGGAGGTCAAAGCCTACTGATTAGGTTTTTGGGACAAAATTAAATTACTAAAAGTTGTTTGGAGAAATAATTGGTTAATGAACCTATCCATAGATGCACATGGGTTGGCTGACCAAAGTTGGGCTTATGTGTAGTTTATGTGAATTTTTGTATCTACTAGAAAATTAAAGTAATTTTTTGATTTAGAGGTAAAGGCTACCAATTCGAATAAAATAGTGGAAAAACCTTTAGACTAAAGTCCAAATCTTTAGACTTAAAATAATTCATATACTTAGGTCATTGTTCTCTTTTCTTAGAATAAGACTAAACCCTAATTGCTCAAATTACTATTAGACAATGATGACTTATGGAATCCAACTTCGATAATTAGTATCAAAAGTTGAATTTGCTTTAGCAATACGAATGGATTCACACTGGGACTTCTAAGTTCAGTCAAAATAATTAGTCCAAAATTGACCTAAATTAGGCATAGTAATTTTATTATTAGAAGTAGGATTATAGAAAGAAGAATTGTTTTGCTTTCCTTAACCATAACAGACTGAACAAGAGTTGCTCATCAAGGATGTTATATGATAACACCTTAAAATTTCTCTGTATATAATTCTACTAACTAGGTATGGGATACCAGTAGTCCTATGCAATTTGTTGCAAGAATTTTAGGTAAGTGAAATGTTTGAAAATGGTGAGAAATATCTAAATGTTGGGGATGAAAGTCTTGTTCTAATTCTAGCTTTAGAAATTATCAAGCTTATTTTCAAAAGATGTCATTTTGAATGATTATCACCATTATCTATTGTTTATAATAAATGTGATCTCTATTGGCCTTTTGGTCAAAGATGATTAACATTTATCAATAAAGAAGATTGTTGTGATATTATTATGAATAATATTACAATAATACATGGACAATAAAGATAACATTTAACATCTATACAGCTTGTTAAGTATAATGTACACATTTAATAAATACTCAAGTTAGATTATATTAGAATATCTATCTTTGGTATTATAGGCTTAGTCATCTTGACAAGAACAAGATAAATATGTTAGTTTGATAGAAAAATCTTGACATCAATGGTTATGAATCATTGATAACCTATGAGTCTTATCTTCTTGGAAAGATGACAAAGTCACCTTTTACTGGAAAAGGTGAAGGAGGTGATAAAGTTCTAAGTCTCATACATTGTGATGTATATGGATCTATCAACTTAAGTGCCAAAGAAAGACATTAATATTTCATTATAAATGATCTATATTGGCATGGGTATGTCTGGCTTGAATCATTTGAAATGTTCAAATGTTTCAATAATGAAATTGGAGAACAAACTGGAAATGGTATTGGAACTCTTCAATTAGATCAAAGAGGCAAATATTTATCTAGTGAGTTTATGACATATCTAGGAGAGAATAGAATTCTCTCTCAGTGATTTTTTTTTGGAACATAGTGTATCTAAAAGAAGAAGTTGAACTTTGTTAGACATGGTTCAATCCATAATAGGATTTACTTGTCTGCCTATTTTAAGATTGTACTCTTATGACTACTAGTTTAACTCTAAAAATATATCGAGTAAATCTATTATAAAGACTCCATATGGGATATAAATCGGGCATAGACCTAAACTCTCTCACCTTCAGGTTTGGAGTTGATTGGTCTATGTCAAAGATTTGTATACAGATAAACTTGGATCATAGTCCAATAGGTGTTTAAGGATTATTAATTCTACCATATTGAAGATCATAAGATGTTCATCAGTAGTAGGACATTTTTTTTGGAAAAGAGTTCCTTAGAGAAGGAACTAATGCCTTCAAGTTAAATTTGGAGAAGTTTGACTGGTAGAAAAGAACCGACATAATCTAGTAAACCTACAGAATCAAATTTGATCAGATCAAACCTGGAGCCCATTAAAGTAGCACCCTTAAAAAGATTCGGTAGAGTACCATATTAGCTAAACAGATACTTCAATATCTAGATCCGAGATGGTGATCCTGTTGAGCTCGAAGAGATCAATAAGGATCTAATCACCTATAGGGATACAATGCAATAGTCTAACTCTAAGAAGTGGCTTGGAGCCACCTAATCCAAATTGAATTTCGTGAAAATCAATAGTGTGTGGACACTAGATAATTCACCTGAAGGGCTAAAATCCATTGGGTGTGAATGAATTTTCAAAAAGATCAAAGTAGCGCAGATGGGAAGGTAAAGACCTATAAAGATCGTTAGGCTATTATCTCAATTTTGGAATATACGTTTTGAACATATGTCTTTATTATGAATAAAGGTAAACCCTGCATTTATAAGTAGGCAAAATATTCTGTAGTGTTATTCCTTGTATTGTCTATAGATAAAATTCTCTTAATTAGGAATGGAATTCTAGCATTGCAAAGAATAAAGATTTGGCTGTCATCTAATTTCTCCAGATTTAAAATTAGATTTGGTATACTCACTAATGGTAGTGATTAGATACCAGTTTGATCTAAGTATGAACCACTTGAAGATTATATGGACAATCCATAAGTATTTGGAAAATACTAAGATCTAGTGATTCAAATATGGAAATACTAACTTAAAACATGTGGATATTTTAATTTCAGTCAAAATAAGATGAAAATAAGAAAATATTGGATCATACCCTAATTGCAAGTGCAATCTGTTGGAAAGGTTTCAAGTAGGATACTGTAGTCTATTCTGTTAATGATTTAGAGTACACTGTAGCATATGATGCTGTCATGTATGCTATGAAGTTGCTAAGGTTCATTAGCAGGTTGGGAGTAGCATCCTCCACTGATAGTCTAGTTCTATCATAGTACTGGAGCCATAGCTCAGGCTAAAGAATTGAAAGATCAGCATATTCTGCATCGCTATCATCTTTGATTTTAGATCAGGATGATGTTGATCTTTGGAAGATCGATGAAAAAGGAGAACTTGACCAACCCATTTGCTAAGGCCTCGAAACTAAGGAGTTCTACGAACTCAAGTGGAAGATAGGATATTTGATATCATTTGGATTGGCTTTAGTCCAAGTGGGAGTTGTTGGAAAATATGTCCTAAAATCAATTATCTAAGTAGTAGATGATTGAAATTAGTATATGAATTATCAAATAATAATAGTTATTTGGCTAATTCATCATCAACATTCTATCTTCCTTAAATGAACTTCTATATTATGATGAAGTCCTTAGAACTATAATCAATCGATAAAGAAGAATTTATTAGATGGTTCTTAAATTTTTCATGATCAAATGATGAGTTATTAATAAGGACGATAACTTATCGAGCGTAGGTCGCTATATGTCATATGCGTTAGTTGTCCTCATAATCAAGTGGTGTGGGATACTGGTATGGCATTTAGATGAGATGTAGGAGTACATCTACACTGAACGTGACCAATGTAGCACTCGACTATCAAGAGTAGCTAGCTAAGGCCAATGGGTATAAGTGTCCCTCCGACCTGAGATCACCATGGTGACTTGCAAGCAACTCACTATACTTTGATGTCGAACTGTCTATATTTTTAATATAGGTTTGAAAGACTTTTGGGTATAATCAAGTAATTATGAAGTTAGTGTGTGAGTCAAGATGGGATTGACCACTTCTGATTAGCTTCAGAAAGTGAATGACTCATTGTGTTTCAAATTAGCAAAACCTAGGACTAGGTAATCCTTGTGAGGAGTCATAAGATTTGCAAAATTTTGAGACATAATAGAGATAGCTTGTATGAGTGTTGACAGCATATTCAAAGTTTTCTTGAGCATTATTGATCATAGAGATGAATTATACGTTAACCATGGGTTAGGATTCTACGAATGTTGCTTTGCATACATTCAATCTATCCGAATGTCGAGAATCATTGCTAGATGGTTACTTTGATTGGTATAAAAATTGATTTCTATACTACTAGCTTTAGTTCAAATCTATAAAGTCACACACATAAGAGGTTGTAACCTAATTAGATGGTTAATCGATGATTGAGAATCGTTCTAAGGTCAAACATTCAATGCAATTGATGTTTGACCTAATGCAAGTATCATAGAAAGATAAATTAGCAATTGGATTGCTAATTGGCTTAATTTAATTGAGCAATTGGGCTGAGATTAAGTTTAATTGAATTAGATTCAATTAAAATTAATTTAGACTTAATTAGATTAAGTTTAATTAGTTTATTGGATAAGCTATTTGCAAGAAAAAATAATTCCTAGTTGGACTAGGATTTGAGTGCACCTAATTTTTAATTGAGTTAGAATTTAAATCAAAATTAAATATTATTTTATCTAATTTAATTGGGCTTCTAGTTGGACTAGGATCATCTTTAATTAGTATGCATTTAATTTGGTTTGAATTAGGTTCAAAATAGTTTGACCTAGTCAAACAAGAAGAGTTCTAGTTGGATTGGGACTCTCACTCCTTGCGCCAATGAAAGTCAATGCCCATATTTTATTTCTAGATCTTTATGTGATGTTCTCCATGCCAATAAGAGCTTTTTCATGCACCAATTATCTAAAAAGATTAATTAAAATTTGATTTGATCAAATTTGGTAAGTGGTTTGGTTTTGTTTCCTTTTGAAAGAGACCCAATTCTCCAAAACACCTCCTTTTCTTATGAATTTTTTTCTCCATGCCTTCTTTTATTTTGTACACTTATTTTCTTTGATTTTGCATGTGGTTTCTTGATCTTTACACCTAAAAAATAAGGGTGGAGGCATCCAAGAGTTGGATGCCTCCTAAAACTCCTCCTTGGTCTCCTTTTAAGACTAGGTTTTAACCTAGTCTTCCATACGTAAAAGGGAGGATGCCTCCTATCAGGTTTAGGACTTGTAAAACCTAGAAAAATCATGAAAAAACTATAAGAAAAGGAGGAGAAGGTATGGAGGTTTGGGGCACCAAGTTCCTTGAAGAAAAGGTCTTCATCAAGGCATCAAATGTTGATGTCTTGAAGGGATAAAGGTAAGAGAAGATTGTCTTCTCTTTATTTTTCTTTTAAGTACTTTCCTCTTATTTATTTTATGTAATTTTTATATGATAAAAATTTGAGAGAGAGAAAGAGAGCATGGAGATCTGTGATCCAAGGTGTTGGGGCATAGTGATCTTTTTGGACATGATTTGATCATGTCCTGATGAGAGAAGAAGAAGAAAAGAAGGTCTTCTCTTAGGGTTTATTTGAGAACTCTTCTTCTCCATATTTTGTAAGATTTTTCTATGAGAAAAATTAGAGTGTGAGATCTAGAAATATGAAAAAAGTCTAGGAGAGAAGGTCTTCCCTTGTTCTAGCATAAGAATATTTTTAGGACATCAATCATCGATATCCTGTAAGAGAAGATTTATCTTCTCTAAGGACCCTTTTCTAATGTATTTTATTTTTGCTTTTTGGGAGATTCAAAGGTTGAACTTCTTTCTTAATCTTTCTCATATTCTTCATCTCTTGGAGTATCTAAGAGATCTAAAGAATAAATTTTAGATTAACAACCCAGAGAGATCTGCGAGAAGCTAGCACTTCAAGTGGATCTTCGTTCGACGAATCTCCGATTTTGTTGCAGCCTCGTGTAGATCACCTATAGAGGCTGGATGCATGTGTGGCTCCTAAAACAATAATAAAAATCAACTACAAAGTTCTCAACCCATGCAAGATAAGAAATTTGATCTCTTCTCTCACCTAGATATAATCTAGATTTCAGATCTAGAATCGTTCTAGATATAGGATATTGATTTGATCAATACCAAACACTTTTATTTTCAGATTTAGAAAGCATTATGATATATTATAGATCTTAGATATAGGATTTAGTAATTAGATTACATGTATTTATAGATTAAATGATTTAATCTATATGTTTCATTGCATTATTTTTCAAAAATATTTTGAAATTCATGCATGAAACCCTGCATATTTCCCAACAAATTATTTATGCGGCATTCAAGGGCATTTGGACATTTTCAATGGCATGGCAAGCTCCAATTAGTTGTAGACTATAGTGCACTCGGTCTATAGGGTCCAGCGGCATAGTAACTATGCGATCATGAAGTTCAGGTGGCTCCCAATTAGGATCCAATAGCCAGGTATTTTTTGATTTTGATTCAAAGAACTCCAGCTCCCCTATCGTGCCATCTGATGGCTCAGAGAGGCAATCATGCAATCCGATGGCTAGATCTTTTCCATCAGCACAATCGGACGGCTGAGAAAGCAGTCAACTAGAAGAAGAACTCCAGAGGCCCTTATTTCATGCAATCTGATAGCCTAGACTCCTCAGAAAACTTGATCGAACGGTCCACATTGATTCCAACTTGATCTGGGCTTTTAAAAAGTGGATTTTTAGGAAGTTTTGGAGCATTCAATGCAAATCTGATAGCATGTAGGACCTAGGGTTTTCTATTCAAGACTTGTTGCTCTATTTGACTCAATTTCAACTATTTCAATCTCATTTTCACCCGAATTCAACAAGCAGCTCTCTCTACTTTATTTAAAGGGTACCAGGCCAATAGAATCAATTCATCTTCGATTAAGGGAAAGCTATGGCATACGGTAGAAGCTATGCTTAGGTTGATGGTTGCTTTGAGATAGATAGTGCCGAGAAGAAGAGCTAGTCTTCTATATCATCTCTATGCCAATGCCGATCCAAGATCAAGATCACATGTTCTAGTTTGTATTTATTTTCTTATTCTTTTAATTTCATGTATTTAGATTTTTAAATCTTTTAATTAATGCAAATTTTATTTTCCTAATATTTAAATTTTAGCATTTTATTTTTATTGTAAATTTAATTTTATTGCAAGTAGATGCTAAGATCTAAATAGTAAATCTTAGTATCCAAAATTTATTTTCATGCTATTTAAATTTTTATTATTTATTTTTATGTATATTTAATTTTTAATTTTTGACTTCAATTTTGTTTCTAAATTTTTTTTATAAAAATCAAAAAATTCAAATCAAAAGTATTACCTTCTCTATGGTTTAGCCTGACTCACTACCAATCGAATTATGATTTTGCTAAATTAACATAAGAATAAAATTCTGTACCAATCGAAGTAACCATCTAGCAATGGTAATCGACAGTCAGATAGATCAAATATATAAGACAACACTCTTAGAACTCATATGGATATGGTTTTTATATAATTCATCTCCTTAACCAAAATGCTCATAGGACTTAGGATTTAACTGTCAATCTTGAATAGGTCATTCATATTATATTTTAAAATACTAAATCCATCACATGGATTATTCTGATCAAGATTTTTCTAAATTAAAATATAGCGATGCATTATCTCCAAACTCTTGGAGTGGTTAATCCCATCTTGATCACTCACCGACTTCACAAGTACTTGACTTTGCCCAAAAATCTTTCTTAATTGAATTAAAAATTCTAGTAGTCTGGCACCAAAGCACAATGAGTTGCTTGCAAACTACTTTGGTGATCTCAGGTCCAAGGGACAGTTATACCCATATCCTATTAGAGCAATTCTTAATAGCAGGATGCTCTGGAGTTGATCATGTTTTGTGATGATGTATTCCTACATCTCACCTATATACCATATTAATGTTTTCATACTCCTTGATTAAGAGGACAACCAATCCATATGGCATACAATGACCTACACTTGATAAATATTGTCATCCTAATTAACAACATATCATTTGATTGCGAATAATTTTAAGGACTAATCGTTAAATCCTCTTTTTATTGAATCTAAATAGTACTAAGGACTTCATCACAACATAGAAGTTCATTAGAAGATGTAAATTTATGATGAAAAATGCTAGAATAAATATTTTATTTATTAATAAATTATTTATATTTATAAAATAGTACAATCATCAATAGATTAACGATTGACTTTAGAACATATTTTTCAATAACTTCCACTTATCCTAAAGCCATTCGGTACAGTATCTAATATCCATCTTCAACTTGTGGTTATTAAACTTCTTTATCGCTAAGGCTTTAGTAAGAGGATCGGTCAGGTTCTCTTTTTCATCAATCTTCTAAAGATCGATGTCACCTCAATCCATGATATTCCAGACCAGGTGGTAGTGACGTAGTATATGTTTCATCCACTGGTGTGCGTTTGGTTTCTTTGCTTGAGCAATGGCTCTAATGCTGTCACAGTAGAGTAGGACTGGACCATCTAGAAAGGATGCTACTCTGAGTTTGATGATGAACTTTCTCAGCCACATAGCTTTCTTCATGACATCGATGCGGCAATGTACTCCACCTCGCATACTAAGTCTGCCATAATGTGCTACTTGAAACTCTTTCAGTAGATGGCTCCATCATTTAGGATAAAGATATAATTCAATATACTTTTACTATCATCATGCTCAGATTGAAAGCTGGAGTCTGTAAACTCCACAAGTTTCAAATATGACTCACCATAGATCAACCACTAGACCTTAGTATTTCTTAAATACTTAAGGATGGTTTTCATCATCTTCTAGTAGTTCTCTCCTGAATCAGATTGGTATCTACTCACTACTCCTAGTGAGTATGCTACATCTGGTCTCATACATATCATGGCATACATGATAGATCTTAGTGCCAAAGCATATGGGATTTTACTCATACGCTCTCTATTCAAAAGTTATCGAACAATCCTTCTTGGAGAGAGAAATTTTATGGCTTATCGGAAGAAACTCTTCTTGAAATTCTCCATGCTAAGATATATTCATATAGATCTTCATCCCTAGGATGTAAGATGCTCATCCAAGTCCTTCATGAAGAACTGAGATGACAGCTATATTTTTATTTCTTGCAGTACGAAAATATCATTCCTGAATAAGAGAATATCATCCACATATAGGACAAGAAATATAATTGCCTAACCATTTGCCCACTTATAAATATAGGGCTCTTCTTTGTTCTTAATGAAGCTATATGTTTTGATCACTATATCAAAATGCATGTTCCACTCTGAAATGCTTGCTTTAATCTATAAATGGATATCTAAAGCTTGCACATCTTAAACTCATCTTTGGATGTGAACCCTTCAGATTGTATCATATATACCTTTTTGGTCAGCTCTCTATTTAGGAAAGTTATCTTTACATCCATATGCTAGATCTCATAGTTTAGATGGACAGCTATCGTAAGCATAATTCGAATGAATTTGAGCATTGCCATAGGAGAGAATGTCTCATCATAGTCAATACTATAACGTTGATGATATCCCTTGACAATCAAACGAGCTTTATATATCTCCACCTTTCCATCTGCATTCCTTTTCCTCTTGAAGATCCATTTGCATCCAATGGATTTAACCCTTTCTGGTGGGTCAACCAATGTCCACACATCATTGACCATCATGAACTCCATCTCGAATTTCATGGCCTCAAGCTATTTCTCAGAATTAGGCCTCTGTATAGCATCCATATAGGTGATTAAATCATCATCGATCTCATCGAGTTCGATGGAATCACCATCTTAGATCAAGAAACCATAGTATCTATCCGACTGATGTGGTACTCTATCAGATCATCTTAATCATGTAGGTATACTAGGCTTCGAATTTGATCTAATTAAATTTGGTTTAGGTTTAGCTACTAGTGTCGATTTTTCTACCAGTCGAACTTTCTCAAGTTTGATCTTTGAGGCAATAGTTCCTTCACCAAGAAACTTTTTTTCTAAAAATATTCTTCTATTACTGATGAACACCTTTTGTTCTTTAGTATGGTAGAAGTAATAACTCCTAGTTTTCTTAGGATACCCTATAAATACATACTTATCGGACAAGGATCCAAGTTTATTTGTATGCAAATATTTAACATAGACCGAACAACCCCAAACCTGAAGGTGAGAGAGTGTAGGCCTACGTCCGATCCATATCTCATATGGAGTCTTTACAATAGATTTACTCAAAATATTATTCAATATAAAATATGAAGTCTCAAAAGCATAATCCCAAAATAAAACAGGTAGATTAGTAAATCTTATCATGGATCAAATCATGTCCAACAAAGTTCAATTCCTTCTTTTCGATACAGCATTATGTTGTGGTGTTCCTGAAAGAGTCCACTATAAAAAATTCCATTCTTTCTTAGATATGTCAAGAACTCACTGGATAGGTATTCATCTCCTCGATCTGATCGAAGAGTTTAATACTTTTTTTAGTTTATTTTTCTACTTCATTATGGAATCGTTTGAATATTTCAAATAATTCAAACTTATGTTTCATAAGATAAACATACCCATACCTAGATAGGTTGTTAGTAAATGTAATAAAATAGTGATATCCACTTCTAACAATAGTGTTCATTGGTCCACATACATCATAATGTATGAGACTTAGAACTTCACTAGCTCTTTCATCCTTTCTAGTAAAAGGTGATTTTGTCATCTTTCTTGGAAGATAGGATTCATAGGTCGATAATGATTTATAATCATTGATATTGAGGATTCCCTCTTTAGCTAACCTATTTATTCTATTATTGTTAACATAACTAAGCCTGCAATGCTAAAGGTAGGAATCTGTAACATTATCTAATCTAGGGCATTTATTAGTTGTGTACATTACACTCATAGGCTATGATAAAATTTAAAGATTATTTCTTTGTTGTCCATGCATTATTATAACATCATTTATAATAATATTATAATAACCTTTCTTTATCGATAAATGATAACTAGCTTGTGAGGATTGATGGTACTCCCAAGCCTTGGGAGGCCATGGGAGGAGCTAGGGTGTTAGCTCTGGAGATTTCAGAGACTTGGTTGGTGCTTCAAAAATCTAAAATTCAAAATGGAGTAAGAAATCAAAATTGAAGAATCAAGACTATAGAAAGGGTCATTGCTGTAGGTTAGCTGGCTTAGTTTGAAACTGGATCGGCTAAGTCTCAAAGAATAGACCAAACAGAGAGGTGCGCGTTCGGGACTACAGGCATGGCATGCAATCGGACGGGTTTAGTTTCAAACTATGCCGACCCAGTCTCAGGTTAGCCGACTTAGTGCTGAGATTAAGTTGGCTTAGTGCGCGAGCAGAGCTATGTGATGCGTGCTAATTTATAGTTATGGCAAGTGCACCAGTCGATCAAGTAATAAAGTGAATGAGTAGAGTATTGTCCCTAGAGGATTGGAAAATAAATACTGAAATGCTCTTTCCTATGCTTTATTTAGAAGATCGATTTATGAGAATAAGAAATTAAAGAAAATAAAAAAAAATAATTAAAAGTTTTTAATTAAATAGAGAGAGTGTAAATTATTAGGGTTTTAAATTCAAGAGCAATTGATTACTAAGGCAATCGGTTCACCAACTCAGTCAACACAATATTCAGATTTTTAGATTAATTTTATTTCATGTGATGGTGGAGTCTCCTAATTTATTCACTACCCTTTGATCCAGGCATAGCAAAATCTATTAATATTTATTAATTATCCTTTGGTCCTAGGTGTAATTTAAATAAATATTAATGCATTAGGTTTTGTGAAACCCTCTAATTAAAATACGCTGCGTCCAAAGCGCACTAAAATTCCCGCATGCATATGAATTCTAATTTGATTCATAATACAAGGTATATAATCAAGAAGCATTAACATAGATGTACTTGGTCCGTAACATCTATGTTCATCAGATCAATTAGAAGATGGCCAGTAATCTAAAAGCATTAAGATCAGATTTATATACTCCTCATGAATAAAATTTAAAAATAAATCATACTGAATATTGCATCAAAAGAGTGGCTACACCTTAGCCTTAGTAAAAGTAAAATTTAGTTCATAATAACAAGTTCAAAAACAGCAAATAAAATAAAAAGCATAGAGAAATTAGACTGTTTGATTGCTGAAATTGATTGTCTGCTGCTCTTGATGTGGAGAACTTGGCGAAGAAGAAGAGGCTCCTTGATCGATGTCTTGATCATCGAAGAAAAATCAAAAACCCTTTTTTGATTTTCTCACAAATCACTTTTTTTTTTCTACTTCTCTCCTCTTTCTTTCTCTCTCTCTCTTTTTCTCCCTCTCTCTCTTTCTCCCCGTCTCTCTCTTTGTCTCTCTCTGATTTCTTCTTTCACGACAACACTGGTTTTTTATAGAATAAGAGTTTGTTTTCCCCTAAAATCCATCAAAAATTAGGTTTTAGACTTCCAAAATAACTCAAATTAAGATCTGGGTAATTCTGCCAGTTAGATCTTGATCAAACGATCCAAAAATCACTCAAAAACCCCTTAAAATAACCTAAATCAAGTCGGATTTAATGCCAGCTATTGGATCGATCGTTGGATCGAATCTGGGCCGTCCGATCATGTAGAAATAAACCTTCAAATCTTTAGTTTTACGTCAGGATGAATCTCAACCGTTAGATCTCGATCGGGAGCTGTGGATGCCATCCATCAATGCCTTTATTTTGGCCGTCCGATCGAATTTCAGTAAATACCGCCCGTTGGATCAGCCAGAATTCCCAAATTGCCCTCCTGGACCATGCGCGAGCCCGGTGTTGCGTGGACCGCCGCGTTCTTCAGCCAATCAGAGCGCGCCACTTGCTGTGAAATTCCTAAAATACCCTTCAGATGGTCCACCGTGCGCCGCGAAAAATGCTGACATCATCCTGACGTCAGCATTGCATTGACGGTATTTTTTTTTTTTGAAATTCAATTCTGGGCTCGTTTGAAGTCCGTTTTGTCTGAAATTTTTTTCATCTGAATCAGAAAAATAAGATCTTCATATTGGTGGCCTTTTTTCCTACATAAGATTAATAAAAGTATCAATTTCTAATAAAATAAGATTAATTTATTTTATAATTTAATACTTTTATTAGTATATTTTTACCACTTATCACACCCCCCAACTTAGTCATTGCTAGTCCCTTAGCAATGTTTTATTTAATACCATATTTTCAATAAGATTATCCATCACAAAGATAAAATCTAGGATTAAAGGTCAAAAAGTTTAGAAAATACTGCTAACTAAGCATTGAGCTTCAGAAGCAAATTTTTCAGTCAATACAATTAAAAACTTTCTTAGAGTACATCAAAGATCTATAGCACTTGTGTTCGTGATGACTAACTTTAGCATTTCAGTATTAAATTAAAAGAACAAAAGTATCCTTCTCTTATCACCTATTTTGGTCAATTTTCTATACATTCTCAATTTTATACTCATGAATTAAGGTAGCTTTCACACTGCCTTTTCTTTTTTCTTTTTTTTTTTTTTTTTACTGTGCTGAGCATCCTGGCCTTTCCTTCACCATTTTACGTGAATTTTCACACTTGACCTAGGTGCAGAGACCCAGTTACTAGGCTTTGGGCAATCCACATATACTCTATCTTTTGCACTTTATTTATAGGCAGGTAGCTCTTTCCTTAAATTCAAGTTTCTTTGATTAGAATGTATATTAATTATCAATTTTCAGTGATAATTGAATCCTCAGTTGGCCTTATAATCAATACCTACTTTGCCTTGTTAGTGTGCATGTGCAATAAAAAGTGCTAATAATCTTTTAATGACCTAAGTAGGCTGCTAAAAGTTGACCAACTAATCTACTTCTTTAACTCATTACATTCATTAGCAAATAATTCTATCTTTTATCACTTATCCAGTTTATCTTGCTCAAGATTTTCTTCTTGACACATGGTTTTTTTTTTTTTATTAATTATTATTCTACATTGTCTTAAAGGAGAAAGAAAAATAAAGGGTGCAATAAAGGATAGGAAGGAATACACCTGATTTGGTTCAGTCTGGTTCTTTGGAGCTTTGAAATTTTGCTTGAGTTCTCATTGATTTTTCTGCAAAATTGAAAATACACACCAGAGCAGTAAAAGAGCAACAACAAATTACTAAAAAATAAAAGAAAAGAAAAATGATCAAAACTAAAAAGAAAAGAAACAACCTATCTAGTAGTTCTGATTTATAGTCTTCAGCTTGACTTTCTTTGAGTTCTAAAGTGGATCAATCCGGTGCCACTTCAATTGGAATACTTTCATGTTTGATCGAGTCCTTCTTTCAATTTGACATTGCTCGCTTTTATAGTCTCAAACCTATTTTCTACAGAATTCTCATATAATGGATTGTCAATAATATCAATTAGAAAATAAGTTTGATTATCATCAGGATGTTTAGTATCTTTGAAAACATTAAAAGTAACTTGTTCATCTTGGACTCTAAGAATTAATTTTTCCTTGTTGAACATCTATTAAAGCTCCTCCAGTAGCTAAAAAGGGTCTCCCTAAAATAAGGGGTACATCATAATCTTCTTTCCATATCAAGAACAATAAAATCAATAGGAAAAATAAACTTGTTTACCTTTACCAAGACATCCTCCACTATACCTCTTGGATATTTAATGGATCTATCGGCTAATTGAAGAGTAATAGTGGTAGGCTTTGGTTCTCCTAGACCCAGCTTTCCTGAAAATAGAAAAAGGCATGAGATTAATGCTTGCTCCTAAAGTCACATAAAACTTTATCAAAACTACAATCACCAATAATGCAGGGGATAGTAAAACTCCCTGGATCTTTTAAGCTTCTGTGGTAATTTATTTTGAAGTATTGCTGAGCATTCTTCATTCAAATTTATTCTCTCATGCTCCTTCAGCTTTTTCTTATTTGTTAAGATTTCTTTGAGAAACTTGGCATACCTGGGCATTTGAGTAATAGCATCTACAAAAGGAATATTAATATGTAAATTCTTTAAAATTTTGAAAAAGTTAGAAAATTTCTTATCTGGATGCTGTATTTGTCTCTCTGGGAATGGTAGTGGCGGCACGTAGGGCTTCACATTTGGATCAGCAAATCGTATACCTGGAGACCATCCATCTGCTGGTTGTTTTGGTGACTGACGAATTTTGAGTTGATGGTTCCTTATTTGTAGTTGGCTCTTCAGTCTCTTTCTTCTGATGTGGCTCCTCCAGCTTTGTACCACTTCTTAAGGTGATAGCATTGACTTGCTCCCTTGGATTTGTCTCCGTATTGCTTGGCAAGGATCCTTGAGGTCTCTCGGAGATTATCTTAGCCATTTGACCTATTTGCATCTCCAAGTTTCGAATTGCTGCTGTTTGGTCCTGCCTAAGTTTGGCTTCCAAATTTTTTATAGTTGCTTCTTGGTTTTGCATAAATTTGACCATCAGCTCTTCCATGTTGGACTTCTTTTCAGGTACTTGGAATCCCGGGGTGGCTGTTGTGCTGCATTTTGATTGCTCCATGAGAAATTTGGGTGCTGCCTCCACCCTTGATTGTATGTGTTGGAGTAGGGATTATTGTTTTGTTGCGGCCTAAAAAAATTACCAATATAATTAGCTGTATCAGTTATTTTAGCAAAAGGATTACCTATCTGGCAATTGCTCGTATCGTGTCCTCCTCCACATAGGTCACAAGTAATGCTCTGAACATGCATAGCTGTTCCCTTTAAGTTGTTGACTTCGGCTCTAAGGGCTGCAATTTCAGCTAGTAAAGGTTGGCACGCAATCTACTCCCTGCACAGCTGCTAGTCTTTTTGGCATCATGCGCTCTGTCTGCCATTGATAGCTATTTGATGCCATCTCATCGATCAGATCGAAAGGCTTCTTCCTCCATTTTTTCGATTAATGGTTCCTCCTGCTGCTGCATCAATCATAGAATCGATTAGTAGGAGATAAACCATTATAGAAAGTTTGTACCTGAAGCCATACGGGATAGTTGATGATGTGGACATCTCCTCAGCAGTTCCTTGAAATGCTCCCAAGCCTCATATAGTGTCTCCATGTCCATCTGCATAAAAGAAGTGATATCGTTGCGCATCTTAGCAGTCTTGGAAGGTGGAAAGTACTTGGCTAAGAATTTTTGGGCTAGGACATCCCAAGTTGTGATAGAACCTGCAGGAAGAGAATGAAGCCAATTTTTAGCTTTATCCCATAAAGAGAAAGGAAATAACCTTAATCTAATAGCATCATCCGACACCCCATTAATTTTAAAAGTATCACAAAGTTCAAGAAAATTAGAAATATGGGCATTCGGATCATCATGCACGTGTCCACTGAATTGGACAGTTGATTGAATCATCTGGATCATCGCCGATTTTATTTCGAAGTTGTTTGCTCGTACAGGCGGTCTCCTGATGCTCGAAGCTGCATCGGCTACAGATGGTGTGATGTAATCATTTAATGGATGATGTACTGGTCGAATAGCTTCATGCTGTCCTTCAGTCGCCATATCCAATCCTAGATTGATGTCGTTAGGATCTTCAGCTGCCATGTTTCTCTCTTGTTGTAGTCTTCTAATGGTTCTTTCAATTTTTGGATCTAAAGGTAGTAAGTTACTATGTCCAGTACGTGTCATGCACTAAAATTTTTTTTTTAATAATAAAAATTAAAAATAAATTTCTAAAGTAAAGCTAGGATCAAAATTTTAATATTATTTTAGACACAATCCCCGACAACGGTGCCAAAAACTTGATGCATGCTAATTTATAGCTATGGCAAGTGCACCAGTCGATCAAGTAATAAAGTGAATGAGTAGAGTATCGTCCCTAGAGGATTGAAAAATAAGTACTGAAAAGCTCTTTCCTATGCTTTATTTAGAAGATCGATTTATGAGAATAAGAAATTAAAGAAAAAATAAAAAAATAATTAAAAGTTTTTAATTAAATAGAGAGAGTGTAAATTATTAGGGATTTTAAATTCAAGAGCAATGGATTACTAAGGCAATCGGTTCACCAACTCAGTCAATACAATATTCAGATTTTTAGATTAATTTTATTTCATGTGACGGTGGAGTCTCCTAATTTATTCACTACCCTTTGGTCCAGGCATAGCAAAACTATTAATATTTATTAATTACCCTTTGGTCCAGGTGTAATTTAAATAAATATTAATGCATTAGGTTTTGTGAAACCCTCTAATTAAAATACGCTGCGTCCAAAGCGCACTAAAATTTCCTGCATGCATATGAATTCTAATTTGATTCATAATACAAGGTATATAATCAAGAAGCATTAACATAGATGTACTTGGTCCGTAACATCTATGTTCATCAGATCAATTAGAAGATGGCCAGTAATCTAAAAGCATTAAGATCAGATTTATATACTCCTCATGAATAAAATTTAAAAATAAATCATACTGAATATTGCATCAAAAGAGTGGCTACACCTTAGCCTTAGTAAAATAAAATTTAGTTCATAATAACAAGTTCAAAAATAGCGAATAAAATAAAAAGCATAGAGAAATTAGACTGTTTGATTGCTGAAATTGATTGTCTGCTGCTCTTGATGTGGAGAACTTGGCGAAGAAGAAGAGGCTCCTTGATCGATGTCTTGATCGTCAAAGAAAAATCAAAAACCCTTTTTGATTTTCTCACAAATCACTTTTTTTTTCTATTTCTCTCCTCTTTCTTTCTCTCTCTCTCTTCTTGTCCCTCTCTCTCTTTCTCCCCATCTCTCTCTTTGTCTCTCTCTGATTTCTTCTTTCATGACAACACTGGTTTTTTATAGAATAAGAGTTTGATTTCCCTTAAAATCCATCAAAAATTAGGTTTTAGACTCCCAAAATAACTCAAATTAGGATCTGGGTAATTCTGCCCGTTAGATCTTGATCAAACGGTCCAAAAATCACTCAAAAACCTCTTAAAATAACCCAGATCAAGTCGGATTTAATGCCAGCCGTTGGATCGACCGTTGGATCGAATCTGGGCCATCCGATCATGTAGAAATAAACCTTCAGATCTTTAGTTTTACGTCAGAATGAATCTCAGCCGTTGGATCTCAATCGGGAGCTGTGGATGCCGTCCATCAGCGCCTTCATTTCGGCCGTCCGATCGAATTTCAATGAATACCGCCCATTGGATCAGCCAGAATTCCTAAATTGCCCTCCGTGGACCATGTGCGAGCCCGGTGTTGCGTGGACCGCCGCATTCTTCAACCAATCAGAGCATGGCTCTTGCTGTAAAATTCCTGAAATATCCTTCGGTTGGTCCACGGTGCGTCGTGAAAAATGCTGACATCATCCTGACGTCAGCATTGCGTCGGCGGTATTTTTTTTTTTTTGAAATTCAATTCTGGGCTCGTTTGAAGTCCGTTTTGCCTGAAATTTTTTTTATCAAAACCAAAAAAATAAGATCTTTACATTGGTGATCTTCTTTCCTAGATAAAATTAATAAAAATATTAATTTCTAATAAAATAGATTAATTTATTTTATAATTTAATACTTTTATTAGTATATTTTTACCACTTATCACTATGCATAGGATCTATTTTAGGCTAGGATAGGGACTTTATCCTAGGGATCTTAAGGCCTAGTTTGAGAGGTCTTAAGAGGGCTAACTCATGTATGGATCGGATTTAGATCCAAGAGATGAAAGCATGAGAGACATTGGGGTACATGGGCTCGGTGAGTGCTTTCATATATTCAGTTAGCTAGGAGAGTTTTTGGTCGGGCCTAATGGCTATGTATAAATACATAGGTTGTATTAGAATTTTATTGGGGCAATCAATACAGATCTTTTTTTCTTCAACCTCTCTTCTCTCTTCTCTCTAGTGTTGTTGTCCTAGGTTCTTGAAGAAGCCCTAGAGAGATGAGGTGCCTCCCTCAAGCCTAAGAAGGAAGGTGCCTCAGCATAGATCTAGGTGATAGATCTATGATACGCTATCTTAGAGAATGTCAAAGATCTCCTATGGTCTATGCTAAAGATCAGAGGTTTTCATAACATGGCATCAGAGCTAGATGATGCCACGACGATGTGCCACTATTTGATATCAGAGCCTGATCGTGCATGGAAGAGAAGGAGAAGTCATACAAGGTAAAATCAGAAATCTACATGAGTATTTTATGGTATGTCTCAGATCTACCTTTGTTATTACTATGGTTTGACCAATCGGAAGCAGTGGATTGAAGGTGCAGGCTGAGAGGATTAATGAAAAAAAAAATTTTCAGGATGGAAGGTTTGGATGCATGATTTGTTGATCGATCTTGGTGGAAAGATTGAGGTGTATGATGGTAGATAAGGTAGGAAGCGCTGGAGTGCTGTAGTAGCGCTTTCCTGGAGATGCAGGGCTAAGAGAGGCTTAGTGATGTAGTAGTTGAGGAAGGTACTTAGTAGAGAGCATTAGGATTTTCTAGAAAAATGGGCAGTGTGGGACTATTGAAGAAAGTTTTTCCAAGGGATAATGATTGAAGGAAGGCTAAAGAAGCAACTATACGTCCTTCGATTGTAGGAAGGCAAGAAAGTAGTTGGAGATGTATTCAACAGTTTGATTAGAGCATGGATTTACGGAGCCTTGGGGCTAATGGAGATGGATGATCCATGGAGGTCTAGCAGGTTAGGGCTAGGCGGCTGTAGAGTGGCGCGGAGATAAGTCAAGGAGTGTTGGAGTGCTGCAGTAGTACTATCTTGGAGGCACGGGATTGATAGAGGCTCGCTGTTGTAGTAGTCAAGGGAGGTATCTCAGTAGAAAGTGTCAGTAGGCATCTCAAGGAGACTTAGAGCAGGTCTCAAAAAGAGCCAGAAGGTCTTAGGGAGTGCTAGAGGCATCTAGCAGTCGAGAGTGTCCTAGATTAGGTTTCTTTTATAGGAGCACCAGGGAGAGTCATAGTTCAAGTGGAGGATGGTTTGTGTGCAACAAGAGAGGACCCGGATACCTATGAGGAAGCGGTGTCAAGATGAGGCGGAAAGCGTTGGAATGCTGCAGTAGCACTTTTCTGAAGGCACGAGGTTGAGAGAGGCTCGATGATACAGCAGTCGAGGAAGGTATCTCAATAGAGAGTATCAGGAGGCATCTCAGGGAGACTGGAAGCAGGTCTTAAGGAGAGCCAAAGAGTTTTTGGAGCCTCGAGATGAGATAGGTGGGTCTGAGCCCAGGACAAAGTTTGAGCTATAGTTCCTCTAGGCGTAACTGAAGCGATGGCTAGTGCAGGGATAGAAGAGGAGAAGGCTAGGATGAAATTCTCTAGGATTCAGTCACTGATTTGAAGAGTTAGATGAGCTCTTAGATTTTGGAGGTGCCCATGGGTTGCGAAGGTATCCGAGATGACTTCAACGAGGGCCACGAAGTGTGGAGGGTTCGAAGGGGCAGCGACGGTGTTTGTGGTGCAGTGATAGGCTCAACATTGTAGCATTAAGTGGTTGACCTCGAGGGACTCGGTGATAGAGTTGGCTTTTGCAATATCAAGTGAATTTTGAATATAGGTGGAGCTCTGCGGTGGTGGCTTCACAAGTGGAGAGAAAATTTGGCATGAGTTCAGAGCTAAGGGTCAACATCGGTGATGCACAGTTCCAAATGGAGCGGCATATACAGGTGGATAGACATAGCTCTGAGGAGATCATGTCAGGTGATATAGCATGTGTTGGTGCAGAAATGTTATAGATTCTCCAAGAAAGTTCAGAAAAAGTGATGCAGCTGCTAAGCAGAAGGGATCCTATAATTTTAGAATAGTGCCAAGAAGCAAGCATAGGTCTTCAGCGAAAGAGGCGGTCATCCCAAAGGCCTCAAAGATGCACAATAGCTGAAGAGAATTAGTAGAGACGATGTTTGCATAGGTGCTGTCAGGGTGCGCATTGACAGTAGGATCATACTGGAGGGCATTGCCGAGGGGTTTGCCATGGCTTGGGGCACCAAGATGGAGATTGTGAGGATTGATGGTGCTCCTAAGCCTTGGTAGGCCATGAGAGGAGCCAGGATGTTGGCTCCAAAGATTCCAGGGCTTGGTTGGTGCTTTGGAGACCTAAGATTCAAGATAGAGCAAGGAACCAAAGCTAGGAAATCAAGACTATAGAAAGGGTCATTTCTGTAGGTTAGTCGGCTTACTCTGAAACTGGATCGACCAAGTCTCAGAGAACTATCCAAATAGAGAGGTGCGTGTTTGGGACTGTAGGCATGGCATGCAACTAGGTCGGCTCAGTTTCAGACTGAGCCGACCCAGTCTCAGGTTAGCTGGCTCAATGCTAAGACTGAGTCGACTCAGTGCGCGAGCAGAGCTATGTATAGGGTCTGTTTGGGGCTAGGATAGGGATTTATCCTAAGGATCTTAATGCTTGGTTTTAGAAGTCTTAAGAGAGTTAACTCATGTATGGATCAAATTTAGATCCAGAAGATGAGAGCATGGAAGACGTGGGTATACATGGGCTCAATTAGTGCTTTCATGTATTGGATTAGCCAGGAGAGTTTTTGGTCGACTCTAATGGCTATATATAAATTCATAGATTATATTAGGATTTTATTGGGGGCAATCAATATAGATCTTTTCTCCCTTCAATCTCTCTACTCTCTTCCCTCAGTGTTGTTGCCCTAGGTTCTTGAAGAAGCCCTAGAGAGGGGGCACCTCCCTCAATCCCAAGGAGAGAGGTTCCCCAACATAGATCTAGATGATGGATCTATGATATGCTACCTTAGAGAACGTCAAAAGTCTCTTATGATCCATGCTAAAGATCAGGGGCCTCTACAACATGACATCAGAGCTAGGTGATGCCACGATGATGCGCCAATACAGCTTTGGTCAAAAGACCAACAGAGATTATATTCATTAGAAAAAGAGGAACAGTAATGACAATCATATAAAGAAATGATATTATAATTAAAAATAAATTGAACTATTCCAAAAGCTAGAACTAGAATAGATCTTCCATCTCTAACATTTAAGAATCACTCATTATTCTCAAATTTTTTACTAACTTGAAGTCCTTGCAATGAATTGCAAATATGTACTAGACTTCTGGTATCCAATACCCAGGTAGCAGTATCACAAATAGAGAGATTATAAGGTATTATCATATAATATCCTTGATCAACAACTCCTTGCTATTTGCTCTTGTTCAGCCTTTTAGGGTTACGAAAAGTAAGGTACTGAGGATAGTTCTTTTTCTAGTGCCCCTGCTTCTTATAATAAAAGCATGCTGCCTGATTTGGGTTAGTTTTGGACCTTTTGTTTAGATTAAGCATAGAAGCCCCAGCACAAATCTCTTCGTGCTGCTGAACAATGTTCAACTTTCGATATTTATTATCGAAGTTGGATCCCAAAAGTATGTCACTGTCTAACAGTGCACAGAGCAACTAAAGTTTGGCCTTAACTATATGAAAAAGAATCAAAAATCTAATTAATAAATAATTTATTAAGTCTTAAAATTTAGACTTTAATCAAAAAGTTCTTCCACTATATTATACGAATTGGTAACCTCTACTTCCAATTCGAGAAATTATCCTAATTCCTTAGTGGATACTAGAATCCACACAGACTGCATACGGACCTGAGGAAAGCTCTGGCCAACCCATGTGCATCTATGGATAGATTCTTAACTAATTATTTTTCTAAATAATTTCTAGTATTAGGTTTTGCTCCAAGTATCTTTTCAGTAGGCTAGGGCCTCTACTAAAAATCTCAGTTAGGTCCAACCATTATCACAATTGAGTTTGGTGCATCAAACGAATGACGGCTAGACCCAAGAAAAGTTTTGGCTAACTTGATTGCCATTCAGAGAGTGCAATCTAATCATCATATGATGAATGATAATTTCAATATCTTAATGAATACCATGTGTAAGGCACCTTTAATATCCACCTAGACTATTGGATCCATTATCATTCACCTTAATGGGAGGCTATGATCTAATTATCAATGTAACTATTTTATTTCAAGGATCTAATAATTTTAAAAAATTTTGTTAATTTGATTTAAGAGAAGAGAGTCAGATGAATCAGTTAATCATGATCCTTCCATTAACTTTATCAAGTTAGATTAAGGATGACCATAAAAAGGCTAGTCTAAGAGGACCTAAATCAGTCACATTGATATACCTAGCTGACATGGGTTAGCTCAAATTGTTAAGTGATCTGATCAAAATATAACTTTATCGAGAAGGTTAGGTAAGTGAGATCAGTGGTAGGGATATATTATTAACTCGTCAAAGATCGAATCAGTACGAATAGCTCCCAATTAAAGACCACTGGTCGAACCTGCCAGACTTACCTTAGACACCAAGTAGTTAATTAGTTTTGATTAGATCCACCTGATAGTTTGGGCTAAATTGCTTAGCCAAGAATCAAGTCCATTTGATTCTTGTTAAGAACATAGACTTGACCAACTACAACTATTGTAATTGATCTATAGAGACATTGACCTAATCTAAGACAACTATTGATTAGATTTAGTCAATTCTCTATTTAAGTCTATTCTTTAATCTAACTTTTGGTTTAATCCAATTAATGGACTTAATTCACTCTAACTCATTAATCCAAGTTTTATAATTTGTCTTAGTATCTTCAATTCACAATCCTAGATTTTAAACATACAATTCTTAATTATTAATTAAGTTTCAGACTGAGGGTTGTGGTTCGACATTTCAAAAATAATTTTTATATTTATAAAATATTTTTACAACATGGTTCTACCAACTAGTTGCATGTTTGATTCATAATCAATATGTAAATAACATAAATATAAATCTATTTTAGATTTAATTTAAACATATTCATGATTATGAACATCAAATCAAAAATATTTTAATTCTAAACCATCATAAATCACCTTAGATCACATCTAATATATTTATGATCATAAAAATTAAATTAAAATATTTTTAATTAAATCATAAATTTTTTTAGATCTAGTCTAAAATTTTATGATTAAATTTAGATCAGTACATACCAGGACAACCTTTACATTGTAAGGGATAAACCTTACAACAAAATAATATTATAAAATCAGTCTGTGTGATCTAAAATTTAATTTTAGATTTAATTATCAAATTATAATTTAGATATAATCTAAATAATAGATCTAAAATATGCAAAGAAATCATATCAAAAGGACCTAGGCTCTGATATCAATTGCAGGAAAAATCTAGGGTTTCTAGCATTTATTTTGAAACTTTTTCAAAATCTAGAACAATGGAAGCTATAAATTAAACTAATTAATCTATAAATTATGCAAATATATCCTAAATCTAGAATCTAATGATATAGTTTATGCATGCATGTAAATCTAAAAATCAAATAAAAAATAAAAATAATGATGTTGATCATATCAACATCAAATAGGAAAAACTAGATCTGATCTAGTCTAGAATTGAGATCAAATCTCCATAGCTTATTATAGATTTTGATCTCCATTTGTTGATCTGAGGTTGAGGTTGTCGCTTCGAGCCACACCGTATCTGACCTCTATGAGAAATTCACACAAAGCCTCGATCATGATCTAAAGTCCAGCAATCTGGAAATCATCATAGTATGCTAGCATTGTGCTGATCTTTTTTTAATGGTTGATGCCAATTCGATCTCCTTCTTCCAATGACTTTAACTCTTTAAGGATGAAAGGAAGAGAATGGAGGATCTGGATAAATCTTTCTTCCTATATTTTTCTTCCAAAAAATTGATGGAAGAAGATCTAAAACACAAACCCTAGAGAAGGCCCTTCTTCTCTAGGCCTTTCCTCTCAATTAGGCATAATGATTTGTGCCTTTACAAAAGCTCACACCCAAAGCTCTAATGTGCTCAACTCTCCAACATCCAAGCTCTCTCTCTCAGATGTATAACCTCTAAAAAAATCATGGCTCAACTTTCTTTATATAGAGAGTTAGAGAAGAGTCCTTGTCTAGGTCAAATATCTAGATAGAGAGTCCAAAAGAGACTAGGATTGGGGCATCCAACTCTTGGGTGCCTCCACAATATTTTCAAGCATGGAGACCCAAGTTTTGGTACACAATAAGTCTCCTAATTTTTACAAAAAGTTTAGAGAAAAATAAGGAATGATAGCACCATAAATAGATAGAGTTTTGGGTTTGTAAAACTCTATCAAATAGAGTTTAAGATCATAACTACTTCTTAGTTTTGATCAAACCCAAGACCACAAACCATCCAAGAGGGTTATGGGCACAAGGATTGGCATGGAGGCACTCTAGAAATTAGATTTCATATGCCATAGCCATGGGTGGGGTGTGAAGAAAGAGAAAATGGCACAAGGGAGGAGTCCTAGTCCAAGTAAGACTTCTTGCTTTGACTAGTCAAACCAATTCTTTAGCCGAATCAAAATAGATCCTGATGCAACCTAATTAATGGTGTTCCTAATCTAATTAGAAATCTAATTAAATTATATTAAATCTAATTTAATTTTTATTTAAATTTTTAATTAAATTAAAAATTAGGTACCCTCAAGTCCTAATTCAACTAGAAATTGTTCTTCCTTATAATTGGCTTATCCCATAAATCAATTGGACTTGATCCAATCAAGTTTAAACCAAATCTAATTAATCTTATTCAGTTAGTCTCGATCTCAACTCTTTAGCTTAATCTGATTGAGCTAATTAGTAATCTAATTACTAATCGATCCTCCTACAACACTTGCATTAGGTCAATCATCAATCGTATTAAATGTTTAATCCTAAAATGATTCTTAATCGTTGATCAACCATTTGATCAGATCGAGATCTCTAATATGTGTGACCTCATAGATCTAAATCTAAGCCAGTAGTATAAAAATAAATTTTTGTATCAATCGAAGTGACCATCTAGCAATAGTATTCGATGGCCAGATAGATCGAATGTATAAAGCAACACTCTTAGAACCCATGTGGATATGGTTTCTATATAATTCATCCCCTTAACTAAAATGCTTATAAGATAACTCAAGATTTAACTATCAACCCTGATTAGGTCATCCATATTATGTTTCAAAATACTAAATCCATCATATGGATTATCCTGGCCAAGGTTTTGCTAAATTGAAATACAATGATGCATTATCTCCAAACTCTTAGAGTGGTCAATCCCATCTTGATCATTTACTAACTTCATAAGCACTTGACCGTACCCAAAAATTTTTCTTAACTAAATTAAAAATTCAGGTAGTCTGATACCAAAACATAGTGAGTTGCTTGCAAACCACTATGGTGATCTCAGGTCCAAGGGATACTTATATCCATATCACATCAGGGCAATTCTCGATCGTAGAATGCTTTAGAATTGGTCACGTTCAGTGACGATATACTCTGGCATCTCACCTATATGCAATACTAGTATCTCCACACTTCTTGGTTAAGAGTACAACCAACCCACATGGCAAACAACGTCATACACTCGATAAACGTTATCGTTCTAATTAACAACATATAATTTGATTACGAACAGTTTTAAGGACTAATTGATAAATCCTCTCTTTATTGAATTTAAATAGTCCTAAAGACTTCATCACAACATAAAAGTTTATTAGAAGATGTAAATTTATGTTGAAAAATGCCAGAATAAATATTTGTTGATCCCTCTAAGTGATTTTGATGATGACCAAACATTAGAGCACAAGACTACTGATAAATTTTTTTTTAATATTTTAAAAATTAGAAGAAAGAGAGCTTCTTGATCAAAATAAGAAAGATATAAAGTGAAATTCAATTCAAGATTAAAATCCCTTGTTTGGAAGCAAGTTTTCCTTGAAAATTGCCTTGGAGCATTTTTGAGACATCTCTAAAATTTATGAGACATCTCGTGGTATTTGGCATGGTGAAATAGGCTTCTGGCATACGTTCGAGAAGCCTTGAGTTGAACTCGAGACCTCTCCATCTTAAAAAATAGAAATATCATTTCTACGCTCTGAGATCGAGACATCTTGAAGAATTCTTGAGAGATCTTGGAGTCGGGCAAGACTTCTCCATCAGAAGCAAGAGGACTCCATCTCAAGTAGCAGATTTTTTCTAGAAAGGATTTTTGGGCACTTAAGAATGAGACGTCTCCTAATCAAATTGAGAGATCTCAAAGTCGGGCAAGATGTCTTGAGCCAAATCGAGAGGTCTCAAAACACGATGATAGCTTTTCAATGGATAGTTTCAGACCTTCTTTTTTTGGCTCCAACGACTTGTTTTAACCTCCAATAGTTGAATTCAGCCTGTCTCTGCATTCCAATCGTATCAATGAAGGTTCTTGATCCAGGATTTTATAGGTAGATCTTAAAACTTTTCAAGATCTTGCAGTAGAAGACTTAAATAAATCAAATATTTATTTAAATAAATATATAAATACCTAGATCTCAAATTTATTATATGATCAAGGTATTATATTAAATCAAAAATTAAAATCAAACAAGAAAGAAAAGATTGATCAAATCAACCTAGATCTACGCTACATCAAATGCAGGTATGAAGTTTATAGATCATACCTATTATCTAAGCAAGTTAGACATTCTAACTTGTTGATCCAGGCTTGAGGATGAAATCACGTGCCGCACTTACATTCGGCCCCTAGGAGTCATCTACACGAGCCTACGATCTCTGATCTGAAGTTCGATACAGAAAATCAGCACAGCATGCTAGTACTGTGCTGATCATTCTTCGACAGTCGATCCGATGCTCCTTTCTTCAAAATTTGGACTCTCCAAAATATTAGAAGGAAGATGAGAGTTTATTGATCTAAAACTCTCTCAGAAAAAACTCAAAAAAAAAGAGAAGATATTGAAAATAAAACAACCCTAGAAAAAGATCATCTTCTTCTTCTCTTTTCTCTCACCTAGACTCCTAGTTTGGTGCCTATGGAACCTCCACGCCCAAGGACCCTCTTCCTCTGATTTTTGCACACCCAAAATCAATCCCAAAGCTCTATATTTCACAAAAATATTATAACAAAATTCATCCAATAAATAGAAAAAAAGAAGAGTCCAAGTTAGATCAAAATCCTAGACTAGGAATGTCCAAATATGGAAAGTTGTTGGGGCACCGAACTCTTGGGCGCCTCCTCCACAATTATTGGCACGGACCAACAAGGGAGGGCATACAAAAAAGGAGATTATTTTCATAGAATAAGAGAAGAATTAATTAAAAAAGGGGATGGCACTCAAGGGAAGGTATTTTGGTCAACAAGAATTCTATCTCGTAGAATCCTAAGCAAAACTAACTCCTCTTTTGACTTGGTCATCCAACAAATTATCTTATGAAAAAAGGAGAAGAGAAAGAGAGTGTGAGAAGCCATGTGAGTGAAAAATTTTTATGTATAAAATAAAACAAAAAGGGCATGGGGCATGAGGATTAAGTGGCACAAGTGAAAGGTAGTCCTAGTCACACTAGGACTCCTATTTTGACTTGGTCAAACAAGATCTTTTAACCAAATAAAATAAAGATTAAACCAATTCAATTAAATAAGACCCTAACCCATTTAAGAACTTAATTAAATTAAATTTAATTTTAATTTATTTTTTAATTAAATTAAAAAATTGGGTTAATTCGAGTCCTAATTAGACTAGGACTAGTTCTTCCTTATACTTGGCTTATCCAATAAACCAATTGAACTTGATCCAATCAAGCCCAAACCAAATCTAATTAAATCATATTTAATTAAACTTAATCTCAACCTATTGGCTTAATCAAATTAAGTCAATTAGTGATCGAATTGCTAATCGATCCTCCTACAATACTTGCACTAGGTTAAACACCAATCGTATTGATTGTTTAACCCTAAAATAATTCTTAATCGTTGATCAACCATCCGATCAGATCATAAGCTCTAATATGTGTGACCTCATAGGTCCGAACGTAAGTCGATAGCATAAAAATAAATTTCTATACCAATCAAAATGACCATCTAGCAATGATACCCGATAATCAGATAGGTCGAAGGTGTAGAACATCATCCTTAGAACCCACGCAGATATAGTTTCCACATAATTCATCCCCTTGACCACAATGCTCATAGGATATCTCAGAGTTCAACTATCAACTTTGATCAAGTTATCCACTATGTATTTTAAAATATCAAATCCATTTGATGAATTATCCTGGCTAAGATTTTGCTATATTGAAATATAGTGATACATTCTTCTCCAACTCTTGGAGTGGTCAATTTCATCTTGATCACACTTTGACTTCGTAAGTACTTGACTGTGCCCAGAAGCCTTTCGTTGCTAAATTAGAAATTCGAGTCCTAGTTAGACTAGGACTAGTTCTTCCTTGTACTTGGCTTATCCAATAAATCAATTGGACTTGATCCAATCAAGTCTAAACCAAATATAATTAAATCATATTTAATTAGACTTAATCTCAGCCTATTGGCTTAATCAAATTAAGCTAATTAACAATCCAATTACTAATCGATCCTCCTGCAACACTTGCACTAGGTTAAACATCAATCGTATTGATTGTTTGATCCTAGAATGATTCTTAATCGTTGATCAGCCATCCGATTAGATCGTAAGCTCTAATGTGTGTGACCTCATAGATCCGAACCTAAGTCAATAGCATCGGAATAAATTTCTATACCAATTAAAATGATCATCTAGCATTGATACCCGATGGTTGGATAGGTCGAAAGTGTAGAACACCATCCTTAGAACCCATGCGGATATAGTTTCTATATAATTCATCCCCTTGATCATAATACTCGTAGGATACCTCAGAGTTCAACTATCAACTCTGATCAAATTATCCATATTGTATTTCAAAATATCAGATCCATTTGATGGATTATCCTAGTCAAGGTTTTGCTATATTGAAATACAGTGATACATTCTTCTCCAACTCTTGGAGTGGTCAATTCCATCTTGATCACACTCCAACTTCGCAAGTACTGACCCAGAAGGGGCATTGCCGAATTGAGTATGTACTCCAAGGAGTGTCCTATCACCACTAGGACTCTGCACTTTGTTTTGACTTCGGGCTCAGACAAGCTATCTTTTAATTAAATACTAAATCGACACGTGATGTAACCGTAACTCTATGTTCTCAACATGTTAAATAAAGCACCACCGTAACTATCCCACTTTATAAGATACCTTAACATGTATATTATTAAATTGTAGATTTACAAATCATCTCAGAGTATTTAATTCTGAATTCTAATGTTTTCTCTCAATCATAATTGAGGCTACATAGATGATTATGGTGGTTAATTCCGGCACGAGTTCTAGGTTACGTACTAGGTCTCCAGTCAGGTCACTAGGTATTCTTCCTTGCCACTTGTGCTTATCCAATGCAACGATCATTGGACTTGATCCAAATCAAGTCTCCAAACCAAATATAATTTTAAATTATAGTATTAATTAGACTTAATCTCAACCTATTGGCTTAACAAGATTTAATGCAATTAGCAATGCTGAATTGCTTTCTGATCCGTCCGCTGCCATATACTTGACTAGGTTAAACATCAACTCTGTATTGCTTAGTTGTACTCAGTGTCAATCCTGCTCCGTGCTCCGATACTGAACGATTCTTTAATCATTGATCACACCATCTGATTAGATCATAAAGCTTACATACTGTTGTGCACCTCACTCATGATCGCCTAAACCTAAGTTTTAGATAAGTGATCTCAAGCGAAATTAAAATTTCCATGAACTTATTATTACCAATCGAAAAAAAACTACGTGCCACTGGCTCATTATATGCATTGCGACAATACCCCGATTGAGATTGGCGATATCTGGATGTCCTGAAACAAATAGTCAGGGTAGAACGCACACACTTCCTACAGAAGTCCGAAATATGCGCGATATAGTTTCTAGGCCCTTCTCTGAACAAGGCTATGCTTGTCCGGTCTTCGCCCGTTCCCTCACCTCTTATTAATCATAATTCGCCTTAAGTCACACTGTCTACGTAGGCACACACTCTCAGAGTCAACCTGTCAACTTCTCGAGTTATGAAGCGATCTGACTCTTCATAGAATTGTCATCTATTATAAAAAAATATCAAAGAATCGCTCCATCTGATGGAGTAATCCCTGCCCCTTCGACACCAAGGGTTCATTATCTCCTATCTGTACATAACATTCATTAATGTTTGACTACAGTTCTTCTCCAACTCTGGAGTAGTTCATATTCTCGACAGTCTATCAGGATTCTACGCACTTCTACAATCTTTCTGCAAGATCGCATCTGTCTCGCACAAGTGTATTGCCGCCCAGCAAGCCTAGACATACAGAATTCATAGTCCCCATCACAAATTATGAAAGTTCAGTTACGCTTTCGAGATCATCAAAAAAGTCACAAGTGACGTTGCTTGACATATAGTGTCACTGACAGATAGATCGCGACAAGCAACATAAGAGAAATCGATCATCAAAGAGATCACATTTAAGGTAATAAATATAACATGATTAACAATACCATAATATACACATAACATACAGTTATAATCACCAAAATAATACGACACATTTCTCGACATAGCAAGAATGCTCTATGAGTGTTTGAAGTATACGCTTTAATAAACAAAAAATATAGATATACAATACATAAATATACATATATAAAAAACAAATAAAACCAGCTGTCTCCAACATATACATAGATAAATAGAAAAATACAGGAACCAATATAATAGAAAAATATAACTAATAAAAAAATAGAACATCAATAACAGACAGATATGTAACAACAATAATAAAATAGAGAAATTCATAAAATATAAGATAAACAATAAGAAGAAGACAATTAAAGGAACATAAACAGAATAAAAGAAAATAAACACAATAACTTAATCTATACGAAAAAACAAATCAATAAGAACATTAACAACTACAACAAACTCTAATGAGAAGTTACACTATCAAATTAGAAGATGGTAAAACATATATAAATTAAGAAAAATAAAAATAGATAAATATAACAAAAATTAATAATAATATATAATAAAAAATAAATATTAAATAAAATAATAAATCGTCAATAGACTGACGGTTGGCTTTGGGACACAATTCCTAACAATCAAGCATGGTAGGTGTTGGGGTTAAAATAACCCCCGTCGAAGTCTAGACGATCTCCGCCATGTAGATGTCAAACTAACTCTTCAAAACATAGATAATTTTGATCCAAACACTATGCAGCCTATTGATAGCATGATTAACATCGACCAGTCGAACTCCTTCCAATTGCCCGCTAAACTTCTCTAGCCGAACTCCTTCCAATTGACAGCCACACTCTTTTCACCAAACTCCTTCCTGTTGGTCTCCATCCGGCTGAATTTCTTTCAATTGCCTGATGGATTCCATCCGATCGAGCTTTGTTTGGACGAACTCCTTATAGTTGCTCAGCCTCCTTCCAGTCACTTGGCGAATTACACCCATTTGAACTGACTTAAACAATAAAGGGACCTTGTTGTCAACACGAATTCAAGTCTTGATTCAGCCAGTATTAGTCACCCCATGGATGACCCTGAGGAGGTCCAAACCTTTTTAGATTACTAGAACTTAGAGTTCTTCACTTTCACGGCTTGCTCACATATGCAGAAGTCCTACCTAAACTTCAGATGCTACTCTCCAATGGATTGGCAAGTCACGATAAAAGACACCATTCTCCATAACAAACTATACATGGCTTGAGCGGTCCACTATCAGATGGTTATGGCTGTTACCATTAATTTATTTATATGCTCCATTCATAAAAGAAATCCTCCAAATATGTTTTTCTCTAAGCTCTCTTTTCCTTTCCATTATTCTACTTCTCTATTTTCTAAGCACTCCATTTTAGTTGGCTAGAGAACTGAGTTGAGCATTGGAGGGTCCTGCCGGAGCTACTCACCTCCAGTTTGGACTTTATTTTATAGGTCCCATCGGTGGCCTCGTCTTTCCAACTCCGGCTACCTCCGACATTCTCATAGATTTCTGCACCAATAAGATTGGTACTAGAGGAAGGATCTCTGAGCTCTTGTTCTAAAAGGAGTGTCCAATCGATCCTATCTACCTTCTTCTTCTCCTAATCTTTTGAATTCACCTCTATTTAATTCTTTCTTGCTCAAAAAATGCCCCCAAAGAAGATAACCATCCGACGGTCTACTACTTCTGCTGCTAGATCTGAGCTAGATCTGTCCGTCCTAGCTCCTTCACCAGCACCTCAATCTCCTTCACCAACGATCATGGTGGATCCGAAGTAGTTCAACCGACTGATGCGGCAGGTTTGAGGCCTCCCTAAAATGGTACAGGCCATGCAATAGCTTTCGACAACAACCCAACCGGAGAGACCCCATCAAAACTTCAAGAACCGAAATAAAGAAGGGCCACCAAGGTCAGCAAAGCAATTAACCCCAGAAAGGAGAAGCAGAGAGCAAGGAGCCCCTGCTCTGATCATAATTCTTCTTCAGATGAGACTTTTTATATCTATAATCGACGATCCTCTGAGATCTACGATCGAGATGATGCTCTTGATCAGAAGCTTCAGAACATGGATTGGCGGATTGAGAAGCTCTGCCATGCTGCCCTGGTCCACTACGACGACATTTGTATCGATTCCTTCTTTTCTGCCTGAATCATGCAAGAGTCTGTCCCATCGAACTTCAAGCTTCCTCAGTTTGAGAATTATGACGGGACCACTGACCTTGCGGACCATCTCAGAGCCTTCAGAACCATGATGCTGCTTCATAGAACTTCTGATGCCATCCTCTACTAAGATTTTCTCTCTACTCTGAAAGGAGCAACGAGGAACTGGTACATAGGCCTTAAATCGAGTGCCATTTTTCCTTTCGTGGCTCATGTCATCAACAACCAGCACCAAAGATGAGGTTCAGACTTGTTAACATCAAGCAGAATAAGGGAGAGGCTATTCGAGCTTACATCAGTTGCTTCAATGTTGTTGCTCTGGATGTTCGCAACTTGGACCAGTCTATTGCTATGGCCGTACTGATGGACAGCCTTCAAAAAAATGATCTTTTTTTTTTCTTGAAGAAGAAGTACCCCCAAAATTTTGCTGACATGCTACCTCGGGTCGAAGGCTATGCCCGAGCAGAGAAAACCTCAAACAAAAGGATGATGAAACCATGAGAAAGCGGCAAGCGGATGAATTCAACAAGCCCATGCTTGAAGAAAAGCTGAGTGAAGCTCGATTGCGCTCCTAAACTCCTCCTAAGTGCAGACAAGCCCGAACTCCTTTTTGAGCTCATCGACAAAGAAGTCCAAATCGAAAAATCCAGCAGAACTCCCCTCCCAGAAGATTCAATAACTATGCTCCGTTAAACGCCTCGAAGATTCAAGTGCTGATGGAGATAAGGGAGCAACTATCAGGATCGATGATAATTATTACAAATTACTAAATAAAAATATTAAAATATATAATAATTGATATTTATTTTAAAAGAATTGATACTTTTATTAGTGTTGTGTAAGAAAGAAATTCACCAATGTAAAGAGCTTGATTTATGGGTTCAAACAAAATAAATTTGATTTAAATCAGAGCTAAATTGGAATTTACCGTAAGTTTTAATGAAGAAAAAGAAAAAAATAAAAAAGAAGAATGAAGAAAAAGAAAAAAATAAAAAAGAAGAAATCAGCTGGTTCGGTCCGAATCGGCTAGCTCAGATCGAACATGGCCTAGGCACCTGACCAACTGACTGTGCCTTCAACACCCAGCCGGCTCAGCCGGTTTAGCCAACCAAACGACGTGCAAAACCAGCCCGGCCCAGTTGCTGATGTCATGCACATGCTAGAAATCATCGCGGCGTATGAATGCCGCATTAGTACAGCAATAGACCGGGAGTTTACATGGCGCACGGTGGGGCTTAGTTGTTTTTGCGCTATCATGTGGCTGAGAGCGGATCACGCACGCGATCGGACGGTGGGGGTCATAGCGGGGTTTTGATTCGATTTTTCCCAGCATTCATCAGGTGCTGATGAACGGCCCTCATCGCAGCCGGTCAGGATCCGACGGCAGGCGCGATTCCAGCTTTGATTAGGAAGTTCCCAGTGCAGTTTTTTTATCAGATTTGAAGCATTTGATCGTGGATCAATAGCTAGGAAGCCGCAGACCAAAGGAATTCGATGCAGATTCAAAATAAGACTCCAGGAAGGATTCAAAGGCCTAGTTTTCACTCTATTTAAACCCTGTGATACGCCAACAACGAAAGCAGCTGGCAGACAGACCCCTCTTGAGGGGAAAGGGGCCCTCCATGCTTCCTTTTCTCTCCCTTCCCTTCTCCTTTTCTATCTTTTTCCTTTCTTCTTTTCTTCTTTTTTACTTTTTATTTAGAAGATTTGATGATGCCAAAAGCTAGCAAGATCAACATCATGTCAGGTTAGAAGTCTCATATACAGGAAAGTAAGAAAAATCTTCCAAGCATGAGAATTTATAATTTAAATCTTATCTTTCTTTTTATTGAACAATAAAATTTCTTCGTCTTTTACATGATTTTCTTATTCATACTTTAATATTAAATTTTCTATAATTTATAGCTAAAAAGACAATCCATGATCATGAAAAAATACGGTCTATGTTCAAATTAGAATAAATTATAAAATTTATATTTTAATATTTAATTCTTATAATTTATACTTAAGAAGATAGATCGTGATTGTAAATAAATACGATCTGTGCTTAGATTAGAATAAATTATAGAAATTAAATTAAAATTATATTCTTTGATTACATAATCTAAATAGTCTATGTCTGTGAGATGGGTCATTATCATGTTAGATATGATCCATGCTCGGTAGAATAGGTTATGTTAGAGTCAGATCAAGAAAATATACATATCATAAGATTGCATGTTGACAATGAAAAGATTGCATAAATTAAATATAAATTTGAATATTGGAAGATAGAACTGAAACCCTAGATAATTTTCTCTATCTATCTTTTCTTAATTTCAAAAATTCTAATTAATTAAAATTTACTTTTTTTATTTTAATTTACTAAATCTTAATTAATTCACTTTAATTTACTTATTTAAATTTTTATTTTAAAGATTAATTTATTATTTTTAAAATTAAATGCAACTTAGCCTTCGATCTTCGAGGAAATCGATACCCGACTCACCACTGTTCTAATCAATAACAGAATCGATTTTAATTTTTATTTGATACTATAATGACAAGCAATTAAATTTTTGATGCTGTTGTTGGGGATTGTAGCATGATTGTTTCAAATAAATAAAATTTAAATTAATTAAAAAATTTAAAAAAATTAAAAAAATTAATTAATTTCTTATTTATTGCTTTATATGTTTTATTTATTTTACTGCTTTATTTTATTGCTTATTTTAATTTATTATCTTATTTATTTTTACTACTACTTTATTGCATAGTTACTTTATATTACTTTATTAATTAATTTATTTTTTTCTTTATATTTACTGCTTTTCTTCTTTTACTTTTCATATTTTATTCTACTAACCAGTAATTTACCTTTTATTATGCATCAATTTAATTTAATTACTTAATTACTTATTATTTATACTTTCTTTAAAGTTTTGCTTTTTATTGTTTTTCACATATAATTTATTAATTGCTTTCTAGCTAGATTATCTTAATTACATAGTTAAATAATTATCTTATTTTATATAATTAATTTACTGCTTAGAATAAATTATTATCTTAGAAAGTTGATTTAATTTATCTAGTTACCTTTTAACCCTAGTGTAATTTACTTTTCAATTAGTTAGATTCTCTAAACTAGTTTAGATAAATTCTAATATAATTAATCTAATTAACTTAATTAAAATCTACTTTTTATTTTTCTAACTTTACATAACCTAATATAACAAGAAAATAAATACTCCTCATAACACTTAATTAATATAGAGAAACTAATTAAACCTTAAAAGAAATTAAAATGTTTGGACATCTTGTTTTATTTGCATTGCATATTCATAATATATTTTAAGGGCATAACCCATTAAACAAGATAAGGTGAAGATTTAATCAACCTTTCTTGGCTCACAAACCATCATCCTTCATAGTACATTGATCTAGATCTTAACTTAAAATCAATTAGACATTGGTCCTAGGATATTTAAGCTCAATAGAACAAAAAATCCTGAGAATTGGATCAGATTCGGATCAGTTCAATCGGTGTCCAGACAAATGGTTCAGGAACTACATCCCGAAGGAAGGTGGTTACTTAATTGATTTTATTTGCTTTCCTGACTAAAATAATTGGTGTTTAAGGAAAGCAACAGGGGGACTCCCACCGATCTTACACTTATTTAGCCAATTGAATGGCTAATTCTTTAATTGGAGTACTCGAAGGTAATCTTGACAGTTAGGAGCTGTTTAGATCTAGGTTAACCCTAGGATAGAGAGTCCATCCTTTGCCTAACTTATTTGCCATTATAAATTCAAATCATTAATTAAAATACTTTTCTTTATCATCCTTAGATCTAGGATCCTCTAGGCTCTTATCTTTAGAATTCTCTCTTCTTATTTTTTATTCTTTTAAATAAGATAAAATAAAATAAAGAACAATCTAATGGATCTCAAGAGTAGAGTGGCTGAGCTATCCTATAAATTAGATCATCTAATAGCCAATAGTAATACTTCTAATCCATCTTTTCTTTCTGCACAACAAGTTTGTGCAATTTATTCGAGCCCTACCCATTATACAAGTGAATATCCACACTGATTTTCTGAGTATATATATGAGCAAGTTTATCAAGATCAAATCCAAATAGCCTATAGATTAGGAAATAATCAATACTTTGATACTTATAATCCAAGCTGGGGGCTCAACCAGATTTTTTATGACAATCACAACCAATGATTATCCTGGTGCCATAGGGACCCACATTCATGGATGTATCTTATAATATGCCCTACCCATAATATCATTCTTCTCCAAATAATAATGAGTCAACTTCTGAAGAGAGGATTCAACAAGCATTAAAAGAGTTAAAACTCATCAATCAAACGGTCCAACAGACCTTTAACTCCTGTATACAAAACTTTAAAGAACTAAAGAAACGATCACCTACATTCAATCAGCAGAAGCAAAGAGAGTTGCCTAATCAGTCCGAAAGTGATCTTAAGGGACCATACATGGCTAGAAATTTTAATATTCTTATAATTTTTTTAAATAATCAATTAAAACTCTCAAAAATAATATGGTCATAGAACAACCCTGAAATACTAAAAAAAATCTTTTAGACCATATAATTGAGGAAAGAACATATAAGAAAGAACTAGAATGGTGGAAAAAACTAATTCCATCACCTTACTCATATATGGACCCATTTTCAAGTGCCGTAGAATCATCCAATCCTTTTAATGGAGATGGACCTACTAATGAGATGATGGATTTAATAGAGACTTCCCAAAAATTACAAGTAAACAGCATACTAGAGGAAGCATCACCCACGTATCTTCATCAAGAATCATTAAATCCCTGTATGGCTCATTATGAGGTAGATGATTTTGATGATGATGGGTATAATACAGAAGTAAATGATCAAATAGATACATCCTATCTAAAAATTATCCTACTTTACATTGAAAAATTTGAGCTACCACTTAGCCCACCAATAGCTCTCTTATTAGAACCACCAACTGATACAGAATTGAAGCCTCTTTCTGATGAACCTATTAACACTCTATCAGTGATACCTATCCAGGAAGACTAACTTATGGATGTTATAAAAGCATACAAAGAAGCTATTGGATGGAATATTGCTGAAATTAGGATAATGACTTTAAGAATAATTTTTCTATGTTCGACACTACTTTTGAGGATAGCCTCCAAAATTTATCTATAATATTAAAATAATGTATGGAGGTAGATTTAAGATTAATTTGGAAAAAGTGTCATGCTTTAGATCAGGAAGAGTTGATACCAAGACTTGTCAAATCTAAGAAAGAGAGTGGGATAGATCAGATTATAGTTGAAAAAATTCAAATACTACCATCCCTAATCTCAACCCAACAAATACAATCTCTTTCTAGTTATAAAAACTATATTAATTTTAATTCTAGTATAACATGCTTGCTCCAAATACTTTATTGATCAGGACTAAACTTAATCATCAAAAAGTATTCCATGAACATTTTCTGCCCTGATGACTAGACCTCTTGATTGGCCTTATCTTTTTGGAACTTTGAAGGATGTGCTAAAGTTGATTATACCTAAAATATTTTTTTAGAATCTGACTGAAGACGTTAAATTTAGCACTTATTGGGAGACAACCCAATTTTTATTTTTATATTTTTTTTAATTTATCTTTCTTTCAGGATTAAGTTAGGAAGAGAACTATAAATCCATGCTAGAAGAAAAATAAATAAAGCCCAAGCCTAGATCATAAACAAATTAAATTAGGTAAACTCTTTTCTTGTTACTTTCTTGTTATTTATTATACTCTATTATTTTTTTTTCTTCATTGAGGATAATAAAAATTAAGTTGGGGGAAGGATAAATATTTTTTTTAAGTCCTTAAGCATGGTGATAATTAGTCTTATGTATCTGATTTCGTATTGATTTAAAATTTTTTAGATATTTTAATCAATGATTGATTAATGATTTAGAAAATTTTTTAAATACTAAGAATCCAAGTATTAAGAAAATCTAATAAATTATCAGATTTAGAATAGATCAAATTTTTGAGTAATTCTAAAATCTTCTTTCTGTCTATATTCAATAAAAAATCTACTTTATATGGATATGAGTGAAAAAAAAGAATAATGATGAAAAAAATTTTTAAAAAAAATAAAAATAAAAAATAAGTTCTAAATATTGATCTTCCACCAAGTAATCGAATTTCATTATCTAAGTAAGCAATGTTATTCACATCAAAAAGTGAATAATATGAAGAAGCTTATTATACAGTTAGTTTTAACCTGTAGCATATTTAACTCGAGTCAGTAAGCCCAAGGGGTGTTCTACATCTAATATCCTAAAGTCAACTAGTTTTAAAGTTATTGGTCCAAAACTCACTATAAGAGTTAGATAGAAAGCTTAAGAGATTAAAATATTACGTTAGCTATAAAAAAAAAAAAATCTCTAGCTGATATTAAAAATAGAGAATTTAAAGAATAAAGATAGAAAATTGATCAAAGAAAAACTCTAAAATTTTTTGTTCTTCACTTAACCACTATTTGGGAGGGCTTAATAATTCGATGATGCATCTCTTAAATCTTTAATCAGGTATCAACTGATTTAGGATGATCTGAAAAATTTTTTATATTTTATCAAATTAGTACATACTTTTATTTTTTTTCTTTACTTGAGGACGAGTAAAACTAGAAAGTGTGATAATTATTATAAATTACTAAATAAAAATATTAAAATATATAATAATTAATATTTATTTTAAAAAATTAATATTTTTATTAGTATTTTGTGAGAAAGAAATCCACCAATACGAAGAGCTCGATTTATGTGTTCAAACGAAATAAATTTGACTCAAATCAGAGCTAAAATAAAATTTAAATAAGAGTCGCAAGTTTTAACGAAGAAAAATAATAATAATAATAAAAGAAGAAATTAGCTGATTCAGTCCGAATTGGCTAGCTCAGATCGAACCACGGCCCAGGTGCCTGACCAACCGACTGCGCCTTCAGCACCCAGCCGGCTCAGTCGGTTTAGCCAACCAAACCGCGCGTAAAACCAGCCCGGCCCAATTGCTGATGTCACGCATACGCCAGAAATCATCGTGGCGTATGAATGCCGCGTTATTGCAGCAATAGACCGGGACTTTCCACGATGCACTACGGGGCTTTAGTTGTTTTTGCGCTATCATGTGGCTGAGAGCGGATCGTGCATGCGATTGGACGGTGGGGGTCATAGTCGGGTTTTGATTCGATTTTTCCCAGCATTCATCAGGCGCTGATGAACGGCCCTCGTCGTAGCCATTAGGATCCGATGGCAGGCGTGATTCCGACTTTGATTAGGAAGTTCCTAGTGCAGTTTTTTTTATCAGATTTGAAGCGTTTGATCGTGGATCAACAGCTAGGAAGCCGCAGACCAAAGGAATGCAATGCAGATTTGAAATAAGACTCCAGGAAGGATTCAAAGGCCCAGTTTTCACTCTATTTAAACCCTGTGATACGCCAACAGCGAAAGCAGCCAGTACAGAGACCCTTCTTGAGGGGAAAGAGGCCCTCCAAGCTCTTATTTTCTCTTCCTTCTCTTCCCCTCTTCTCTCTTTCTCCTTTCTTCTTTTCTTCTTTTTCACTTTTTATTTTTATTTTATTTGAAAGATTCAATGATGCCAAAAGCTAACAAGATCAACACCATGTTAGACTAGAAGTCCCGTGTCCAAGAGAATAAGAAAAGTCTTTCAAGCATAAAAATTTGTAATTTGAACCTTACCTTTCTTTTTTTATTGATAATAAAATTTCTTCATCTTTTACATTCTTTTCTTATTCATGCTTTAATATTAAATTTTCTATAATTTATAGCTAAAGAGATAGATCGTGATCGTGAAAAGATACAATCTATGCTCAAATTAAAATAAATTATAAGATTTATATTTTAATATTTAATTTTTTATAATTTATACTTAAGAAAATATATCGTGATCACAGATAGATATGGTCTGTGCTCAGATTAGGATAAATTATAAGAATTAAATTAGAATTATGTTCTTTGATTGCATGATCTAAATAGTCTATGTCTGTGAAATGGATCATGATCGTATTAGATATGGTCCATACTCGATAGAATATGTTATGTTAGAGTCAGATGAAGAAAACATATATATCATAAAATTGCATGTTGACAATGAAAAGATTGCATGAATTAAATACAAACTTGAATATTGGAAGGTGGAACTGAAATCCTAGATAATTTTCTCTATCTATCTTTTCTTAATTTTAAAATTTTTAATTAATTAAAAATTTTTTTTTTATTTTAATTTACTAAATCTTAATTAATTCATTTTAATTTACTTATTTAAATTTTTATTTTAAAAATTAATTTATTTTTTTTAAATTGAACGCAACTTAGCCTTCAATCCTCGAAGAAATTGACATCCGACTTACCACTATTCTAATCAATAATAGGATCGGTTTTAATTTTTATTTGATGCTCTAATGATAAGTCAGCTGAAGAGGATGCAGACTCATTTGATCAAGCACAACCCCAACAAGTACTATCTCTACCATTATGATCATGGTCATGATACTGAAGAATGTATCCAGCTTTAGGATGAGATCGAGGTGTTGATCAGAAGAGATCGACTGGATTGATTTATCAGGCACCAATCGAAGAGAAGAGAAGATCATTCAAGAGCCCCACCATAGCCTGAACCATATCGAAGGGATGAACCGTAAGAAGATCGGCCTTCCCTTGAAATCATCAATACTATTGCTGGGAGACATCGGCAAGGAGAGGCAGTAGTTTGGTAGAGCCAGTAAAAAAGTAGCAGACTGAAGAACCCATCATTTTCATTGAAGAAGATGCTCAGAGAGTTTAGTTTCCACATAATGATGCAATTATGGTTACTTTAAATATTGCTGATTATGATGTATGCCACGTTTTAATTGATAATGAAAGCTCTGCTGATATCTTATTTTATGATACTTTCTTTAAAATATCCATATCTGATAGTAGAATGGAACCAATAAGCTCACCATTAGTGAGATTCACAGGTGATGCAATGCCAGTGGAAAAAATAATAACATTGCTAGTTGTGGCAGGTCGGAAGCTAAGGCAATCCAAAGCCCAAGTCAATTTCTTAGTGGTGAAGGTGTTCTCTGCTTACAATGTAATCCTTAGTCGACTTGATTTGAATATACTCTGAACTGTAGTTTCAATTTATTACTTGAAAATGAAGTTTCTAACAAGGCACGAAGTCGGAGAGGTCAGAGGAGACAAAGCACTAGCTTGGCACTGCTATAATATTACCCTATACGGAGAAAGGCACGCAGATCCTTATCCAGTGGACAGGCTTGATGCCTATGATGACCTATCCAAAGAAAGGGGGAAACCCATCGATGATCTTATGGAGGTCTCTTTGAATGATAGGAATAAGGAATATACTGTAAAGATCAGCTCTAATTTGAAAGAAGAAGTCAGAAAGTAGCTCGTCGCCTTCTTGCAAAAAATGCTGATGTTTTTGCCTGGATGCTTGCAGATATGCCCGGGATTGATGTAGAGATAATGGAGTATCGTCTGGGTGTGGACATTAAATGCTGGCCAGTGAAGTAAAAAAAGCATAGCTTTGCACCTAAGAGATAGAAAGCTATTATGGATGAGATCGACAAACTCCTCAAAGCAGGATTCATTCGAAAAGTGCTCTATCCGGACTGGATCACAAATATCATTCCCATTAAAAAGGTAAATGGCAAGTGGAGGATATACATAGACTTCACAAACTTGAATAAAGCTTGTCCAAAAGACAGCTATCCCCTATCTAGTATTGACCAACTGGTGGATGCAACTTCGGACCATGAACTCTTCACCTTTATGGATGCCTTCTCTAGCTATAACTAAATCCAGATGGCACTAGAGGATGTGGAGAAGACTGCTTTTATTACTGACCATGATTTTTATTATTACAAAATCATGCCTTTTGGGCTTAAAAATATAGGTGCAATTTATCAGCGTCTGGTGAATAAGATCTTCAAGTAGCAGATCGACCGCAATATGAAGGTTTATGTAGATGACATGCTAGTTAAAAGCTGATCTTCATCAAATCATAATGCCAATCTTGAAGAAACCTTCAGCACCCTCTGGAAGTATAAGATAAAGCTGAATTTTACAAAATATGCTTTCGGAGTAACCTCAAAAAAATTTCTAGGATTCATGGTGTCAAGGCACGATATTGAAGCCAACCCAGAGAAGATCAAAGCCATCCAAGAGATGACTATCCTGAAAATAATAAAAGAAGTTCAGTACCTCATAGGCAAGATAGCGGCCCTGAATTGCTTCGTTTAAAGATCGGTGGAGCATTATATACCCTTCTTCCAAGTACTCAAATAGCCCAAGAACTTCAATTGGACTCTTGAGTGCCAGCAGACCTTTGAAGAATTGAAGAACTATCTTAGTTTGCCTCCACTCCTAGCCAAGCTTGAACCTAGAGAAGAGCCATTCTTATACCTTGTTGTGTCTCCAGCAGCTATTGGAGCTATCCTGATCAGAGAAGAAGTTAAAGTTTAGAAGCCGATCTACTATATAAGTAGAGTTCTGAGGAATGCAGAAATAAGATACACCAAATTAGAAAAACTAACTTATGCCTTGTTGATTACAGCCAGGAAGCTCCGATCCTATTTTCAGGGACACACAATTACTCTCCTTACTAATCAACCCATCAAGGTAGTTCTTCACCGGCCTAATACCTTCGAAAGAATAGCAAAATGGGTGATTGAGTTAACTAAATTTGATATTCATTTTCAACCTCGGCCATCCATTAAAGCTCAAATACTGACTGATTTTATAGTGAAGTGCACTATTTCGCGTATGATCGAACCAAAGCACTAAGAAGTTCATATCCCTGGCTTCCCTGAAGAAAAGACTAATCTTCCTAAAAACTATTGGGCAATATATGTTGATGGTTTATCCAATGCTTTTGGAGTAGGTGTAGGCTTGATTCTCATTAATCCAAAAAGGATTGTGGTCGAATATACTTTGCACTTTGAGTTCCCCGCTACCAACAATGGGACTGAATATGAAGCTCTGATCTCGAGGCTAAAGATAGTCAAAAAATTGTAAGCGAAATATTTAGAGGTTTATAGTGATTCTCAACTAGTGATGGGGCAAGTCAGTAACACCTTTGAAGCTCGGAAGGAAGGTATGAAGAAATATTTGGAAAAGTGAGAAATTTAACCCCAACCTTTAGTAGCTTTGAAATTTAGTAGATCCCCAAAGTAGAAAATATCAGAGCCGACCTTCTTTCTAAGTTAGCCACCTTAGCCCCAAATGAATTGCCAAAAAAAGTCCTCTTTGAAGTCTTGCAGCATCCAAGTTCGGAAGAACCCTAGGCAATAATGCAAGTCGACCATGAGCCCAGCTAGATCGATCCATTGATTTCTTATTTTAGAGATGAAATTCTTTTCAAAGACCATAAAAAAGCTCGAAAGTTAAGAAATCAAGCTTCCTGCTATATTTTATATAAAAATAAGCTATACAAGAGATCGTACTATTTATCACTCCTCAAATATCTTTGATCTTTTGAAGTTGATTATCTCTTAAGAAAAGTTCATGAAAGAACATGCAAAAATTATTTGAGGGTGAGATCCTTATCATATAAGTTACTTCGACAGGGATACTATGTTGAAAAATGTATCCTAAAGTCAATCATCTAGAATGTAGTTAGTTGAGCTAAATATAATTATACTTAAATTATTAATAAATAAAATTATTATTTTAATTTTTTTATCACTTTGTAAATCTTTCTATAATGAACTCTCATGTGATGAAGTCCTTACAACTATTTAGACTCCACAAAGGAAGATTTATTATTTAGTCCTTAGAACCAGTTCACAATCAAATGATTAATTGTTACCCAAGACAACAACATATCGAATGTAGGTCATTGTGTACCATAAGTGCTGGTTGTTCTCTTAATTAAGAAATATGGAGATACTATTATGTTATGTAGATGAAGTGTAAGGGTATATTTCACTGAACGTGATCCAACTATGGAGCTCTCTATTGTCAAAAATTGCTCGTGAAGGATATGGGTATAAGTATCCCTTAGATCTGAGATCACCACGGTGATTTGTAAGTAACTCACTACATTTAGGTACCAGACTATTTGAATTTCTAATTTAGTGAAAGAAGGCTACTAGGTGCAGTCAAGTACTTGTAAAGTCAGAGTGTGAGTCAAGATGGGTTTGACCCCTCCAAGTGTTGGAGTAAGTGCATTACTATATTTCAATTTAGCAAACTCTCGATCGGAGCGGTCCATTCTATGGACACTAAATTTTGAAATATACTGTGGATGAATTTTAGGATTGGAAGTAAATCCTAGATCATCCTTTGAGCATCGAGGTCAAGAAGATGAATTATACAGTAACCATATACCACAGGTTTATCATTATTGCATTGCGATTTTTCGACCTATCCAGACGTCAGATATCATTGCTAGATGGTCACATCGATTAGTATAGAAAATTAGTTCTTATACTATTGACTTAGGATTTAAACTTATAGGGTCACATATATAAGGAGTTTCTACCTAATCTGATGGCTGATCATGAGTCCTAATGACCTAGGACACTGTGGTCAAGAGTCCCATTGGACTGAGACTCTATGACCAAAAGTCCCACTGGACTGGCACTCTAAGTCATACTCATCTGAAATTCTCTAATCAAGAGTCCCAATAGTCTAGAACTCTATGATCACGAGTTTCATTCATTTAGGATACTGGGTTCAAGAGTCTCACTGTTTTGGAACTTTTTAGGAGTTTCATGTTGATGGGACTCTGTTGCTCGGATACCCATCCAATTGGGACTCTATGATTATTGAAGGATTAATTAGTAATTTGATTACTGATTAGCTCAATTTAATTGAACGATGAGGATTTGATCGAATGATGAGGATTTGATCAAATTTGATTGAATTGGATTCGATTAGGTTTGATTCGATCAGGTCATAAGATGACCTAATCGCTATGGAAGATTTGATCCTGATCTGATCAAGGACTGAACCTAATTAATTTTTAATTTGATTAAAAATTAATTAATTTTGGTTAAGTTTAATTTAGTTAGATTTAATCTAATCTAATTGATTTAAATTAATTAGTTTGGTTGAAACTAATTTGGACCAAGTCAAATGAGATTTGAATTCAAATTCTCCCTAGAGTCCACCATATTTGACTTTTCCACCTTGACTCATGCCATCCTCTAATTCTTGCATAAGATTTCTCATGCAGAAATGGATGTGCACCCCTTCTCTCTTCTGCTTTTGACTTGGTCCAAGGGTTGGACCGGTTCAAACTAAGTTGAATTTTGAATTCAACTTGGTTGGTTGGTTGTTCAAACTAACTTAACCTTATCTATTCTCATCTCCATGCCCTTTATGTGTTTGTTGCATATTTTTTTATGCATTTTCTTATTGTGGGCACGTAGAAGGAGAGTCCTTCTGCACGTCAAACATTTGGGGTGGGCATTGGAGAGTGGATAGGTTCATTGCTTGAATTTTGAATTCAAGCGAGATGGTTATAACAACTTAACCTCCTTGCCCTTATCCATCTCATGCATTTTACCCATGGTATTCACGCCAATAAAATGGAAGTTTTTATTTGTGCATGCGTGAGGAGGAGAGAGGTTACGTGCGGTGTTTCCTGGAGAGAGAAATTTTGTAAGGGGTGCAAGTTTGGGCATGGAAAATCCAAGGAGAGAAAGTGTTTCTTTCATGCATTAAACTAGTCTCTCACGCCTTCCATTTTATTTGCCTTTTGGATGCCCACTTTAGATATGATCTAAGTGGGGTTTCTATAGATTAGAAAGTCCTCTATCTGTGAAAAATTATTTCATGAGAAAATTCAAAAGGGAGTGGGCATGAGAGAGTTTCTGGGTGTCAGGGTTTTCGATGAGTGCAAAACCCGAGAGTTGGGACTCTAGGTTTAGGTGGAGAGATCGAGTGCTCTAAGCATCGGATCACCATCAAATTTAGAACACCATCTCATCATCCTCCAAAAAAGCAAGTTTTAATTTTTTGGAACATCCAGAATATCAAAAAGAAGGTGATCAATTTGATTGATCATGATCAACCGTCGAAGGTCCCAGCGAGGAGCTAGCACTCCGATGGAGCTGATCAGAACTAGGAGCTATGTATGGACCATCCATAGAGGCCAAACAAGTGTGTGGCTATAGCATGACACCATAGCTTCTTTTGATGGATTCAGATCATGGAGATCAGCTATCCGTGCATGGGTATTGAGTTCTAAACTCAAATCGATCAGCAAATGCAATTTATTGATCGATCGCATTTAAATTTTAAATTATATATTAGCATGTCTAGATCCTGAGTAGGGTAATTGATATGATCAATGCATGCTATAGAATTAATGTTTGATTAATTTTAGCTTTCGTTGCTATAAATATTTAAAAAAATTTCGAATTGCATGCTACATGCCCTACTCGATTCCCAATATACTATTGGCCAACAATGCATCAAGATGTGATGAATTATGTAAGAAAATATGATAGATATTAAAGAAATATAAACATTCAGAGACAGTCAGCTTCACAGCTCATGCCATTAGGTGCTCCTTAGCCATTTGCATAGTGAATGATGGATATACTTGGGTCTTTTCCCATGACGTCTGGACAACAAAAGTTCCTGCTGGTGGCAGAAGATTATTTTACTAAGTGGGTTGAGGCTAAACCTCTGGTAAAGATCACTGAAGCCAAAATATAGGATTTTATTTAGAAGTCAATAGTTTGCAGATTTGGTCTACCACGGACATTAATCACTGATAATGGATGCTAGTTCATAGGAGTGAAGTTTGTCGAATTTATGAAGACTTGAATATTTTTCACTATTTCACATCAGTAGCTCATCCATAGGAAATGGTGAAGCTGAGGTAACTAACAGAACTTTACTTCAATGGATAAAAGAAAGGCTTGAAAGAGCAAAAAAAATATGGATGGTCGAACTCTATCATGTGCTCTAGGCTTACAGAACTACTCAAAGGTTGCCAACCAAAGAAATTTCTTTCGCGTTAGCTTTTAGGATAGAGCCAGTCATCTCAATGGAGCTTGGACTTTCTTCATCGTATGTTGAAGATTTTAGTGAACAGAACAACTCACAAGATCTCAGAGTAAATCTCAATCTATTGGAAGAAAAGTGAGAGAAGGCTCAAATCCAAATGACAGCTTACAAGCAAAGAGTAGCCTGCTACTACAACTCTAGGATCAGAAGCAAGACATTCAGAGTAGAAGATCTAGTGCTTTGGCGAGTAGATATTTCATAATCTCAAAATCAAGGAAAGCTCACCCCGAACTAAGAAGGCCCCTATGAGGTCATGGAAATCATTCGACTGAAAATATATTATCTGAAGGAGCTCGGAGGATCAGCACTCCCACGATCTTGAAACTTAGAGAACTAATGAATGTATCATCAATAATCTTGCCTCAATAAAATTTTTTTATTTCAGTATCTTTGTTCTTTGGCACAAAATGATATGATGGACGGAAATGACTTAACTAAACTTCATTCTTAAATAAAGTAGAAAGTATCTAATTATTTAAGACTGGAGGTTAACCTCATCGTAGTGAGGATGAAAACCTTCAGTTATTTAAGACAGGAGGTTAATCTCATTATAGCGATGGTGAAGGCCTCCAATTATTTAAGATAGGAGGTTAACCTTATCATAGCAAAGGTGAAGGCCTCTGGTTATTTAAAATAAGAGGTTAACCTCATCGTAGCGAGAGTGAAGGTCTCTAGTTATTTAAGATAGGAGGTTAACCTCATCGTAGCAAGGGTGAAGGCCTCTAGTTATTTAAGACAGGAGGAAAAGAAGAGAGGCCCTTTCAATGGCTCTTTTATATTCTAATAATCTTGTTAGGAATAGGAGGAAGACCTCATCCTAATAAAGATAAAGGCCAATCATGTTAGGAAGAGGAGAAGGATCTTGTCTTGACATGGGCTAAAGAGGAGAAGTCCTCTTAATGGTCCTTTCGTGTTCTGATTTTCTTGTTAGAAATAGGAGGAGAACTTCGTCCTAACAAGAGAAAAGATCAAATATGCTAAAAATAGAAGGAGAACCTCATCCTGACATAAGAAAAGACCTTTAAATATTCAAGAAGGAAGGATGACTTTGTTCGAGCGAAAGTCATGATCAACCATAATCGGGATTAGGAGGTCTCATCCAGACACAAAAGGTTCAAAGATCCAATTATACAAATCTAGAAAAAACCTACCTAAGGGCCATCATCTACAATCAAAGGATACATATATCGTAGTAAACTACAATCATTATCGAAGGGCAGCTCTATAATCGTGAACAATAAAAAAGATGAGAGTAAAAAAACTATACAAGCATACGATTAAGATGAAGCAATCAAAAAGTAGTGTTTCATTAAAATAAAAGTTTGATATATAGAAAGGTGCGCAAGATCAGTTACAAAAGAAAAGAAGGAAAAATAAGAGAAAAAGATGATGAAGTCCTACTCAAAGTTGGACTTCGGGCTGCCAACTCCAGCCATTACAAGAAAGAGTTTCAGACCTTCTATTTCTTCTTCGAGTCTCTTCCTCATTGCCAAGCTCTCTCTCAACATCCTCTCCCATCTATGTGATTCTTTCTCTGTCTCTCTCAACCTCTTCCTAAGAACCTGGATTTGGCCTCTGGATCCTTGACGATATCTTCTTGAAAAACCATTTGGATCTTCAGCTGCTGCTGCTCAACTTTTTCCCTTTCATATGATGCAGATAAGTCTTCCATGGTCCTTCGTAGGGAGAGGAGTTCATCCAATTCTCTACTCGAATGGACCTTAATCCTCTCCACTAATAGTTTCTGAAGTCGCATTACTTCGACGTTCGATGCTCTGAGCTTCTTTCTATAATTGTTGATCTACTCGCACCAGCCAATTCGATATGAGTCATATGCTCTCTTAACATCCGATAGCTATTGTTGGAGATCGAAAAATCTCTTAGACTAGTTCCAACCGTACTCCTTCTGACTGGTAGACCAAGCCGAGCTCCCCTCCAGCAATCAAATTTTTTCCTTAGATGCCCTGAGCTTGACTTCCAGAGGGCTAATTTTTTCGATCAAGGCCCAAGACTTCTTATCGGTGCACTTCTTAACTTCCTTAAGTTCCTCATTTAGATGGTTCTTCTTAGTAGTATATTCCCTAAAGAACTACTTGGAAGATTGACAGAGATGATTGATTTCGATGGAGGCCTCGGCATAATTATTCTTTGACTTCTTAAGCTCCCCCTCTATTTTTTTCACTTTCCTCCTAAGGTGATGAACTTCTTTCTTCAACCTTCTAATGGTAGCCTTTAAGGATATACCTTGAGGTAAAGAGTCAGCTTCAATAGGGGATTGCACTTAATACATGAAAAAATCACAACACATGTACTACTAAAGAAAAAAGCTTCACTTTCATTAATCAAATATTTTTCAAGTATAGGAAAAAGAAGAAAAATGAAAAGAAAAATATAAAAATAAAAGGCCTCATACCTCTAGTGGAATAGCAGAGGAATTTAGTGCAGTCGGTTCTTCGATGGTGGGAGGGACAGTCGTAGTAGGAGAAGCAACAGATGAAGGCTCAACTGGCGGGAGGTCAGCTGCAGCAGTGGAAGACCCAGCCTCATCATTGGAAGCTTCTTCATCCAGAAAGCTGAGGTTGAGCTCAAGGAATTTATTGACTACATTCTTCTGATAGAGTTCAAATCTTTTGATGAAGGACAACTAGACGAACTCGATTTTTTTGTCCCTCATTTCAGTAGAGACCTTGAACTCCTCCACAGCCTTAACCTTGGCCTCTGCAATCCGATCTAACATTTGCTGCTCCTTCTCTGCAATTTCGGCCTCCATCTTCCCCCTCTTCTCAACCTTGGAGGCCAGCTTCTCATCCACCCCTGCCAAAGCTTGTTCGGTGTCTTATGTAGTCTGCCGGAGGCCTTCAACCTCAATCGATCTCTCCTTAAGGAGGCGATCGATCTCGGCTTTCTCTTCAAGGAGGCGTGCGACTTTGGCTTGATGATCTTCTTCAACTTTCATGACCTCCAACTTCATACGGTTCATCTCCTTGATATTGGTGATCAACTGATGTTCTATCTATAAAAATGACTAAGTGACTTGTGTTAAAGAAAAGGCGATGGATAAGCTAATGAAGGAACAAAAAAAAAGAGAGATGGGTTGACTTACCTCAAGGAAGGACCTCAGAGAATCCCAGGTGCGCTGCTCGGGGTCGGCTTCAATAATCCTGTCTATGACCTCGGGTAAGGTACACCCATTGATTAGTTTCTTGATGATGTCTTTATTGTTCAAGGGGTTCTCCCTCGGGTCCTCATCGGAATCGTTGGATCCCTTGGCGGAGGCCCTGTATTAAACCTTCACGACGGCCAATTTCTTCTTCTCCTTCTTTTTCTCCTCCACCTCCATCATCCTCTCAATAGAGGGCTCCAAAGTGGGGACTTTAGCCAGGGGGCTCGAGGAGGTCAGAAGAGCTGCGGCCTCAGTGGCGGCCATGATTTCAAGGGCAGTGGTAGCATTGGCAGGTGCGACAGAGCTTGAGGCACCAACCCTTGCCTTTTTTGAAGGTTCGACGGGTGCAACACCTTTTCTTTTATGGGCTTTGAGGCCCTTGGATAGCTGCTAAAGCATGTCCGCATCCATTTTTACAACAAAAAAAGATTTAGAATTAAAAGGAGGAACCAGAAAGTAACTTGTGAAATAGAAAAAAGTATACCATTTGGATTGAAGGGACTTAGGCTTAGATTGAATAAGGTTTGGTCTTTCAAGAGCTCGGATAGAAAGGAGACTTGATAATTTCTAAGCTTGTTGATAGAGTCAAGATCATCCCTTTCCAAGCTCGAAGCTCGATAGACTGAGTCCCTCAACCATCCCCAAGGAGGAAGTCCTAAATTAAGGGATGGACAGGAGACAAAGAAGAACTTTCTCTTCTAATTATGAATGAAAGAAGGGACATCTTTAAGCAATCCCTTCTTGCTAGCCTGGGGGGACAGATACCACCAATCCTTAGCGGTAGGATGGTCTTTGAAGGTGCAGTAATTATAGAATAAAGAGATAGTCGGACGAACTTCGATCGAGATATAGAGGAAGAGAAAACTTATAATGAACCTAAAAGAATTTGGGACCATGAAAGTAAGAAAAATATCTAGAAAATGAAAAAGAGCCAAGATGAAAGGAGGAATCAATAGGCGAAGCCCGACTTGAAAAGCTTCAGTGTACAAGTAGAAGCAACCCAGGGGAGGAGCACAAGCTCGATTGTTCGGCCCAGGAAGCTCTAGTTCATACTCCGAAGACACTCCATTTTGAATCCTAACCAGAAAAAGATCATCGGAGCACAGGGAACAGAGAATGGTCTCAGGTATGAAAATAGGATAAGGTGCTGCACCGAGTTTGGCTTCTATCCTACAGTTGGGATCTCGAAAATTTGGATCGACCGGGCTCCTAGAACTGATAGACCAAGATGCTTCTGAAGATATTTTGGATCAAAGTAAATCCAAAAAATCACCAAAAAATTAAGAAAAAAAGACAACAAAGTCTTAGAAGGAAAAAAGAGCAAAGCCTACAGGAGAAATCCGAGGAGGACCCCCAAACAATGACTAAAAAGTAGAGAAGTGAAGAGGAATGAGATGAGAAACTATCTAAAGTGGATGAAGAGCACGAAAAGATGATCGAAAGGATGAGAAACGATCAAGAAAGACAACGATGGCCATGGATCATAGTAGACTATTCGGAGGAGATGAGGAAGCAAGGAACGAGAGGGAGAAGGTACTGGTACAAATGAGAAGTCGAAAGAGGAAGGAGTTTAAATAATAGGGAGAAGTCCGAAGTGGTTATGATTGCAGATCATCCTCTGCCAATTTCGACCTGCCACATGTCCCATCTATCATGGCCATTTCTGATGCCTAATAGGGCATTTAACGTGTCGTACATGAAGCTCTATGCCAGATGAGTTTTCAAAGGAATGTATCCTTTTAGGTCTTTCGTGCATTAAGAAGCTTCGGCACCAACTCAGAAAGAGCTAAAGCATTTTATTTCTTAATAAGTGGGAAACTAGTGGAGGACTTTGTGAAGGAAAATCCTGATTTTCCGGTCCAGGTTCGTCCAGATCTGATTAGATCAAGAGATATATTTCAAAAATTTTCTCTTGATCTCAATCAGATCTTGATAAGTTTCAGATCTGATTATTATTATTTTAATAAATAAAATAAAATAAGATAAATTAAATTAAATTTAATTTACCTGATTTGGGTAATCCTATTACCCTGTAGATGATCCTGATTGCAGCGGAAGGTTCTGGATTTTAGCCACGCAAGCGCCTGGCCTCTACCGGTATCCACTCAGGTTGGATCTGGAGATCCTCTTCTTCTCTATCACACCTCCAAAAATCAAATCTGAATCTGATCTGGAGGATCTTCAAAACTCTTTTGAAGATCTGCAGTCATCCTTTTGCAGCAGCGCAGCCTTCTTGCTTTTGATCGCCTTTCCTTGATCTGAATCGCACCAATCTAAATCCAAAACACTTTTGGATGTGGAGAGCAAGGGGAGAAGAGACTATGGCGTGGAGAAGGAGGGGAGAGGCAGCCTTGGGGCATGGGAAATCTCTCTTTCACTTAGAATTAGGGTTGGGCGCAGGGTCTTATTTATAGACCTCTTGTGATCCAACTCCTCTTCCTCTCAACCAATCACAACCCTTTGTGAAATCAGATCTAAATCTGATTGGTTGGAATAGAGACCCCTGGATTCCTCCTTAGAGGGCGCCTAAGACCAGTCAAACTGGATTCTTAGTAGGACTCTGATTGGAATCCAAAAGGAAGATGGAGTCCTTGTCCTAACAAGGACTCCTAGGCGCCTCCTACTTGGGCTCACGCCACCCTTGGCGTGCGCCCTTCTCCTTGCCAGGTTCTGGCAGGGGGACAGGCCCCCACCAGCTCTCCAATAGGTGCATGACATGTGGTCAAAAGTCAAAGGGTGAATGGTCAACGTTTGACCAGTCAAAGGTAGACTTTTGACCAAAGTCAAAGAACAAGAAATGGTAGGTGACCAAAAATGGCAGGTAATGTCTTACAAATAAGACAACCTATTCTGACTTGGACAACCTCCAGTCAGACCATATGAAGGCCTCTGATTGAGCACAAACTCCTTTGGCTCAGATAGGACAACTTATTTGTGATAGTAAAAGAAGAACGTTAGGTTCAATCGAGTGCTAGCACGATTTCCTTGAACCTAATTGAATCTCATTCAGATCAATTGAACTAGATCAGTTCAATTGATGATCACCAGATTCAAACCCTTGTTTGTGTGACCCAGTTAGGTTCAGTTCTGTATGGTAATGGGATATGTCATGATCTCTATCATAGACATCATCGAAACTCCTTTCGATGGATCAGAACTCTTCTGATTCGAACAGCTAGAATGATCGATCATCTAAATCATTCTAATTGCTCCCAAAATCCACCAGTGACACCTAGCAGTATATGGTGGCAACCCATCAGAGCTGAATGCGAACCTCTTGGTGCAGCTACCTGTGTGATTAAGTTCTTCTATCTTGAGCCCGATCAGATTAGGGTTAAGGTGAACTCGTCAAACCCTAGTCTCTGTCATATGATGTAATCATTCGATTCAAGTCCAATGTGAAAATCTAAATAGAAACTCTTTCTATTATTTCACTCTACCATGGCCATGGATTTCTGGACTTGATTCTCATGATCATCATAGGGCTACTCCTCTACCACCGAGGTAGATAGATCCCATCTTGATGCAATCCAGTTCCTACAATAAACATGTCACAGCCAACATACACCTCAGGGTTCCATATGGCTAGGAGACCGAGTAATGGTGTAGTCAAACTATAACACCCTCAAGATGAACTGCCGATGCATCTCAGGTCAAAGAACCAGACACACTACTGCAGCATCGAGTCAGTCATTGACGAGAAGGTAGACTCCCTAATGACTACTCGAGGTGGTCACGCTCAGTGCCCTCATTCTCTAACGAGTACCTGTACTTTCACTCGGGTGTCTCCACACTGTAGACTCAAGACTCATCTACTAAAGAGAAGCGATCGTACACCAACCTTCCGGATCAATCACCATCCTCATGATGATCCTATGGCCAGGAGCAATTTATGAGTTAATAATGATTATTCATGTCTTAAATTTTCAACTCTTGAAAATATGAATTATCATTACCATTAACTCAGGGATGTATCACAGACACTAAATACACATATGTGATAGAAGATAATCCATTTATTAATTTTAGTCAAAATTATAATTTTGCCCATAGAAGTGTATTACAAGTGTCAGCCAATTCTGGCTTCTAGGGCACATATATCTAACACTTTGACTATTATGATTTTTGTTCTTCCTTCATCCGGAATCCAAGTTTGGGAGTAAGGGGATAAGTGTTGGGGATAAAATAATCCCTACCGAAGTCTAGACGACCTCTGCCATGCGAATGCCAAACTACCTCTTCAAAACATAGATGATTTCCATCCAAACACTGCATAGCCTATTGATAGCATGATGAACGTCAACCAGCTGAACTCCTTCCAATCACCCACCAAACTTCTCCAGTCGAACTCCTTTCAATCGCCCATGAAACTCCTCCAACCGAACTCCTTCCAATCGACCACCACACTCTTTCCGCCGAACTCCTTCCAGTCGGTCTCCATCCGACTAAAATCCTTCCAATTGCCTGGCCGAGCTCCATCCAGATGACTCCTTCCAGCCACTCAGCCTTCTTCCAGTCACCTAGTGAATTCCACCCATCTGAACTGACTTAAAGGGTAAAGGGACCTCGTCGTTAACATAAATTCAAGTCTCAATTCAACCAGTATTAGTCACCCCACGGACAACCCTAGGAGGTCTGAATCTTTCTAGATTACTGGAACTCAGAGTTCTTCACGTTCATGGCTTGCTTACATATGCAGAAGTCTTACTCAAACTCTGGACGCTACTCTCCAACAGACTAGCAAGTCATGACAAAGGATACCATTCTTCGTAACAAACTCTACGTGGCGTGAGCGGCCCACTATCAGACAGTTACAGCTATCACCATCAGTTTATTATATGCTTCATCTATAAAAGGGATCCTCCAGATATATTTTTCTCTAAGCTCTCTTGTCCTTTCTATTACTCTGCTTCTCTATTTTCTGAGTACTCCATTCTACTTGGTCAGAGAACTGACTTGAGCATCGAAAGATTCTGTTGAAGCTACCCACCTTCGATTTGGATTTTGTTTTGCAGATCCCATCGGTGGCCTCGCCTATCCAACTCTAGCTACCTCCGATGTTCTTACAGATTTCTGTACCAATAGTGAAAATGAGTCAAAGATATGTATTACTACTTCATTATATTTACTGACTATCTATCTAGAAATGGGTACATCTATCTTATGAAGAGTAAATTAGCAATATTTGAAATGTTCAAATAATATTCATAATGAGATAGAAAATAACTTTGGAAGAGTATTAAAACTCTTCGGTCAAACCGAGAAGGTGAATACCTTTTCCATGAGTTTTTGACATATTTTAAAAAAATAAGATTCTCTCTCAATGGATCCCTTATGAGATACCACAACATAATGGGGTGTTAAAAAGGAGAAATCAAACCCTGTTGGACATGGTTCAATTCATGATGGGGTTTGCAAGTTTGTCGATTTCTATTTTGGGTTATGCTCTTAAGACTGCTTGTTTTATTCTTAATAATGTTTTGAGTAAATCTATTGCAAAGACTTCATATGAGATATGGATCGGGCATAGGTCAACACTCTCTCACTCTAGGATTTAATTTGGAGTTATCTAGCTAATGTCAAATGTTTGTAGATAAATAAGCTTGGACCCAGGTCTAATAGTTACTTGTTGATAAGGTACCCTAAAGAAACTAAGGGATATTACTTCTATCTTACTAAAGAATAAAAGATGTTCATCAACAATAGAATAGTCTTTTTGAAAAAGAAGTTTTTTAAAAAAGGAACTACTGCCTCTAAACTTGAACTTGGTGAAGCTCGATAAGTAGAAAAACTGATACATTCTAGTAAACCTATAGAACTAGATTTGATAAGATCAAATCTAGAGCCCATTATAGAGGCACTGTTGAGAAGATCTAGTAGAGTACCATGTTAGTCGGATAGATACTATGATTTTTTGATCTAGGATAGAGATCCTGTTGAACTCGATGAGAATAATAAGGATTCGATCACCTACATGGATGCCATGCAGAGGTCCGACTTTGATAAATAGATGAAAGTCATGAAATTCGAAATGAAGTTCATGAAGATCAATAGTGTATGGACACTAGTTAACTCACATAAAGGGATAAAATTCATTAGGTGTAAGTGGATTTTCAAAAGAAAAAAAGACACAGACGAAAAGTTAGAGATCTATAAAGTCCGTCTGGTTGCCAAATGATATTATTAGCATTATGATATTGACTATGATGATATATTTTTTCAGTGATAATACTCAAATTCATTCGGATTATACTTACAATAACAATATATTTGGACTATGAAATCTAGCAAATAGATGTAAAGATAGTTTTTCTAAATGAAGAGCTAGATAAAGAAATGTATATAATATAGCCTGAAGGATTCATATCTATAGATGAGTTTAAGTTGTGCAAGCTTTATAGATTCATTTATATATTGAAGCAGGCATCTTGGAGTTGGAACATGTATTTTGATAAGATGATCAGAACGTACACAACAAGAAAATAGAGTATTAACGATGGATATTAGCGATGGCATTTTTGCCATCACTAATAATGGATATTAGCAATGGAATTAGCAATGATAAAATTGCCATCGCTAATAATTTTTTTTATCAATAGCTTTAACAATGAAAGTTTAGTCATCGTTAATAGTTATTAGCAATGGTAGTGGCAATGGTAATGCCATCACTATAGGTATTAGCAACAATATTAGCAACGGTAGTTAGCCATCACTAATACTAAGTAATTTTTTTAATTAGATTTTATTATTAGTGATGGCAGATAATTATTAGCGATGATATATTACCATCGCTAATAAAAAATAATTTTATTTTTTAAAATTTAGTTATATGATTATTAGCGATAAAAAATTATTGCTAATATTAATAATTTTTAAAAATATTTTTTAAAATTATTTAATATTTTTTTTTAAAATTATTAGCTATGATAAATTGAGCCATCGCTAATAGCCATTAGTAATTAATTAATTAAATTATAATTATAATCAAATTTTTTTAAAAAAATTTAAATTTATTAGCAATGGCTTTTTCATTACTAATAGTCAGAAATCCATCGCTAATTTTATTTTTTTTAAATATGATATAATTTTAAAATTTAAAATTTATATTCATCATTTATTATCTAAATAATTATTATTAGAATATCATCATAAAATACTATCTTAATCCGATAGCCCTAGCTATGTCGATCAATAAAATTTAATTTCGACAGCCATGAACGATCATTTGATGATTTGATAGATAAAGACCATTGATGGATTCAAAAACTTATAATGATGATCTCGATAATATTTGTAGTATATTATTAAAATTTTACTTCAATCGAATATCATTATCATGATCAATTTAGTACAGAATGATTTGGACCATTAAATAAAAAAATGAGTGATCAAAAGGTCAAATGACATTCAATTATAAGATAATTTTTTAGATAAATAGTCTTTACCACTATTTTGATCATTTGTAATGGTGATTATAAAATTCAAATCACACGCATATGAACGATCCAAAACTATATGACTCTTGATACTTATTCCTGAAGTTCTAAAGTAATTATACTTGTACTTTTATAAGATCTGTTTAACATGGATGGTTCATATATATGTAATTTAAATTTTAAAATTATCACTATATCAATGATTAAAATAGTAGTAAAGTTCATTTATCTAAAAAATTATCTTAATCGAACGCTATTTGGCCTTTTAATCACTCATTTTTTATTTAACGGTCAAAATCATCCTATGCTAAATTGATCATAATAGTGATGTCTGATTTTAGTAAAATTTTGATCATATGCTACAAATATCACCAAGATCATTATTACAAGTTTTTGAATCCATTGGTGGTCTCTATCTATCAGATCATCAAGCGATCATTTTTGGCCATCAAAATCAAATTTTATTGATCGACATAGCTAGGGCTATCGGATCGAGGTGATCTTTTATGATGATACTCTAACAATAATTATTTAGATAATAAATGGTGAAGATAAGCTTTAAATTTTAAAATTATATCACTTTCAGAGAAAAATTTAAAAAAGTATTAATGATGAATTTTTTATCGATGGCATCAGTGACGATAAGTTTGTTGTTGCTAATAAAATTATTTTTTGATAAAAATATTAGTGATAAATTTTTATTTTTAGCGATGGAATTCCATCACTAATGATTTTACCGACGATATTAGTGACGGCAAGTTTGCCATTACTAATAGTCTGCAACCTCATTACCACCGTGAGGAAAATTTTTTTACTCACGCGTGCTCATCCTCTCTCATTCCCACCCTTCATCCTTCTTTCGCTAGTGTCTAAACCTACCTCACCCCCTACCCCTCCTTTCCTCCCTTCCTGCCCCATCTCTCCAGCATCCCATGGCCACTCCGATCCTACCAGCCCCATCCCCGTGTCGGCCCAACCCCTCGATCTCGAGCTCACATCCATCCATGCTAGCAACTGCCCCACCCCTACTGGCCTTGATGGCGCCGGTCTAACTCCGCAGCCGCCTCAACCCCCGCCGGCCCTGACGTCTCTGATTTGACCTCACAGCCATCCCATCTTTGCCGCCCCATCGCTACTGACCTAACCCCACAGCCCTGAGCCCATATCCCTCCATGCCTGCATCTGATGCCCTTCCCCTTAAACCCTCGTCGGCTGGCGGCATCACAACCGTTGACGACCCCGACGATGACGATTATGTCGAGTATATCCCTCGTCAAGAAGCGCCGCGCCTTGGAGGCCCAGAAGATCCTCCAGCGCAAGGGCAAGGGCGCCTCTCCTCCGCCAGCGGCGGGTGGAAGCGGTGGCAATCCGTCCACCGCCGACGACGACCCCGACCGTCCCCGCCTTGCCCTTGAGGCTAAGCCCAGCCTCCTCGTCAAGGCCTCCCAACTGAAGCGCGACCTCCCCGAGATCAGCCCCATGGAGCAGCGCGTCCAGCAGGAGAAGGAGATGATCGAGCACCTTTCCGACCGCAGGACCCTCACGTCCGTCCGCGAGCTCGCCAAGGGCATCATTCTACACCGAACCCATCCCCACTGGCTGGAAACCCCCCACGGCCATCCGCCGCATGCCCGCTGGCCACGCAGACGCCATTCGCAAGCAGTGGCACATCCTCGTCGACGGCGAGGACATGCCCCCGCCCATCAAGAACTTCAGGGACATGAGACTCCCCAAGCCCATTCTAAAGAAGCTCAAGGAGAAAGGCATCATTCAGCCCACACCCATCCAAGTCTAGTGCATCCCCGTCGTGCTCTCCAACCGCGACATGATCGGCATCGCCTTCACTGGCTCTGGTCAAACCCTCATCTTTGTCCTACACCTCATCATGGTCGCCCTCTAGAAAGAGGTCATGATGTCGATCATGCCCGGTGAGGGGCCGTTTGGCCTCATCATTTGCCCTTTGAGGGAGCTTGCTAGGCAGACCTATGAGGTTGTGGAGCAGTTCTTAGCTTCGCTTTGGGAGCATGGGTACCCGAAGCTAAGACTGCTACTGTGCATTGGAGGCATTGACATGAGATCTCAACTGGAAGTTGTGAAAAAGGGGGTGCACATCGTCGTGGCCATGCCCGGGAGGCTCCAAGACTTGGTTGCCAAGAAAAAGATGAACCTGGATAATTGCAGGTATGCTTACTACAGGCTACTCTTCTTTTGATAAGATTACTGTTACTATAGTGATTTATCGTATGGTCTATGAATGTATTGCTAAATTTTGGTAAATGAAGAAGATTCAGATTTGTATAACATTTCATGGATAGTTGCTAGTTCTACACTTCAAATCAGAGAATCTAAGGTTAGTTGTCTGACAACTTTTAAAAATGTTGACCATTTTTCTTGCACACTGAAGCAAAGTTGCGCAAGATACTACCTCAAAAATCATGATAAGTTTGTTTCGCTTGGGTTTCTTAATATAAAATTTCTTACCTAGAAGATTCCTAAGGAATCTATATAGGAAGGTCAATGATGTTACTTGTCCATATTCTTTTGTTGCATTAACTTCTGAAGTAATTTATCAAAGCATGATTAGCAATTATTACTCATTGCAAATGTGTATTATCGAGAAACTTAGCAAAAAATATGGTTTTTCAGCCACTATTGACCATGAGCCATCAGTAATTGGTCTAACTTGAAATTCTATTAGAAATGCATCAATTAACCTATTTTGGACTATCTATTTACTTTTACCCATCTATACCCGAGATGAAAGTTTTTAACGTGGCTAAAGGAGTTTTTTTTTCCTCCAAATGCCTAGTAAATTGGACCGTTGATACCCTTCTTATCATTCACAAGAAGTATATATTTTCCTTACCAAAGTATTACTTGTGGCTCAATGAAGGAGTTTCAGGTGTGATTCTAGAATTCAAGATCATCATGAAAATTAATGTTTATGCTCATGTATTATATCTACTTAACACTTCACCTTGTCTAGGAATCTTTTTTCACACCAAATTAATGGTATCTAAAATTTGCATGGGCTTTAATTGCTTGATCTTAAATATGTCCTTGTAAGCAACGCTATGTCGTGGGTATTAAATTGCTAAAAATTTTACAAGTGGTGTTGTACATGCTATTTCGATTTCTTTTAAGCCTTTCCATCTTTTCATCAGTTCATCTTCTTACCATGAATTGTTCTCTGAGACCAGCCATCTAGTTACATATGCTAGCGTCCAACCTTTGGTCCCATTTTCCTTATCACTGAGTCCTTGATGGGAGTCAATCCATCCTAGACCCTTCCAGCCTCTTCCTTTGTCTCATAAATACCTTGCTTGAAGTCTGTTTGTGAGACTAGCTGCCTATTTACATAACTCAGCCCCTACCTGAGGTCCCATTCCAAAATTTCATTAGTTAGGATCACCTTAAGCTCAGCCATCTTGTTAAGATGAAATAGAGAAACTAGGTAGAATGTAAAGGAAAGGGCTATATAGGGGCAATCCATGTTCTAATTACTTATAGTGAATTCCACTACATCCATCTTTCTTTTTTTGTTCATTTAATCATTCATTATACTTTGTATTTTCTCATTATTTTTTTAAAAAAAATAACTTCTCTTTCCTTGTATAAAGATGAGATGGTATCATCATCGAAGAAAAATAAATATTAGATAATTTAACTTTAAGCAACTTATTTTGTTGCTATAATAATTATTTATGATATGTATGTAAGTTATAACATGAAAATATAATATTTACTTTTTGATTTTCAGTACAAGTGAAGAAAAGAGTTATAAAAAAATTGATCAATGTATAAGTTTCAAAAATAATAATATATGTCATATATCAAGAACTATGGCTATGTGACCAGCTGAGCTCGTTGTTCTAGCTATCATATCAGGCAATTCTATTAGTAAATTTTTTTACTTATTTTAAGTTTTCATAGTTACAAGCTTCACATATTTAGGCTAAGCTTAGGTCAGAAAAGAAGATCTAGGGGCTAAAAATTTAATCTAATCATCCAATTGATGGAACGAAGGTATTCATAGCTCCATATCATCGAATAAAATATGTAAAAGTAATCTATTGAAGAATCAAACAAGGATATCAAAAGATACGCCTCTTTATCGAAAGATACATTTCTGTATCAAAACTTATAAATAATATTTTATTTTTCTTCATTTCAGGATGCTGAAAGATCCGGTTCTCATCCTTCAACCGCTGGAGATGAGTAGGTGGACGAGGAGAACATTACTTGATTTTTTTTAATTTGTATATAATTTTGATACGTCATTATTCTATGTGTCCTAGTGGAGTAGCGAAGAGTACGCTAGTAGGTGGTAGGGGGCCCTACAGAATCGGGCTATCCAGCAGGATCCAATCAGGCACACGAGCAGCTCCATTGGCACACATGTTATGGCTGACAGACTGTGAAGAAATCTATACCAAAATTCTTCACTAGACCTGTAAAAATTTATATATATTTTAATTAATTTAATTTTATTATTTACTTATTGTAGGCACAGCAACTTAATCATTCATTAAGCTAGCTATAGTTGTGGAAGGCCACACACCGATCTAAAAGGACTGGTGATTATTTAGATTTTAGGTCATGACAAATCACGGTAAGAATTTCAAACTATATTTATTAAGTTGTTACAGGATCTGATATGTATATTAGAACTAATGTATTTCTGAATTATGTAGGTAGATTACGCGAAGTACATTGTTGTGCGGTATGGTGATGACCCATCCACTTAGCCCACCCTTGATCTTAAGGGATGGCTCAGGGTCACCGAAGGAGTGAGTAGGAGCTGGGTCATAGGATTCGACTACAGCTTCGATCCTTTATTAATTTAATCCTCTTTGGTATCCTCACAGGCCTCGACATCCTAGATTTGGAGCGATGTCCATATGGAGGAGGTCGTGCAGAAGCTTTTAAGCCAGCGATCTTAAAGCATTCGAAATGCCATCCACGATACGATCATAAAGGATCTTTAGGATTCATGGCTGAGCAACCAGCTGGGCTCATTGTTCCAGCCATCTCATCAGATAATTCTATTAGTAAACTTATTTACTTATTTTAAGTTTTTATATTTAGAAGCTTCACATATTTAAACTAAGATTGAGTTGGAAAAGAGGATCTAACAGCTAAAAATTTAATTTAACCATCCAATTAATATACCAGAGGTGTCTATGATTTTATATCACAGAATGAAATATGTAGGAACAATCTGTTCGAAAATCAAAGAAGAGTATCGAAAGATACACCTTCATATAAAAGCTTATAAATAATATTTTATTTTTCTTTATTTTAGGATACTAGGATATCCAGCTCTCATCCACCAGCTGCTGAAGATGAGCAGAAGGACAAGGAGCAGGAGGATGAGGAGGACGTTACCTATTTTTTTTATTTATATATATTTTGATACTTATAAAGCAGTATCTTAATATAAAATTATATAATTTATATTTTAATATAATATAATTAATTTTATATTTATAATTATGTTAAATAGTTATTTTTTAATAGATTTTAAAAAATATTATTATTTATTAGCAAGTTTTAAATTATTTAATTATAATTTTTTAAAAAAATTAAAAACTATTAATGATAGTAGATTTTCATCACTAATAATTTTTTAGAATTTTAAAAAAATAAAAAAAATATTAGCAACAGTATTAGCGATAAAATTATCATTGCTAATAATTTTTTAAGTTTTTTTATAAAAAACTAAAAATTATTAGCAACGGTATTAGTGACAAAAATGCTATTGCTAATAGATTTTTATTAGTTTAATTAATAAAAATTAAAATATTTAGCGATGGCATCTTTATCGCTAATATCATTGCTAATTAGTTATTAGTGACAAAAATTTTTTAGATTGAATTTTACGACGGTATTAACGATGGTAAGATTATTAGCGACAACAAATAGACTATTAGTGATGATATTTAGCCGTCGCTAATATTCAAAATTCTTATAGTGATATGGACTAATAACTCTATAATAGTATTTCTTGTATTATATATAGATGATATTCTTTTAATCAGGAATAACATTCCTGCATTATAAAGAATAAAAGTTTGACTGTCATCATAGTTCTCCATGAAAAACTTGGAAGAAGCTTCCTACATCTTAAGGATGAAGATCTATAGAAAGATCTAAGAGATTGCTTGGATTATCGCAGTCCATATATATCGATACCATGCTAAAGTAATTTAGCATGATGAATTTCAAGAAAGACTATCTTTCGATAAACCATAAAATTTTTCTCTTGAAGAGGGATTGTCCGACAATTCCTTAAGAAAGAGAGTATATGAGTAGAACTTCATATGCTTTGGCCATGGATTCTATAATGTATATTATGATATGTATGAGACTGGATGTGGCATACTCTTTAGGGATAGTGAGTAGGTACCTGTCTAATCCAAATAAAAAATTACTAGAAGGTTGTAAAGATAATCCTGAAGTATTTGAAAAATACTAAGGATCAATGGCTCATTTATGGAGATACTGACTTGAAACTTGTGAGATATATTGATTTCAATTTTTAGTCAGATTATGATGATAGTAAGAGTATATTGGGATATATTTTTATCCTAAATGGTGGAGCTGTCTGCTATAAGAGTTTCAAGCAGTATATTATGGTAGATTCTATATACGAGATGGAGTATATTGCGGCATCCGATGCTGCAAAAGAAGCTATGTGGCTGCACAAGTTCATTAGCAAGCAGGGAGTGGCACCCTCCTTAGATGGTTCAATTCTGCTTTATTGTGACAGCACTGGAGCCATAGCTTAAGCAAAGAAACCAAAGGCACATCAATGCACCAAGCACATTTTGCACCGCTACCATCTTGTACGAAAGATCATGAAACAAAATAACGTCGAGTTTTAGAAGAACGACAAAAAGAAGAACATAACTGATCCATTTACTAAATCTCTCAAAATCAAAGAGTTTAATAATTACAAATGGAAGATGGGTATACGATACTATTCTGATTAGCTTTAGTCTAAGTAGGAGTTATTAGAAAATGTATCCTAAAGCAAATCATCTAGCTTATAGATGGTTGAACTCATTATAAAATGTACATGAATTATTAATTAAATAAAATATTATTCTAGCTTTTCATCACTTGTTGTGCATCTTTTTTTATGAACTCTTTTGTGATGAAGTTTTTTGGATATTTAAAATTGATATAGAAAGATTTATCATTTAGTTCTTAAATTAGTTCACGACCAAATAATAAGTTGTTACCTAGGATGACAATGTTTATCAAGTGTAGGTCATTGTATGCTATATGGGTTGGTTGTCTTCTTAACCAAAGAATGTGGAGACACTGGTATGGCATGTAGGTAAAATATAGAGGTACATTTTATTAAATGTGATCTAACTACGAAGCACTCTACTATCAAAAGTTGCTTTGCTGTCAACACCGAAACTCTATGATCAGGAGTCCCATTGGACTGGGACTCTATCTTCTAGAATTTTACTAAACTAAAACTCTATCATTATTGGAGAATTAATTAGTAATTAGATTACTGATTAGCTCAATTTGATTGAGTAATGAGGTTTGGATCAAATCTAATTAAATTAGGTTGGATTTGGTTTGACCCGATTAGGTTATGAGATGACCAATTGCTAAGGAAGATTGATCCCTAATTTAGTTAGGACTTAGGCTTACTTAATTTTTGATTTGATTAGAATTTAATTAAAATGGTTTAAGCCTAATTTGATTTGAGTTATTCTGGTTTAATTGGATTAAGCCAAACTAGTTTGGCTGAAGATCTAATTGGATAAACTAGAGAGTCCAATTATATTAGACTAACTTCCTAGTATTTGACCCTTTGACCACCGCCTAAACACTATGAGAAATTAGATTTCTCATAATGTTTTCCATGCCTAAGAAGAGTATTGTCACCCCTTTTCTCTCCCTTGACCTGGTCCATGCATTGGATAAGGATAGAGTCCATCTTGAATTTTGAATTCAAGATAGGAGGCTGGAATTATTCCAACCTCTTATCCTTATCTCCTCACACGCCTCCCACACCTTTTATCACACCTTTTAATCAAATTAAGACATAAGGCATGCACATATAGAAGAGTCCTTTTGAGAGTGAAAAAGATTTTCACCAAAGAAAAAAGAGAGTGGGCATGAGCATTTTCCAGAGAGTTCCTTCTTATCCTGATTCCTGCTTTTCTTATCTTAGATTAGATCTGAGAAAGGAGAGCATGCACTTTTGTGAAAGTGTGTTCATGGAAAAAAGGAGTTGGGGCATGAGGGTCTTCTAAGTGTCAAAAAAAATCCAAAGAGTAGGAACTCTTGGATTTCAGGGTGCAGGCTATCTTAGGGTTTTAACCTAGAGTTCAGGAAGTGAGATCGAGAATTATGAGTGTCACCACTCTATGAAACTTTTCAGACCTCTTCCTTATCCTCCCTAGTGTCTATTCTGGTCTCCTGAAGTATCTCGATGATTGAAAAAAAAGATCGATCAAGATAGATCAAGATCGATCATCAAAGGTTCTAGCAAGAAGCTAGCACTCTAGAGGAGCTGATCGAGATCTGGAGCTTTGTGTGGATGATCCATAGAGGTTGGACACTCCATGCAACTGCATCATGATGTGAGGAGGCCCAGTCTATGAATTTTGATTATAGAGATCATCTATCCATACTCAGGTATCGTATTCTGAACACGAGTAGAATAATAAATGAGATTTACTATTCTTTACTTTCAAATTTTCATATACACATATATCATGTCATGATCCTAGCATAGGATGTTTTATGATTAGATCATTAGCATGATTAAATTAATTAGATTAGTTTGTTATCTTTCGCTGTTAATTTTTTGAAAAAAATTTAAAATGCATGCTAGAAACCACTACAAGTTTCCTTCATACATCAAGTGAGATAAAGCTCAAGTCGACTCCTGAAAAGCTTGAGTCAATTATTTTAGAAAAAATAGAGAGTAGATTTTCTAAGTGCAATTCTCGAGTTAACTCCAGATCTCCTTGAGTCTACTCTAGACCTACTCGAGTCAACTCCAGCTCTGACATCTAGTTCTGTAGAATTCAGATTTGATCTTCAACGGCTATTTCTTCACTCCAATAGTTAGTCCAAGCCTTCCAATAGTCAAAACTCAATTTTCCATCAACTTTAAGTCTATTAAAAGCTACAAAATTATTTAATAAGAAAAAGAAAGAGGATTGGAAAGAAAATTATATAATTTATTAGACTGATCATTGAATATCTATGAAAAAGAGAAAGAGAGGAATTGATTGTGCAAAGATTTCAGTGAACTTCTAAGAGAGATCTTCACTTTCATCAACTACAACCTCTAAAGCATCAAAGAAAAGAAGTCAAGCTTCAAAAGAGCCATCTTTCAACATCTTCTCCGAGCTAAAAAGAGTTTTCATTTCTATTTTCATTTGTGCTGAAATTTCTGTATCTTGTATTATTGGGTTTTCTTTTCAAGTTTCTTTGGGATAAAAGAAACTTGGGTTAGACCTATCCAAGCTCAAAATTAGACTTGTAAGATTTTGGTTGGTGAGCCTATAAAATTAACTAGATTGATTATGAATCCAAAAAATAATTGGTGTATAGGTTTTGGTTAGTAATCTAGGAAAACTAACAGGATTTGTTTATGATCCTGGGTAAAATAAATATGCTATAATTTAAAAATTATAGTAAAATTTTTAAGAAAAGCTTATAGAGTAAATATAGATATGGGATTGTACTGAACCACTATAAATTTTTTTTATTTTTATGATATACTTATTTTATTTGCTTTACATACTTTCTTTGCATCATTTTAATTCTTGCATTGTTGCTCTTACTTCTTAATTCTGTTGTTATATAAATCCCACACCATACCATCACTTAAGAAAGTTTAATTTGAAGCACTTAATTGTTTAGACTTTAGATTTGGTTAAAGTTATTAAAAAAAATTGAATTCACCCCCCTCCCTCCCCTCCCCTCCTTGGGTTGCTATATTTTTGGGCAATGATTAGTATTAGAGCAGGTACTCTAATATTTTTATTTACCTAGCAGTCTTGAGCTAATAAATTTATATTTTTTCACAAAAAATCCAAAAGTTTTTTTAGCTCTTCCATGCTCTTGCTATTCATATTTCACAAGTTGCGGTGATGAAATCAATTCATCTTTGCCACATATTGGGCATAAAATGTTAGAATAATTACTCAAGGTTCCACCCAACCACTTGATCATTCAATGTAAACTTAAGGACTTTCATGCTCACACTCCCACTCCCTTTGTCTTACCTGCTTTGGTGCCAAGGCATATTAAAATCAAAGGTTCCATTATCGAACATTTTGGATCAATGCTTGTAATATATCAAACTCTTATAGGAGAGCAATAGCCATTTTGACTAGGGAATTCTACTACAAGGTGTCTATTAGCAGTTCATTTTCCCTTCTAAAAACTGATCCTTTCTCTATAATGAATATGAAACCTCATCCCTATAAAGAAAAAGTCCTCAAGTTGGTCTTGAGCATATCTTTCTAGTAGTAATCTATCTCGATCAAATTAAAAAATAATAAACGCAGGCTTAGTTAGGGAAAATTAAAAAGATGCAGATTAATGAATTCGAACCATCCTGAGCTTGCTTTGACCAACTCTCCACCATTTGACATGATAATAGCCACTACTTATCCCTTTTTTCCTTTGTCATGAGCCTCTTGCTGCTATATTATTGATAGGACATGTCACAACTAGACCTCTTTATAGGACAGGTGGCTTACATGGCCCACTAGAGCTTAAAACTTTTCAGATGGGCTTGGGTTAAGATCTTAGACCCAAAGGTCCACATTAGGCATGGAAAATCAGCTTGCCTATTAAAAGGGCCAAAATCAGGCTTGGGGATTAAAGCTCGGCCCAAATCAACCTGAGTATATTTTAATCTAGATGAAAAAACCTAGGGTTGGTGATGCGAGATGGGTATGAGGATGAAGATACAACTAACTTTTTTTCTTCTTCTTTTTTAAGCAATCAAAATGATAAATAGAAGCAAATCTAATAAGATCTAAACTTTCAAGGAAGAAAAGTATTAATTAAAGTAAGTGAATCTTTCTAGCACATATAGCTGTCTCCTTTAATTCTAAGAATCTAGAATTGAAGGCGATTGAGAAATTATCTTCTTGATTAGGCTTTGTAATTTAGATTAAGATCTAAAAAAATTTAAGAAAATAAATTTTACTTACCAATAATAATGATCTCTTCAATAGATCTATGCAAATTCTGCTAAGATGATCACTCGATTTGACCTTAGAAAAGTTAGGTTGCTGTAGGCGGTTGTGAATCCAATCCATAGAAGAACTTTATGAATTCAGAATCAAGGCACCTTTAGGCATTACTCTGGATAGACATCTCGGATAGTGGATGGCATGTGGAGGGTTGGTAGTTTTGATCTTGGCGCAGGGATGAGTTCAGGCGTGGAGAGAGATAAACTCATAAGAAGAGAGGAAGAAACCAAGAGGGGAAAAGAGGGTCTCTAAATTAGGGAAGAAAGCAACAGCTTTCATTTTTTCATTCATTCCATTCAATTGTCTCTTAAGAGCTCTAATACAAGATATTTATAGATAAAATAACAAGAGTCTAAAATAATTCAAATACTAATTGTTTTAAAAAAAAATCAAACTCTAATAAGCTAATCTTGTGGGTGGCACCATCTTATGATAAACTTGGACCACATCTTGCACCAATCAATAGTTGCCATGTGGATTTTTTAGGTTGATCTTTTAGAACTTTGATGTGGCTCAGCAAAGAAAATGAATCTTCTGGATTTGGCACCAACCTTGGATAAGAGTTATCTGATTGTAGCGCCAACACAATTCCTTCTCCTTTTGGTCTTCTTCGTGGCACAAGCTAGAGAATTAGGACTCTCCTTTGGACAGCATCATGGATCCATCAAGGCTCCAACTTGGGTGATGATGTAGTGCAGAGGTGGCATTCAAGTAGCATATGTGTCAATCCAAAATAGTAGTTGCTAACATCCTAAAAATAACAACTTATTAAAATATGAGAACTCTTATTGATGTAGTTAGGTCTGGCTTAGTCAAGTCAAATGGTGGCTTAAGAACTGGTGTCCACACCAATTCCTCTAGGGTGGAAAAAATTCAGCTCCAATGAGTACGATCCACTATGGCTCTAGAATTGTTCAAACTAATTTGGATTGATCTATTGCAACTCCTCTCGAGTGATCCATGTATTCTCGAATTTAGATCAGTCTTGCCATCAGACTAGATATCGTTGATATCTACACCTTCTAGTTGACATAACTTGCTCATCTAAAAACTTATCGATGCGATCATGTTTTCTTGGAATAGTGGGTGGTGGATACTTAGGGTGGGGTTCACTCTCAAGAGAAGAATCAAGCTCAAATAGATCACTAGGTATCGTTATTGGCTCTTTGTATTTTATTAGATCTGGTACATTGAATGTTAAGCTTATGCCATAATCAAATGGTAAATCTATAATGTAGGCATTCGATCCTAGTTTCTTCAAGATCTTAAAAGGTTCAGCTCCATATGCATGGAGTTTCTTGATGGTTCCTAGTGGAAATTGCTCTAGTCTTCGTTGAATCATAACATAGCCTCTCTTAGTAAAGTTATTAGATCTACGATGTGAATCTGCAAGCTGTTTATACATTTGATTGCTGACATTAATTTTGTTTTTAATGTGTTCATGTAGATCCTTAAGATGCTGTGTAAATTATTCTGCCTCTTCTAATGACCTAGCATGCCATGGTAATGGAATTAAGTCCACTAGTTTATGGGGATGATAACCATATATAACCTCAAATGGTGTCTTACTAATAGACCTATTGACAGAATCATAGCAAGCAAACTTGGCTCAGGATAAGATCAAATCCTAATTACTAACATGTTCTCCTACTAGACTCCTAAGAAGGTTGCCTAAACTCCTATTAACTACTTCAATCTAGCCATCAGTATATGGGTGAGATGTAGATAAGAAATTAAGTTTTGTTCCTAGCAAATGCCATAAAGTTTTTCAGAAATAACTTAAAAATCTGACATCACAGTTTGAAATAATGGACTTAGATAGACCATGCAATCTCACTACCTCATCAAAGTATAAGCGAGCTATCTGGATGCATCTGAAGCTTTAGGGCATGGTAAAAAATGGGCCATTTTCAAAAATATATCTACCATAACACAAATAGAGTCATTCTTACAGATGGTTTGGGGCAAGCCTAGGACAAAGTCAATGCTAACATCTTACCACAAACGGTCGGGGACAAGCAATGGTGTATACAAGCCAGTGTTCTATTTAGGATATTTCGCTATGGCACACGTACGACACTGAACTATAATTCTTGCAACATCTCTCTTCAAATTGGGCTAGTAAAACTAATTTTTCACAACTTCAATCATCTTATTCCATCCAAAATGTCCAATCAGTCCTCCCGCATATAATTTTCATACTAAAAAATCTCTTACTGATGTTCATGGGATACATAGTCTATTATTTCTAAACAAAAATTAATCTATCCTGAAAAACATACTCAATAAGGTTTCTAGATGGTCCTTGTTGTAAGATAGCATAAATCTCTTTAAAGTCAGGATAGTCAGAATAACATTTTTTTAACTTTTCAAATTCCATAACTTTAATGCTAATGGTAGATAAAAGGGTGACTCTAGAACTTAAAGCATCTACAACTTGATTTACAAATCCAACCCTATGTTTCAATACAAATGTATAAGATTGAAGAAATTCAACCTACTTAGCATGTCTATGGTTCAGTTTCTTTTATGAATTTAAAATGCGAAGGGCTTCATGATCCAAATACAAGATGAATTCAAAAGGCAATAGGTAATGCCTCCAAAATCTCAAAATTTGTACTATCGCATAAAATTTTTTATCATACGTAGAATATTTTTATTTAGACTCATTCAATTTCTTACTAAAATATGCGATAAGATGGTACTCTTGAATCAAAACTCCTATTCCTACACCTGATGCATCGCATTCAATCTCAAAGACTTTATTAAAATCAAGTAGTCGTAGGACATGGATTTGAGTCATCCTATCCTTAATCTCTTGAAATGCTCTATCAGTTAATTTTGTCCACTCAAATACTTTCTTACGGATACAGTCTGTGAAAGGAGCCATAATTGAACTGAATCCTTTAACAAATCGATGGTAAAAGATGGCTAAATCATGAAAACTTCGAACATCATAAATACTTTTAGGTACTGGTAGCTTGAATCTTTTTAAAATCTATAGTTATTCCCTCAGACATTACAATTAATCCTAAGAATATAACCTTATTAGTCACAAAAGCATATTTCTTAAGATTCACATATAAACTCTCAGTTCTAAAAGTCAAACAAACTTATCATAAATGACTAAGATGATCCTCTCTTGTTTGACTAAAGATGAGGATATCATCGAAGTACATGACCATGAATAATCCAATGAAGGACTGCAATACTTGAGTCATAATCCTCATGAAAATACTAGGTGCATTGGACAAGCCAAATGGCATGACCAACTATTCATATAAACCATCCTTCATTTTGAAGACGGTTTTCCATTCATTTTTTGATCTAATTCTAATTTGATGACATCCACTCTTAAGGTCAATCTTAGAAAAGATGGTGGAACCTACCATCATATCTAATATGTCATCTGATCAGGGTATGAAAAATCTATATTTGATAGTAATTTTGTTGATTACTCTACCATCTATACACATCCTCCATGATCCATCTTTTTTAGGTATCAATAATGCAGGCATAGCACATCGGCTCAAATTTTTTCTAATGAATCCTCTGTCTAGTAGCTCCTTAACTTGCCTTTGCAACTCGGCATACTTAATTAGGTTCAACCTATAGTAGGGCAATTTTGGTAAGATGGATCTAGGGACTAGGTCAATCGCATATTGGATGTCTTGCATGGATGGCAGTTGCTTGGATAACTCTTTAGGAAAGATATTCTTAAATTCTTCTGAAAGGGTCCCTACTTCTGGTGGATATTTGATTTGGGATTTTTTAGGAGACTATTTGTAGGTTAATGTCCAAACATGTGTTTCATGCTCGATCTCTTTTTTTAGATCTTAGGCACTAATCAAATGTAAGTTCTTCTTTTCACTACTCTCTTTGGATCCTTTGAATGCCTTCTTGGGTGTAGTCTTTGGTTGGACAGCTTTAATGGTGATCTTCTTACCCTTATATTTAAAGCTACACGAGTTTGATCTACCAAACAATATTACATTATGGTCAAATAGCCATGGCCTCCCTAAAATGGTGTTGCTAACCTCCATTGGTAGCACATCACACCATAACTTATCTTCATATGAACTAAACTGAATGGGACCAAACATCTTTGTGTAATAGGGATGGATGATGCATCCACCCACGAGACCTTGTATGGAGTCAGGTGGTCTACAGGGATTAATCTTAATTAGGATATGATATCAGAAGAAATTGTATTGATGCAACTTTTACTGTCTAGGATAACTTTACAGGGCTTACCTTGATACCTAATATAGGTATAAAAAATAGTTGTCCTTCTCCAGTCCTCACTCTTCTTAGATTGAGCTAAGACACACTTGACAACTTCCAATCTCTTTCTAGGCTCTAGTCTCACCAGTCCTAAGGTCTGTTTAGCTTTCTCAAATTCTTCGATCAGATCGGAGTCTAGTTTGTATACTTCCTCCTCTTCATATTCTACTACCTCAAGCTTGTCAGTTTTAGGTTCAGGCTCATCAATAAAAATGACATGGGTAGGGCACTGAGCCACTATATGATCAAACCATTAATACCTAAAGTACCTCATGACTCTCGATCCCTCTCCTAGAATACTCTTATCCTTTTCTTCTTTCTTTACTAGCAGATTAGGGGTTGGGTTTTGGGTTCTCCGGGTAGGGGTCTAACTTGATCTTGGTCTAGGTCCTGAGGGTATTGATCGAACAAGCTCAGTCCTCAAAATTATTGGATGATGGTACCTCTCAGCAATCTGGGCTATCTGCTATGCATGATCTAAAGTTATAACTTCATGCAAATAAAGCTCATGTTGTAGTTCCTCATGTAGCCCGGCTCTAAATCTAGAAAGGGTCATAAGTCTATCCTCATTAACACCACACTGCATATGGAATTCATCAAATTTGGCTATGTAATCTGATATGGGTTGGTTACCTTGGCTTAGTCATTACCACTGGTCCATTAATCGCTACTTATAAAACATGGGTAGGTACTTTTCTCATAGTTTTTCCTTTATCTCTATCCAAATCTTTATAGGTTCATGCCTATGGTGCTCAATTAGGACTTGAATATTATACAAGTACAACTTAGCCCGTTCTAATAGTTTCATCTTAGCATACTGAATCTTCCTACCTTCAGTCATATCATACCACTTAAAGAAGTGGTCCATGTCCGCTTTTCAGTCTAAATATTCCTTTGCATCTAAATGCCCATCAAAGCTAGGTGCATCAATTTTTGCACTTCTTATTATTCGGTCATCCAGGTCAATAGGTTCATGCTGGGGTTGACCTTCTAGATGCTGACCTACTTATAGACCTAACCTTAAATCTTAAGATGGGGTCTACTCAGTCTAGACTAAAGGCACTGGTGGGGTCTCTGGGTTTAATTCTATAGTCCGATTCCTTCGAGCATCCTCTAAGTCTCCTATTCTTTGGCTATAATTCTACACTAGATAGATTAAGTTGTCTGGTCTCTCTTGGATGGCCTCCATCATAGGATTACTACTTAAACTTGGTTGATCTGACATGGATGGGTACTCAGTTCTAGCTCGAGTACACATACAATATAATAAATCTAAGGGTTGCCTAGACCCAAAGTTTGATGCACAATGAATAAAACAAAGCATGAATTGAATATACTGTCTGATTCTATCAACCAACTAGATAAGGGGTGTAGTCGTGGGAGGCTCCTCTTGCTCTCATGAGGGTCTAATTAGAGGACCATGAGCTATCTTCAGCATTTGCCTCTTTACCGCTTGTCTTAGACATTGGTTTTGAGAGTGGATTGCAGACTCGACTCATACTAAGTCTCAATGAATCACATGAACTGACTCAATTGAATCTTAGGGCTGGCATATAATTAATTTTAAATTAAAATTTGGGTTCTAAGATGCTAGTTGGTGGTTTGTGGACTAAGGAAGGATGATGAAATCCCCATCTTATCTTATAATAATGGGTGTGCTCTTAATTAAGTTATGAATAATGCAATGCAGCATAACTAGAATTTTAGTAGAGCAAATTCAGCCTTACAGGTCGAATTCATAAATGATCTTAATCTTAGCCTAGGATCAAACAATCAGGATTTAAAGTCCTATGAATCCAGTTTCCAATAAAATAAGTTTTATAATTTTTATATTCGTATATAATAAATTATAAATTTTCTTCTATTGTTTATATAGAACAAAGTCATGTACACGAACAACAAGGTTTTTGGATAGTTTTGGAAAATAAAATGATAGAATTTCAAAGAAAAATTTCAGGGGGGGGTTCCTTATTGAATAAGATCTCCAAAATAATAAAAATTATATTTTTTTTGATTTTTTTTGATTAAAAATAACTTTTTCAAGGACTACTATGTAAAATAGAAAATAGTGTAGAATGCAAAATCTAATCAAAACCTAATGCTCTGATACCAAATATGATGCAGGATGGGTATGCGGATGAAGATGCAACTAACTTCTTTTTCTTCTTATTATTTTTTTTAAAGCAATCAAATTGATAAATAGATGTAAATCTAATAAGATTTAAACTTTCAAGAAAGAAAAGTATTGATTAAAGTAAGTGGATCTTTCTCACATGTATAGCTATCCCTTTTAATTTTAAGAATCTAGGGTTGAAGGTAATTAAGAAATCTCCTTCTTGATTAGGCTTTGCAGTTCAAATTTAAATCTAAAAAATTTTAAGAAAATAAATTTTGCTTACCAACAATAACGATCTCCTTAATAGATCTATGAAAATTCCACTCGGATGATCACTCGATTCAATCTTAGAGAAGTTAGGTTGCTGGCGATTGCGATTCCAAGCTGTAGAAGAACTTCATGAATTCGGAGTTAAGACACCTTTAGGCATTACTCCGGATTGATGTTTAGGATAGTGGATGGCATGTGGAGGGGTAGTGATTTTGATATTAGCGCAGGGATGAGTTCAGGCATAGAGAGAGATAAACTCAGAAAAAGAGAAGAAGAAACCAAGAGAGGAAAAGAGGATCTCTAGATTGGAGAAGAAAGCAACACCTTTAATTTTTTCATTCATTCCATTCAATTATCTCTTAAGAGCTCTAATACAAGATATTTATAGATAAAATAACAAGAGTCTAAAATAATTCAAATACTAATGTTTAAAATAAATCAAATTCTAACAAGCTAATCTTATGGGTGGTGCCATTTTGTAATAAACTTGGACCACATCTCGCATCAATCAACAGTTGCCATGTGGACTTTTTGGGCTGATCTTTTATGACTCTAGATGTGGCTCAGCAAAGAAAATAAATCTTTTGGATTTGGTGCCAACCTTGGATAAGGATTATCTGATTGTGGTGCCAACATAGTTCCTTCTTCTTTTGGTCTTCTTTATGGCGCAAGCTAGAAAATTGGGACTCTTCTTTGGACAGCATTAGGGATCCATCAAGGCTCTAACTCGAGTGATGATGCAATGTAGAGGTGGCATTCAAGTGGCACATGTGGCTATCCAAAATAGCAGCTGCTAACATATAAAAAATAATAACTTATTAAAATATGAGAACTCGTATTGATGTAGTTAGGTCTGGCTTAGTCAAGCTAAATAGTGGCTTACAAATTGATGTGCACACCAGCTAGTTTGCCTTTTGGCTCTTTCAGTTTAACACCTCAGATCTCTCCTAGATGCTCCCATCCTCCACCTTATCTTTGTTAGAAAAAGAAAAATAAAGAAAGAAGAAGATGAAATCTTCTGATTTGTATATCAATTCTTGTTCACAATATAGGTTGTACATGCATACCTAACTATAACAAAATTTGAGCATAATAACAATAATACTAAAGTTACTTGTTGGTTATATTAACAATCTTCTCCCATTTTTGTTGTTCCTCTCCTCATCTTCTTCTTTAATTTTTGCCACTTCTCACACATGTCTCTCTCTCTTTTCAATTTTCTTGTTGATCAATGGAGTGTGATGCTATTCTTCTCCCATTGCAAAAGCACTTCTCATCTATTGGATTGAGTGGGCAAATAACTCTCGATGCAATGGTCAAATAACCTTACAAGATGTATTTTTTATTCTTCTTTCTTAATTGCATAAAGTGTTCATTATTTAAGACATCAAATAAAATTAGAAGTATTTGTTTGATCATGTTGGCTTTGCAGGGTTTGACATGGTCAAACAAATCATTAAGTGGTTGCAGTTAATACAGAAGAACTTTCATAACTGAAGGCTTTGTAGAAGATAAGAGGGTGGAATATGAGAAGATATGGAGGAGTAATATTCGAATATTTTAATGTTATATTCCTAATGATGTGCAAAGTAGGTATGATGGATAGTTTTAAATACCCATCAAAAGCTCTCTAAAAATCATCAAATCCACAACAAAAGTCCTTATCGAAAAAAAAAACCAAAGCCATCCAACTACAAATCTTATATTTTTGCACTTCTATTTTATTTTTGTCATATCTTCTCTCGCTAATCTTTCATTGGTATCTAAGCCATATTCTACGATCTAAGTCATCCATCTAGAGAATTTCGAAGATGTGAACTTTTTTTCCTTAAGGCACGTCAAATCAAAGGTCAAGGTCCCATAAAATTTATCCTAATCTATAAGAGTTTTGTTTTCTTGTAACTAGATGAAAGCTTGGATCGTTCGATGTTGTTAAGGAGGAATAGAAGTCTCCCATATCCTACTCACCTATTCTACTTCTCTTAAAATTTTTCTTTTGGAGCATGACTAATACCAATGCCTTATCACATACCAAGTGTTGATCCTTTGAGCTTGAGTGTAACACCCCACCCCTAAATTCGGACGATGGTGCTACACCCCATCCTTATGTAAGAGTAAAGAGCTATACTTTATTCTTAAATAAGAGCTAAGGAGAAATTCTAAACTAAGTTGAATTGTAATATTACTTAAACCTGCTTTCCAAACAATTATCTTAACCAATTTCTCAATCAATCACAAATATTTCAATTAAGCCTATTTAACATACTAAAAGAAACATTCTAATTTATTTCTTATGCCACTGATTATAAACCTTTATTCACTTCTACTGATTATAAGACTTTACTCATATCATTAATTGAACTTGCTCATATCATCAATTAAACCTTGCTTATCTCCGTAAACCATTAAACCTTTGCTCATCACCTTGGCTCATCTTTACTAGTCTCTCCATTAATTACAAAACTTTGCTCTGATACCATAAATGTAACATCCCACTCCTAAATCTGGATGACAGTGCTACACCCCATCCTTATCTATAGGTTAAGAAAATTTTAAACTATGCTAAGCTGTAATATCATTTAAACCTGCTCAACATAATTATCCTAAATTCTTTTCCAATCAACATATACAATTCAATTTAACCTCTTGATCTACTAAAGAAAATTTCATAACTTAACTCAATAATTACATAAGCAAATCCAAGGCTTCATTCACAAAACCATACTTCATACATTCATTCTAGTCATTAATCATCTTTTTAATACATGCCTTTAGAAAACAACTAATACACATATAGATAACAATGTCTAATTTAACTAATTGAGTTATACAATCCTTCTAAAAATACATTTTTTTTACAAACTTATTCTCATCTAAAATACTTTCTCTGCTAAAGGTACTGATACACATGCTGATGAAGAAACCAGATCTAGGATTTTAGGGCTAGATCTTAAAATTTTTTCAAGATCAGATAGCAGAAGACTTAAATAAAATAATATTTATTTTAAAAAATAAAAAATCCTTAGATCTAATATCCTATTACATGATTATTTCATGGCATTAAATTAAAAATTAAACATATAAAGAAAGAAGAAATGTTTATCATATCAACACAGATCTACATTAGATCAGAATCATATAAGTAAAAGGAGATTAGATCTTTGTTATCTGTGCAAGTTAGACATTTTAACTTACTGATCCAGACTTCAGGATGATGTTGCAAGCTACACACATGTCCAACCTCTAAGAGATGTCCACACGAGCCCACGAATGCTGATCAGAAGTTCGGTATCCAAAAATCAGCATAATTTGCTAGAACTATGCGGATCCTTCTCTGACGATTGATCTGGATCTTTCTTTTTCGAAACATGGATTCTTCAATTTTCAAAAGTTGAGGAAGATGATATGTGATGCTGAGACTCCTCTCAAAAGCTCACAAATAATGAAGGAAGAGGTGTAGAATAAAATCCTAGAAGAAGATCCTCTTCTTCTTCTTTATTCTCTCACCTAGACACCTTGATTGGTATTTTTAAAATTCCCACACCCCAAAAAAAATTTTCTCTGGTTTTCCCATGCCCAAGAGCCCTCTCAAATATCTGAAATCTACAAAAAAATTAGCCCAAAATTTATTTTAAATATAGAGATAGGGGCCACTCCTTCTCTAGGTGAAATATCAAGTAAGGAAGGTTCAATTAAGGCATGATTTGGGGCGCCCAACTCTTGGGCGCATCCTCGAGTTGGGCACCTCCTCCTTTTATATTGTGGACCATCAGATTTTATCATACAAAAATCCCTATAAAATCCATAAAAATCTCAAAAAAAATCTAGATGGAATCGGTGCACTATAGGAAGAGTTTTGGTTTCCTAAAATTCTATCTCATAGAATTTGAAATCAAAATCAATTCCTACTTTGACTTGGTCCACACTTAATTTACCATATAAGAAAGAAAGAGGAGGACTTTGGGACATGGTGGGCTTCTCTTGGGCATGGAGAATTCATGCAAAATCAAAGGAGGCATGAAGGATGGGCATTGGGACTGAGGTGGCACAAGGATAGTGAATCCTAGTCATACTAGGATTCCTATTTTGACTCGGTCATATATGGTTTCTTAAACCAAATCAAACCAAAAGTAAATCAACCCATTTAAATTAGAACCTAACCTAATTAAGAACTTAATTAAATTAGATTTAATTTTAATTTAATTTTTTAATCAAATTAAAAAATTAAGTTGACCCAAGTCCTAGTTGAACTAGGACTGGTTCTTTCTTGCACTTGGCTTATCCAATAAACTAATTGAACTTGATCCAATCAAGCCCAAACCAAATCTAATTAAATCATATTTAATTAAACTTAATCTTAGCCCTCTAGATTAATCAAATTAAGCTAATTAGCAATCTAATTACTAATCAATCCTTCTGCAATACTTGCACTAGGTTAAACATCAATCGTATTGATCGTTTAACCCTAGAACGATTCTTAATCATTGATCAATCATTCGATCAGATCATGAGCTCTAATGTATGTGACCTCATAGATCCGAACCTAAGCTAGTAGCACAGGAATAAATTTTTATACTAATCAAAGTGACCATCTAGCAATGATACTCGACGGTCGGATAGGTCGAATGTGTAGAAAACCATCCTTAGAACCCATGCGGATATAGTTTTCATATAATTCATTCCCTTGATCAAAATGCTCGTAGGACACCTTAGAGTTCAACTGTCAACTCTGATAAGGTTGTCCACATTGTATTTCAAAATATCAAATCCATCTGATGGATTATCCTGAACAAAGTTTTGCTATATTAAAATACAGTGATACATTTTTCTTCAACTCTTACAGTGGTCAATTCCATCTTGATCATACTCTGACTTTGCAAGTACTTAACTGTGCCCAGAAGTCTTTCATTACTGAATTAAAAATTTAGTTAGTCTGGTATCAAAGTACAGTGAGTTGCTTGCAAGTCACTGAGGTGATTTCAGATCTAAGGGATACTTATACCTATATCCCATCAGAGACATTCTCGACAGCAGAATGCTCTGAAGTTGATTGCATTCAATGATGATGTACCCATACATCTCATCTGTACACCATACCAGTGTCTCCATACTCCTTAGTTAAGAGAATAACCAATCTATATGGCATATAGTGACCTATGCTCAATAGATGCTGTCGTCCTAATTAACAGTCTATCATTTGATCGTGAACAGATTTAAGGACTAATCGATAAATTCTCTCTTTATCGAAGGTAATTAGTCTTAAGGACTTTATCACAATAATGAAGTTCGTTAGAAGATGAATACTTTATGTTGAAAAATATCAAAAATATATTTTATTTATTAATGAATCAATTACAGATATAAGGTAGCTCAACCATCAATAGGCTGACGATTGGCTTTAGAACATATTTTCTAATAACTCTCATTTATCCTAAAGCTACTCGGCATAGTATCTAATATCCATCTTTGACTTATGGTTGTTGAACTTCTTTATCGTCAGGGTTTTAGTGAAGGGGTCAGTCAGATTCTTCTTTTCATCGATTTTTTGAAGGTCGATGTCACCTCGATCCATGATCTTCCGGACCAGGTGGAAGCGGCGCAAGATGTGCTTTAACCATTGGTGTGCCTTTGGTTCCTTCGTCTGAGTTATGGCATCAGTGTTATCACAGTAGAGCAGGACTGGACTATCTCGAGAGGATGCTACTTCGAGCTCGGTGATAAACTTCCTCAGCCATACAGCTTTCTTTGCGGCATCTGATGCTGCGATGTACTCTGCTTTGCAAACAAAGTCCGCCACAATATGCTGCTTAAAACTCCTCCAGCAGATAGCTCCATCATTTAGAGTAAAGATATATTCCGACATACTTCTGCTATCATCATAGTCAGATTGAAAGCTAGAGTCTGTAAACCCTACAAGTTTTCGATCTGACTCGCCATAAACCAACCATTAGTCCTTAGTATTTCTCAAATACTTAAGGATGGTTTTAACCACTTTCTAGTAGTTTTCTCTAGGATCAGACTAGTATCTACTCACTACTTCTAGTGAGTATACCATGTCTGGTCTCGTACATATCATGACGTACATGATAGATTCCACTGCCGAAGCATATAGAACTCTACTCATATGCTCTCTCTCTTTAGGTGTTATCGGACAATCCTTCTTAGAGAGAAATTTCATGGTCTATTAGGAGATAGCCCTTTTTGAAATTCTCCATGCTAAACCTCTTCAGCATAGTATCTATGTACATGGACTGGGATAATCCATGCATCCTTTTAGATCTATCTCTATAGATCTTCAATCCTAAGATGTAGGATGCTTCACCGAAGTCCTTCATGGAGAATTATGATGACAACCAGACTTTTATTTCCTACAGTGTGGGGATGTCATTTTTTATTAAAAAAATACCATCCATGTACAAGATAAGGAATTCCATTATTGGACCATTTATCCATTTGTAAATGCAGGACTCTTCTCTGTTCTTAACGAAGCTATACATTTTGATCACCTTATCAAAACGCATGTTCTAACTTCGAGATGCTTGCTTCAATCCATAAATGGATCTCTGAAGCTTGCACATCTTGAACTCATCTATGGATGTGAATCCCTCAGGTTGTATCATATACACCTCTTCGGTCAGCTCTTCATTTAGAAAAGCAGTCTTCACATCCATCTACTAGATCTTATAGTCTAAATGGACAGCTATCGTAAGCATTATTCGAATGAATTTGAACATTGCCACAGGAGAGAACGTCTTGTCATAGTCAATACCATAATATTGATGATATCCCTTGGCAACCAAATGAACTATATAGGTCTCCACCTTTCTGTCTGTGCTTCTTTTTCTTTTGAAGATCCATTTACATCCAATGGATTTAATCCATTCACATGGGTCAACCAATGTCCATACATCATTGACTTTCATGAACTCCATTTCGGATTTCATGATCTCAAGCCATTTTTCAGAATCCGATCTCTACATAGCATCCATATAAGTAATGGATCCTCATCATTCTCATCGAGTTCGATGGGATCACCATCCTGGATCAAGAAATCATAGTATCTATTTGGATGATGCGGTACTCTACCAAATCTTCTTAATGGTGTAGGTACACTAGACTCCAAATTTGATCTAATCAAATCTGACTCAGGTTCAGCTATAGGTGTCGATTTTTCTACCTGCTGAACTTGATCAAGTTCAATCTGAGAGGCAATAGCTCCTTCACCATAAAACTTCTTTTTCAAAAAATTGTCTTAAGGCTGATGAACACCTTTTGTTCATCAGCATAATAGAAATAGTATCCTTTGATCTCTTTTGGGTATCCTATAAACGTGCACTTATCAGACCTAGGTCCAAGTTTATCTGTAACTAATCGTTGGACATAAGCCGGGCACCCCTAAATCCTAAAATATGAAAGTGCTGGCTTACGTTCTGTCCATATCTTATATGGAGTCTTAACTACACACTTACTTAGAATCCTATTTAACAGATAACAAATCGATTCGAGTGCATATCTCTAAAAGGATATCGATAAGCAAGCAAAATCCATCATGGATCAAACCTTATCTAACAGAGTCTGATTCCTCCTTTCCGACATACCATTATGTTGTGGTGTTTCTGGAGAAGTTCATTAGGAGAGAATTTTATTCTCTCCTAGATATGTAAGAAATCCATCAAAAAGATTTTTTCCTCCTCGATCAGATCGAAGAATTTTGACTCTTCCTAGTTTGTTTTTCTACTTCACTTCGAAATTATTTGAACATTTTAAATGAATCCAACTTATGTTTCATCAGATAGACATATTCATATCTAGATAGATCATCTATGAAAGTAATGAAGTAGAAATATCCACCTCTAGCACTTATGCTCATTGGTCCACTTATATCAGTATGTGCTAGATTTAAGAGCTCAGTGGCTCTTTCAACTTTTTCAGTAAAAGATGACTTGATCATTTTATCAAGAAGACATGACTCACAAGTTGGAAGTGATTCACTATCACTAACTTTAAGGATTTTCTCTTGAGTCAATCTATTTATCCTATTCTTGTTTATATGATCTAGTCTATAGTGCCATAAATAGATATTTCACACACTATCTAATTTAAGATGCTTGCCAGTTGAATAGACTACGTTAACAGATTGTGATAGCATATACACACCATTGTTCAAATATCCATAGAAAATAGTAACACCATTTATAATGATATTAAAAACTTATTTTTTTATTGATATTTCATAATCATTTTTGGCTAGAAGGCCTACAGAAATAACATTCAAAAAAAAATTGGGATAGAAATGACAATCACTAAGAACAATGATATGGGACTCAAATATAAGTTTCAGAATTTCTAAAACTAGAACTGGAATTAATCTTCCATCTCGCATGTTCAGGATCATTTCACCTTGCTCGAATCTCCTATTGACTTGTAACCCTTACAATGATATGCAAATATGGTAAGGACTACCAGTATCCAATACTCAATCAGTAACATCATAAGTAGAAAAATTGCAAAGAGTTATCATATAAATATCTTGCCCAGCAACCACTTGCTTCTTTCTCTACCTGATCGAGTCTAGAGAGATAATGTATTGAGGATAATTTCTCTTTCAGTACCCCCGCTTCTTGCAAAAGAAGCATTCAGCTAGACTCTTATCAGACTTGATCTTTCTGATCTGGTCCTGCATAGATGCCCCAGCCTGAACTTGCACTTTCTTAGCTTTCTTCTTCTTGTTCTTCTTTCCTTTCCTAAAGGATTGAGAATTGGAAGACGAACCTCCCACTATGTTCACCGACTCCTTATGGAGTTGGTGATCCTTCTCAAAGTTTTGAAGCAACCCCAGTAAGCTGTGGTAGTCTACTTCAGGCTTTGTCATTCTAAAATAAGTAAGGAATGAGAAAAAAGACTTCGACAATGAGTTCAATATTGCATCCTTTCCAAGCTATTTATGTAAGAAAAAGCCGAGCTTGCTCAATCACTCTATCAATTCGATCATGTACAATACATGATCAGTGACAGAGGCACCATCCTACATCCTATCGTTGAAGATGGCACAACTAGTCTTGTGCCTCTCCACATCATCAGATGTGCCAAAGGAATCTTCCAACACTTGAAGCATATTCTTTGGTTGAGCCATCTCAAATCTATGATTGAACTTGTCGCTCATAGCAGCCAGCATAATGTAGCACACCATAGTCCGATCACCGAGCCACTTCTGATAAGTATCTTTGACTGCTCCACGTGCATTGACAACTGGCTCCTCAAAAGCAGAATCCATCAGCACATATAGGATCCGTTCATGCTCCAGGATAATCTTTAACTTTTCAATACCTAGCCATTACTAAAGTTGGATCCCACCAACTTATCATTATCCAATAATGATCAAAATAATAGGAAAGTGGCCATATCTGCAAAAAAAAAATCATAACCTAATTAGTAATTGATTCAATAAATCTAAAGATTTGAACTTTAATCAAAATGTTCTTCTACTATATTTGAATTGATAGCCTCTACCTCTAATTTAAGAAATTATCCTAATTTCTTAGTGGGTACTAGAATCCATATAGACTACACACGAGCCCAACTTTGGTTGGCCAGCCCATATACATCTAAGGATAGATTCATAATCAATTATTTTTCTAAATAATTTTTAGTAATTATATTTTGCCCCAGTCCCTAATCAGTAGGCTCTGGCCTTCACTAAAAAGATCCAATTAGGTCCAACCATTAACATGACCATACTTGGCCCATCAAACCAATGAATGATTAGGCCCAACTTTGGTAGGCCAACCTAACCACCATTTAGAAAGATGCAGTCAAGAAATCACATAATGAATGATAATTTCATTAGCCGATAAACATCAGGCCTTTGGGCCTTCAATGATTATCCAACTAATGGACCTATTATCACCCACTTTAATAGGAGGCTATGATCTAGTTATCATAATAACTATTTCATTTTAGAGATCTAATAATTTTAGAGAATTTAATTTGAAGATGAGGAAAGGTCAGATGAACGAGCTTGTCATAATTTTTTCACTGACTTCACCAAGTCAGCTTAAGAAAGACCATTAATAGGCTGGTCTAGAAGCACCTAAATCAATCAAATTGATTTACCTAGCTGACATGGGTCAGCTCGAATAGTCAAGTGATCCAATCAAAATATAATTTTATTAAGAGGCTAGATAAGTTTGATCAGTAGGAGGGTCTGCCAAAGCTTGCCTTAGACACCATTAGAAATGGTCAGGTAAGTGGACTACCAATTAAAGACCACCGATCTTGTTTATCTTAGACATCAACTGGTTTAATTAGTTTCAATTAGATCAACCTAACAGTTCATGTTAGACCACGTAGCTAAGAATCAAGTCCATCTTAGATCTCGTTAAAGATATGGACTTGACCAACTATAACTATTGTAATTGATCTAGAGAATTCTTGATCTAATCTAAGATAATAATTGATTAGTTTAGTCAATTCTCTAATTAAGTCCACTCTTTAATCTAACCCTAGGTCTAATCCAATTAATGGACCTAATCTCCACTAACCCATTTAATCTAATGTGTTATGATTTATGTCTTAGGATCTTCAATTCACAATCCTAGATCCTAATCAAACAACTTCTTAATTCCTAATTAAGTTTTGGACTGAGGGTTGGAGTTCAACTTTTTAAAAATAATTTTTATATTTATAAAATATTTTTATAACATAGTTCTATCAATCAAGTTGCATGTTTGATTTATAATCAATATGCAAGTAAAATAAGCATGAAACTATTTTAGATCTAATCTAAACAAGTTCATGTAATTGAAATAATTTCAACTATAATCAATCATAAATTATCTTAGATCAAATATAATATATTTATGATAATTAAAATTAGATTAAAATATTTTTAATTAGATCATAAATTTTTTTAGATCTAATTTAAAATTTTATGATCAATATTTTAGATCAGCACGTACTAGGACAATCTTTCTACTATAAAGAATAAACCTTACAGCAGGACAACCTTATAGCAGTCCGTGCAATCTAAAAATTTTATTTTTAGATCTAAAACTATTTTAAATTTATTAAATTATAAATAAAATTAAATTAAATCTAATAAATTTATAATTAGAAGCAGATCAATACGAACTAGGACAACCTTTTCACTGTAAGGGGTAAACCTTATAGTAGGACAACCTTATAGCAGTTCGTGTGATCAAAAATTTTAATTTTATATTCAATAATAAGATTATAAATTTGATCTAATCTAAAAAATAATCTAAATATACTTAAATAATCATATAATAAAAAAACCTAGGCTCTGATACCAATTGAAGGAAGCAGATTTAGGATTTTAGGACTAGATCTTGAAACTTTTCAAGATCAGGCAGTGGAAGACTTAAATAAATTAATATTTATTTTAAAAAATAAAGAATTTTTAGATATAAGATCTTATTATATGATTATTATATGGTATTCAATAAAAAATTAAAAATATAAAGAAAGAAGAAGTGTTGATTATATCAACATAGATCTACACTAGATCAGAATCATATAAGTAACAGAAGATCAAATCTTTGTTACGTGTATAAGTTAGATGTTTTAACTTATTGACCCAGGCTTGAGGATGATGTTGTAAGCCATACATACATTCGACCTCTAAGAAATATCCACACGAGTCCACGAATGCTGATCAGAAGTCCGATATCCAAAAATCAGCATAGTTTGCTACAATTGCGTTGATCCTTCTTTAACGATTGATCTAGATCTTTCTTCTTTGAAACTTGAACTCTCCAATTTTTAGAAGTTGAGGAAGATGATATGTGATGCTGAGACTCCTCTCAAAAGCTCACAAATAATGAAGGAAGAGGTGTAGAACAAAACCCTAGAAGATGACCCTCTTCTCCTTCTTTATTCTCTCACCTAGACATCTTGATTGGTATCTTTAAAATTCCCACATCCTAATTAATTTTTTCTCTAGTTTTCCCACACCCAAGAGCTCTCTCAAAAATCTAGAATCCATAAAAAAATTATTCCAAAATACATTTTAAATAGAGAGATATGGATCACTCCTTCTCTAGGTCAAAAATCTAGTAAGGAAGGCCCAATTAAGGCATGATTTGGGGCGCCCAACTCTTGGATGCCCCCTCCTTTTCTACTGCAGACCACCAAGTTTTGTCATACAAAAACCCCTCTAAAAGTCATAAAAATTCTAGAAAAAATTTGGATGAAATCGGTGCACTATAGGAAGAGTTTTGGTTTCCTAAAATTCTATCTCATAGAATTTGAAATCAAAATCAATTCCTACTTTGGCTTGGTCCACACTTAATTTACCATGTAAGAAAGAAAGAGGAGGACTTTGGGATGTGGTGGGCTTCTCTTGGGCATAGAGAATTCATGCAAAATCAAAGGGGGAATGAAGGATGGGCATTGGGACTAAGGTGGCGCAAGGATAGGGAATCCTAGTCATACTAGGATTCCTGTTTTGACTTGGTCATATATGGTTTCTTAAACCAAATCAAACCAGAAGTAAATCAATCCAATTAAATTAAGATCTAATCTAATTAAGAATTTAATTAAATTAGATTAAATTAAATTAAATTTTAATTTAATTTTTTAATCAAATTAAAAAATTGAGTGGACCTAAGTCCTAGTTGAACTAGGACTAGATCGAATATGTAGCAATCAAAGTAACCATCTAGCAATGGTATCCAACAGTCGGATAGATCGAATATGTAGAACAACATCCTTAGAATCCATATAGATATAGTTTCCATATAATTCATCTCCTTGACCAAAATGCTCATAGGATACCTCAGAGTTCAACTGTCAACTCTAATAAGGTTGTCCATATTGTATTTCAAAATATCAAATCTATTTGATGGATTATCCTGATCAAGATTTTGCTATATTGAAATACAGTGATACATTTTTTTCCAACTCTTTGAGTGGTCAATTCCATCTTGATCACACTCTGACTTTGTAAGTACTTGACTATGCTCAGAAGTCTTTCTTTATTGAATTAGAAATTCAATTAGTCCGATATCAAAGCATAGTGAATTGCTTGCAAGTCATTGAGATGATCTTAGGTCTAAGGGACACTTATACCTATATCCCATCAGAGATATTCTCAACAGCAGAATGCTCTGGAGTTAGTCATGTTCAATGATGATGTACCCATACATCTCACCTGTATGCCATACCAGTGTCTTCATACTCTTTGGTTAAGAGGACAACCAACTTATATGGCAGACAGCAACCTATGCTCGATAGATGCTGTCATCCTAATTAACAGCCTATCATTTGGTTGTGAATAGATTTAAGAACTAATCGATAAATCATTTCTTTATCGAAGCTAAATAGTCCTAAAGACTTCATCACAATAATGGAGTTTGTTAGAAGATGAATACTTTATGATAAAAAATATTAAAAATATATTTTATTTATTAATAAATTAATTATAGATACAATATAGCTCAACCATCAATAGACTGACGATTGGCTTTAGGACACATTTTCCAATAGCTGAAACATACCTCCCAACCCAACTACTCCAAAAACTATAATTAGAAAGAGTAAGTGGTGAGACTTGAGAAGTCTCAGTGAGTGGATAAATAATCTAATAGTGGAAAAACAGAAAGAGATAGCTATAATATTCGCTGCATGACATATGACTTATGTTTCTGATATACTTTCAAATATAAGTAAACCAAATAAAATAAGGCAACAAATAAATCATTTTGCTGAAAGAAGGCTTTACTAAGCTAAAGTAAATTTATTGAGCTAATAGAATCTACTGAGCCAAAAAAATTCTGCTAAACTAAATACACCTATTTTTCTCTTTTCTGAATAATGCTGATGGCTATGGCTGACTACCCATAGTGCACCCCTACCATGAGTAGTCAAAGCATAGTATGAATGTAAATGCTTCTAAAATAAAGCCTTACTGGACATTCAAATATACTGCCAATACACTGCTGATACTGAATAAACTTTCAAATACTGATAGGATGATTTAAATAAAATCCAAATAAGAGAATAAGTTAAGTATCAAAATATTTGTATATATTTCTATTTTATACTTATGAAAATGAATAAAACCCCATATAAGAAAAAAATACCAAAGCTAGATAAGAAAATCCACTTACCTCAACTAGCTAGCTAGTGAGCTATCTTTCTTATTTTGGTGCTTGAGTCATTCAAAACACCCTCTTGAGCCTTCTTCCTTCTCTATCAAATGAGTATATACACATATATCAACATCGTACCATATGATACATGAAAATAGAATATACCTTGCTTTGTTTTAGCTTAGGTCTAACTAAACTTAACATAAATTTAGAAATTTTTAGAAGTTCAGCTATGGTTATATCCTTACAAATAGTTTCAAATTCAGTCAACATAGTTCCAATTACTTACTAAACCATTTAGCAGTACCTAGTAAAATTGATAGCATAATTCATCCTCCAACTCGGGTTTAATTGCCTAATTTTGCTTTACTACAACATCTTATCTAATAACACTACTTAAATGATAAATTCGAACCTAATTTAGAGCTTAAGAGCTTTACCTCAAACTGCTATAATCCTGCAGAAGTTCTGAAACCAACTTCTCTCTTTCCAACTGCCAGTAGCCTTTCTTCCTCCAAACCAGTTTATTCCCAAACCATCTCTTTTTCCACTGGATCTTATGAATTTATAACTAAAAACTCTTCCTTCTTTAGTCCTCTTCCTCTCTTTTCTGGCTATTCTAACCAAAAAACTTTCAAAAGAAGAAAAGAGAACCGATGGCTTTTATTTTAGAAGAAACAGAATTTGCTAGGTGTCATCCAATAAAAAAGCCAACACACCTCTCCCTCTCTCTTCTAACTATGTGGCACACTCCAAGAAAGCCAGCTGTTAAGTTATTTTTTCAAAAATTTATTTAAAATATTATTTTTAAAGCTTCATGGCCCGCACCATTCTTCAATTTTCGTTGATCGAGCTAGCTTGGGCCCAAATCAGGTAATATAAGCCGGGTCAGCTCAATTGTCAAGCAAGTCAGTTCTCTCAGAAAAAATAGAAAACTTACTCTATAGTCTGAGAGTCAAGTCAGTTTGAACTTGAGGATTTTAAAAATTCTATTCTCATACTTTGCTCACATCTTTACTCAATATTCTACTTATTTACATTTTTTTTCTTAAGTTAATATCCTCATTTATTTTACTCTTCATTAATTTTAAAATATAAATATAAATAAGAAATACCTCCTAACCTAGAACTAATAAAAATATCAGAAAAGTTAAAATCCTTAAGAACAAGAAACTAAAATTTGGGTTCTAGTTCAAATATTCCAAACTCAAAACTTTTATAACTTTTTCGCTTCTGAACGAATAGGTTAAAGGATTTCCAAAATTTGTTAAAAAATATTTTGCAACTTACTAACACCTAAAGATCAATTACCGAGATTTTTTGTTCCAAGAAAATACATATTTCATATAGCCCTCCTTATAGGTGCTAGCTCTCAGATTTAGAAAATTTTCAGGACTCGAAATGGTAGATAACCATAATTTATACTGAATAGCTTCAACAATCTTTGGCAAGGTAAATTTTATTATATACATAAGTACAAATTTTTTAATTCATTTTTTTTCAATCCAGAATGTTACATTAAGCCATCTAGATTCTATAGGAGATCAAAGAGAATCGCCATTTGCTTCGATACTGTTGATCCTATGATTGATTTTGATAATTTTAAAATATTGAATATAAATGATACTAATTATATATTTTAAGGATGAATGAAGATCTTTTCAAGTGTTTAAATTAAAAAAATAATCCATAAAAAAGATCTTCTCAAAATACACTAAATCAAGAGATTTTAAAGAGAGAATTTTTTATATTCGTAAGAGCTTCATTGCACGTTAAAACAAAGAAGAAAAGAGAAGAATCAAGCATTGATTTTAGAAGACTTTAAAGAGCAAACTTCTTCATCATCTTCAACATTCTCTCAAGCTTCAAAGAAGAGAGATCAAGCTTCTAAAAGAGCAATCATTCAGCCTCTTCTTCATGCTAAAAAAAGTTCTACTTTTCTATTTTATTTTTAAACTAAAAATTTATATCTTGTATTTTGATTTCTTTATAAGTTTCTTTAGGAGAAAAAAAAATAGGATAAAGATCCGTCCAAGTCTAGAATTAGATATTGTAGATTGTGATTGGTGAGCTCGTAAAACCAACTCAGTTTAATTATGATACCAAAAAATAATTATATAAGATTTTGGTTAGTAATCTTGAAAAATCAACTGGATTTGTTTATGAATCTGGATAAAATAAACATATTGTAATCAAGTGATTATAGTAAAATTTTCAAAAAGAGCTTGGAGAGTGGACGTAGATATAGAGTTGCACTGAACTACTATAAATCTTTTTGTATTTGTATGGTGTCTTTTGCTCTCATGCTTCACATATTGTGCATGCTTTAAATTCCTACATATCATGGTTTTTATTCTTATTTGTCTTATCTATATTTAGTTTTCGCTAGTGCACATTATATACACCTAACAAATACTCTAACTTGCTCAAATTAATGCACATACTTGCTTAAATTTTAGTTTGACTAAAATTTTTAACATAATCTAATTCACCCCCCCCTCCCCTGTTAAGTTGCTACATTTTTGGGAAACACACACCTCATCAACAAATCACTCCCAAGCCCGAGCAAGATTTTCTTTTCCAATGCATGGCCATAACTGCCATCTTAACTTTCCATTATGTTGAATCACGATCTTAGATAAAAAAGAATTGAAGAATCACAATCTTTTGAGGTCACTCTTCCTCTCAGCATGGCCACACCATAGCTCCCTTTTGCTGAGAGGGCCTTCTACATTTTTCCATGGCACGATCTTATCCTCTTTGTTGTAATTATTGTGGCGTTCCATGGCTCCCGTTCGACTTCTACATAGATGATTAATATATGCTAAAGTATTACAATCTTAGCTTAAAGTGATTGGTACATATAATATTTAGACCCTTTATATTGATCAGTTATCTAAACTAAAACTCTTTTAATCTCTAATATATATGATCGTGACTAGTAGAGCTGTTAGTCAGGAATTAAGAAAAACAAAAAAATTGAATGGCATTAATTTTCATTTTTGGAAACGTCATATCCATCACATACTCTTTTAAGATAAGGTTGAGTACGTGATTAACATCAATGTTCCTCCTCCACCTTCTAAAAATGCTAGTTCTATTATTAAAAGATTATATGAAAAATATAGAAAGGATAATAGAACTACTAGAAACATCATGCTGCCTTTTATGGAACTTGATATTGAAATTTTATCTGAAGAACATAAATATGCTAAGAATATGTTTGTTGCAATTTCTAATGCATATGATCCTTCATCTAAAACTAATATTTAACTTTTAATTGAGAAATTTAATGGAACATAGATGAAAAAGACTGATAATATTATTGAGCATTTAATAAATTAGTTGTTATTGCAAAAAAACTAGCTGCTTAGAAAATCCTATTCATGATAAAATGCAAGTCTCTACCATTTTATATAGTTTGTCAAATTCTTGGGAGACTGCTGTAATTTCTTTTAATTATTCAGCTTAACTAATTATAACAAAAAATTTGCCAACATTATTAGGGATCGAAGATGAAAGAAGGACTTAAAAATCATATATAAGTCTTTTGTGACTCTTAATTCTGGTAGTATACAATCAGAAATTGAGGCCCCTAGGAATGAAAAGAATTTTTTTTCAAAAATCAAGGAAAAGAAAAAATTTTAAAAAATAATAACAAAGAGGAAAAGAAAAATATTTTAATTGTAGAAAAGTTAGTCACTATCAAGCAAATTATTGTAAAATGAAAAATGATAACAAAACAATGATAAAGGCTCTAAAGATATAATTTTTGTGGTATTAAAATTAGTTTTGTTTGATTTTTAATAATGCCACCCAATTAGTAGATTCTACATTATCTCATTGTGTGGCAAAGATAAGGGCCAGTTCTGTTGAAATAAAAGAGGTAAAATCTGGTGATCATTGCGTACATATGGAAAATAATACTTATTGTGATGTTTTGGATATTGGAACCACAAAAATCATAATACCTGGAGAGAGAAATATCCATGTAACTGATATACTTTTTGCACCAACAATTAGGTGCAACCTCCTTTCGCTCCCTTACTCGAATGAAAAGGGATTTGAGGTTAAAGGTTTCTATTTGAAGTATGGTAGAATTCTTATATCAAAAAATCTAATTGATGGTTTGTACCATCTTAATATTTATTCAACTTATAATAAAAGTATACTAGTTGGTCCTTTTGCTTATGTTGATGACTTTGTTGATCTTCTTATGTTGATGCTTGTTTATGTATTGATAATCCTTATATTTGGCATATGAGATTGGAACACATTGATCAAAATAAAATGAAAAGAATGATAAATAGGAGATTAATTCCTAACATAAACATAGATTTTGGTGTTTGTGACTCATGTGTTTCTGGTAAAATAATTAAACTTCCATTTCCTAAAGGACAAAGATCTAATGAACCTTTAACTACTATTCATTCTGATACATGTGATCCTTTAAATATTAAGACTCATAAAAATATGGAATATTTTGTCATATTTATTGATGATTATTCCCACTATTGCTACATATATTTGGTAAAAAAATTAGAAGTTTTTGACAAATTTTAAAAATATTAAAAAATAGTTAAAAATTAATTAGATGGAAACATTAAAATTCTACAATTAGATCATGGTGGAGAATACATATTAGATTTATTTAATAATTTTTTAAAGAAAAATGGTATCATACATTAATATACCATGAGTTATACTTCACAATAAAATAAGATCGCCAAAAGGCGAAATAGAACCTTGCTCGATATCATAAGATCTATGTTGAGCCATTCTTCTTTTAGGTCACAATTTTGGGGTGAAACTATTGTTATTGTACAATATTTGTTAGACTTAGTTCCAACCAAAATATATAATAGAACTCCATATGAATTATGGATTGAAAGAAAACCAAACTTAGACAATTTGAGATTTTGGAATTCTTCTACCCAAATTTTAATTCCATCATATATACAAAGTAAGTTAGATAGTAAAACTATTGAAGTTATTTTTATTAGATATCCTAAAAATTTAAAATATTATAGATTTATCATTCATTATGATGATAGATCTATAAGTGTTACTAAAAATATGGATGCTAGATTTTCAAAAGAACAAATTGACACTAGAAATGCTAATAAATTAGTATAAATATTTAAAATAATCAAAGAAAAAAGTTACATAATAAGAGTAATAAAACTCTTAATATTGAAATTATTGGCTCAACCAAATGAAAATCCTTATGACACACTTAGTAAGATTTAAAGAGAAAGATATCCATCTTCTAAATTGAAAGGTTATTTTACCTTTTTGAATGAAGAAGCTATTGCAGATCCATTAAATATAGATGAAGCTTTATTATCTCCTAATTCAATAAAATGGAAAGAAGTAATAAAAGAAGAATTAGATTCCATAATAAAAAATGATGTATAGGAATTAGTAGAGCTACCTAATAATAGAAAGGCAATAGGTTGTAAATGGATTCTCAAAAGAAAATATAAATATAATGGATCTATTGATAAATACAAAGCAAGATTAGTATCAAAAGATTTTACACAAAAAGCTGGTATTGATTATGAAGGAACTCATTCACCAATTGCTAAATTTACTTTCATTAAAATTTTGATCTCAATTGTTGTTGTATTATTTGGAATTATTTCAAATGGATGTAAAAACTACCTTTTTAAATGGTGAATTAAAAAAAAAATTATATAACAATCAAATGGTTATAAAATGAAGGCCAAGAGAATAAGGTTTATAAACATAAAAAAATTAATGTATGATCTAAAACAATCTTCTTGGCAATAGTATTACACATTTCATAATGTTGTTATTAAATTTGGTTTTAGACCTAATAATTATGATCATTGTGTATATCATTGGAATAGTGGGGGTAACTTTATAATTTTATCTTTATATGTTGATGACATTTTAATTATAAGAAATAATGTTACATCTATATATAAACTAAAGACTTTTTGAAATCTTAATTCGAGATGAAAGATTTAGGTGAAGCATTCTATGTATTGGAAATTCAAATTATTTGAGATAAAAAATTTAGAACTCTTCGTTCGTCTCAAGAATAATATCTTGATAAAACTTTTTTAAAAAAATTCTATGGATAGTTCAAATCCAATGGATGCTCCTATTCATAAATAAATGAAACTATCTAAGAAAATGTGCCCATGCAATGAAGAAGAAAAATTAAAATGTAGTATAAACCATATTCTCAGGGTGTTGGTAGTGTTATATATGCCATGCTTTGTACTATAAATCTTGTAAGCATATTTCAAAGTAATCCACATTGGTCAGCTATTAAAAGAACTTTTAGATATATTAAAGTAATGAAAAATTATAAGCTGACATATAAGATTAGTAACAAGGTTTAAAAGTTATTGAATACTATGATGCTGACTTTTTTGATGATATAGATGACAACAAGTGTACATCAAGTTATATTTTTCTCCTATGTGAAAAAGCTATTTCTTGGTGCAATAAAAAATAAACTTATGTAGCTAAAAACACCATGGAAGTTGTTGGCCCTAAAATTGAATTTTGATGAGAACAAAACATTTGAATATATATTAGATACTAACAAGTTGTTTAAGTTTTTTAAAAGAGGTTTCAAGAAGTTAAAGTTATGTTTCAAAAAATCTCATGCTTTCTATCTTAGAAATCCAAAGAAGCAAGGTTCAAGTAGGCCACACCATGAAAAATTAAGTGAAGGAGGTTTAGAGCCACTACAAGAAAAAGGATAATTAGTTACGCAAAAAAAGTGTAGCTAAATCCTAAACAATGTTACTAATTATATCTACCAATGTAAAATACATCGAAAAAAATACATCAGTAAAAGTGCCATCTTGATTCCATTTATCGATGTTTCTTCAATTTCATTGGCAAAAATACATTTTACCAATTTTAAAGTAAATGTCGGTGTTTGGTTTTAGCTGTGCTAAAAAGGCATCAAAAAATGGATATTTATCGACATAAAATAATCATCGGCAATATTGACTTTTATCCATGCAAAATAAATATCAAAAAAAAATATTTTTATCGATAGAAACTTACGTCGGCAAATAAATATTTACCTATGCTAAATAACCATCAAAAATAATAATTTTTATGATGCAATATAGACATCGTAAAGTATTAGCGATGAAATATTTTCATCGATAAAAAGTAATTTAGCTATGCTTATTTTTACGTTGGCAAATAATTTGCAATGTAAAGTTACGTCAGTAATTATTAAGCATGGCCAAAGGTGGCATGCTGGCACACTTTTTGGTGACTTAACCATTGAATTTGGCTATGTTTATTTACATCAGTAAATATTTTTGAACATTAATTTGCATCGATAATTATAAAACATGGCTAAAAATGGCAAGATGGCATGCTATTTGATGACGATTATTTAGATTTATCGATGTTTTGTTATATAACTCTTTACCTATGCTTTTTTTACATCGCTAATTATTTTTACAAAAAAATAGATAATTTTATTTGTGTCAATTTTTTAAAATTTGTAGACATCCATATAACATCCACATAATAAATAACATAATATATAACATCCACAAAATAAATAAACACATGCTAAAATCAAATTTATTTACTTTAAAGCATCCATATAAAAAAACTATGTACATATACAAAATATTGTACATACTACATGTTCTTTTAAAAAAAAAATACATCAAAACAAAATAAAACTCAATATCGACGGTAACATATCATATCCTTACATTAAATTAAAAAATTAAGTTAGCAAACTAATTATCTAATATAAATACTAAAAATATATTAATTAAAAATAATATAAAATAATATCGGTGGGGGAGGCAGCATCATCATCGATGGAGTTCTGATCATAAGCATCAGCAGGAACATCGAAAGTTGGTGGGAGAGGCAGCATCATCATTGGTGGAGTTCTGATCATAAGCATCAGCAGGAACATCGAAAGTCGGTGGGGGAGGCATACGGTGATATAACTTATCGAGCTTCACCTCAAATGTCTAAAACTAGGATGAAAGCTCGGCATTAGCCCACCGTAGGTCTGCTATCTTCTCCCGATGTCTCCTCTCGATCCCAGCATATCTCCTCCCCGCCTCATGCAGACAAACATCACAAGAAATATGTGCTACTTGAGAGGAGCTAGGGGCCACAACTCCATATCCCAATCCCGTAACATAGCTAGATCTCCTACTAAGCACCTTATCATAGATATCGTCATCTATGGGTGGGGTAGAGCCCTCAGCTGGAGGCTGGGATCATATCTCCATCATGCGATCCTAAAGAAAAAATAAATATAATCAAAAATCTAAACTTTATAATGAAATTGAAATAGAACTTAATCAATTAATACTCACATGTCTCTCCCTAATCCCGAGAAGCCACTCGCCGTCGCCCGATGATGGGTCCTCTGGTAGACATCAATCCACCCGGACAGCTATCCTGTCTCGATATCCCTCTACAATTTAGACACAGACATATTCTAACCAATCATTAAATGTGTATGTATGTATACTTATCAGCTCATACTGATACTATGCAAATGACTTTGATCCATCGCAATGCATCACCCTGAGCCTTGACCTGCTCTGTGAGGCCTTGTCACAGTAGGCCTAATAAACAAATGCAATAAAGATATTAGTAAACATATTACAATACCACATCAATTCAATAATCAATATTTTTATTATACATAATAGTTATACTTGATATGCAGGATCCTCGTATCTGATGCAGAGGAGATTCTAGTCGGGGCATGATACACTCCTGTGTGGTGTCTCACGTGCCGCCACCGTCCCATGTGCCTGGAAGACCTCCTTTCATTGGGTATGGAGCTCATATCTGAATCCTCTAAGCAATCACCCCATATACCGAAGGACAGCCTTCCACACACATGGGGTATCAATCTCCTGAATATCAAAATCATGCTTCAAAAATAATGTACAATATATGAGATTTATCAAAAAAAATAAAAGTTAAATAATTATTAAAAATTATATTTAGTTACTTGCAAATGATCGAGGAGGATCTACTACTGTGGCCTTGTAACTCTATGCCAATCAGTCAGCGTCAGAAGAGCATACGAATGGATAATAATACCAACCTCGCAAACGTATGGATCCCTAATGTGGCACTCTACTGTTATGACATATCCCAGTCTCACCCTCTCCCTAGGATGTGCCCTCCTCCAGCTTCTCATTTCTAGCGGCTCCACATGTCCGTCTAATAATAGTATCAGTAGCTACAACAAAATATAAAGCTTAAAATCAGGTATTTATATATGATAAAAATTTAAAATAAATATAATACAAAAAATATAATACCTAAAAATAACCTGTGATAGGAGATGATGTGTCTGCCTCACCAGTAGTGTGCTGCTGAGATGAAGAGGTACCGACATCTCCATGTCGGTTCCTCCCATCAGATCATCCTCCTAGTGGCATAGCTTAAAATTAGTTATTTATAAATGATAAAAAACTAAAGTAAATTAAATATAAAAAATTATAATATGTAAAATCAATCTGAACTGGCTAATATGACCGCCTGATCATTAAGAGACTGCTGTTGAGAAGCCGATGCACCGACAACTCCTCGTGTAAGCCTCCGAAATCATTCTCCTAGTGCCATGTCTGTATCAAACAATATATTAGAGATAATATAATATTGATAAAAATTACATCAATACTAAATGATATATGAAATTTAAGACATATGAGTTTCTTAAAAAATTATATATTATCAATCAATGTCTGTATCTTCATCAGTAGGATTATCGACATCTTCATCATCATAATCCACTAATGTATAATCTTCCTCATCATCATTTATGAAGTTATCATCATAATCCTCCAACACGTTCAAATTTAATTCACTAACATCAATATTGTCAGGTTGCACATCATCCCTAATTAGAGAAGATGTGCTTCCAATGTCGGCACTTTACTATCCCAAGTCAGTTGTATTATGTTCCTCTTGAAAGAAATCACCATCTATTTCTATCTCAAACCAAACATCTATGTCATAAACACCTCTTGGTACAATCCTTTGTACAATATGCCATTCATTTTTATATCTCATATCTTTTAGGTATAATACTTGCTTTGCCTGACTAGCGAGTATAAAAAGATTCGATCGGTACCATATTCTCACTATTGGCATTTAAATAGATAAACAAATTATTTTGACCCATATCTTAACTATATAATGTCAAAAAAGGATACCATAATATTCAATCTCATTATCTCCACCAGTGTCCAATATCAAAATTCCACTATTTTGAGTCCGCCGCTGCATATCAAGCTCCCTTGTATGAAATTGCATACCACCAACAATACATGAGCTACAACACGAAATCCTAGGATCGAGGTGGCATGCTAAATCATATAATTTCTTGATTGTACCATCTTCTTTATTATGATACATTAACATCATCTACAACAACATACACATAAGTTAAAATAAATCGAACTCTATATACATTACATGTAATAAAAAATTAAATAAAATTGTTATTATGCTTACACATTGTCTAAACCAAGCTGTGAACTTCCTTCGATATCGTTCCTCAATATCTTTATTATTTTATTATAATAATACATCTCTATACTCTCTATAATAAATAAATACTTATTATTTATTTTACCTCCTAAAAAATATATAATGTTGATTATGTAAAGATACTTACTCCATAAAATGATAGATTTCTTCATAATTATTTAGTACATAGAAATGCACCAGCTCGCATTCTTCTATGTCCATATCTTTGTATTTTCTTTCACTAATAGAACGAACATTAATCTTGAAAATAGATAATATAGATTCAATGTCGGCCCACTCCCTATCTGCATTGCACTCTTCACGATTAAATCATGTTTCCACATCATCGAGGTATATTGAATAGAATATAAGACATTCTGTGAAGATATATGCTTCCGCAATTGATCCTTCTGGACATGTTTTATTTCATACATATTGTTTCAACTTATACGAAAATCTGCACATACAAAATGATAAAAAATATATAATTATTTTTTATTATGATTATAAATTAAGTAAAGAAATCAACTTTTTTGTAATATTATTATCGTTCAATAGGATACATCCATTGGTACTGAAGTGACCCAACAAGCAAAGCCTCCCTTAGAAGGTGAACCACCAAGTGTACCATAATATCAAAAAATGATGATGAAAATTTTTTTTCTAGCTTACACAGCAATAGGGCAATATCTAATTGAAGCTTCTAAAGTATATCAACTTAGAGTTTTCGACAACATAATTCTCAAAAAAAAATATCCAATTCAATAAGTGCATTCTATACCTGTATGGTGGAGAAACCATGCATCACAATAGGTATAAGATGCTGCAATATAATATGAGAGTCGTAACTTTTCATACCCGAGATACTACGATCTTTCAAGTTTACACCGCTTAAAATATTGAAGGCAAAACCATCAAGAAATTTTGTAGTTTTTAACCACTCATAAAATTTTTTTTTCTCATCGCCATGCAATGTATAACTTGCAGTTGGCATTAAAAATTTTCCACCATCATGGGGCACCAAGTGCAACTCATGCTGTATTCTCATTCTTTCTAGGTCTAGCCGAGAATTTGGATTATCCTTTATTTTTTTTTTTGATGTTAAGAAGTATTGCCTAAGTATGGCTACCCAAAAGAGGGGTGAATTGGGTATTTTAAATTTTAAGCTTATAATGTAAGTAGATTGATCTAATTAAATGCCAACAAATAAACTATGTAATGTGCAGTGAAGAAAATCAATAGAACAGTAATATGCAATCACAAACACAATGATTTTATAGTGGTTCGGTGCCAAACTCAGCACCTACGTCCACTTTCTAAGTAAATCACTTAGGAATTCAACTATAACTACTAGGCTTGATTACAGTTCAATTATTTTACTTGGGCTCATAATCCAACCTAGTTAGTTTTGACCTTGGCTCACCAACCACAACCATACAATAATTATTTTCCTAGGCTAACAATCAACCCTAATTGATTTTCACTTTGGCTTACCAATCACAACCATACAATATCCAACTCTAGGCTTGGACCAACCCAAGTTTCTCATCCTAAGAAACTTGAAATAAAAAAATAAATAATACAGTAAATAAAATAAAAGCAAACTCTTGAAGCTTAGGAGAAGAAAATCTGGAAGCTTGGCTTGTAGGCTTGATTTCTTCTCTTGAATGCTTGAAAGAAGTAGGAGTTGATCTTCAATGGTGATGTCCTAACTTCTCTCTGATTGAGGATGTTGGAAGGATAAGGGTAACACTAAAAAGCACTCCTTCCATTTCACTATTGAGCTCACATACTTAAAGGACTAAAAATCTGCTTGGAAGCTCTCTCTTGTATGTTCAAAAGTTATTTTTCATTTCTCAAGTATTTTTTTAAGTATCCCTTAGGTTTTCCACCATTACAAGTCATCATCATAGGCTTATGAAAGTGATCTAGTCATTGGAAGACTCAAAATAGCCGTTGGAGGACGTGTGGAGTGAAAAGTTGCAGAATTGAAAACTAGCCATTACAGGCACTGAGCTAGCTCAGTTTTAAATTGGGTCGGCTCAGTCCAGACTGGGTTGGCTCAGTTTTCAGCTAGGTCAGCTCAGTCTCAAAAATTTTGAAATACTATTTCTATCTTCTTCTATTATCTGAGACTAGGATGGCTTACTTTATGGTTGGGTCGGCCTAGTTCTACTAGATCGGCTCAGTTTTTAGCTAGGTCAGCTCAGTCCCCTGGGTTAAGAAAAATTCTTTCTTTCTGTCTTTTGCTTCCACTAAGACTAGGATGGCTCAGTCTCAGACTAGGCCAGCCCAATTTGCATGCCAAGCATGCCAAATACTGTTTATGATCCTTTCTTCTTCAATTTACTTTGTAGGTTAGATTTGTCTTTTTGCCTTGATTTATCCTTAGTTAAAACCTCTTGAAAGATGATTCCAATTTGAAATGTCCTCTCTAAAATCTTGAATAACTAATGAATGGGAACACTTGGTGTTTGTGAGCACTTGAGATTTACAACTACACATCTTCACAAACAATGTTAGTAATATAATAATTTATACTCAAATACTTTTGTTATCATCAAAATTAATCTAGGATCAACAATCTCTTCCTTTTTAATGATGACAAAATCTTTTGAGTATAACCTTTCATTGATATTTGAAAATGATATTTTCATTCAATCTTATCAATTAACTCATGCATCATATTCATTTTATCAATTTATATATGCTCCCCCGAGTGTAATGACCTTGTTTGATCTAAGTCAAATTTTGTGTTGCTCCCTCTTACTATGTGCCGAGGTTTCAATTTAATAATTCGAGTTCTGATGGCTTTCACTTATTTGCATATTCTTTATTTGTTCTTGCTGAAGTAATGCCTATTTAAGTAGTGTGCCATCCCATTTAAATAGTGTGCCATACTATGCCATTCTTTAGATTTAATTAAATTTTCAATACTCATTTTTCTCCCTCTTTTTGTCATTATCAAAAAGTATACAACAATGTAAAGAGATTCGGTCAAGCATGAAAGGAGATAATTTCATTCATTCATATGAAGAATTTGATACAATTCAAGCCAAAAGTCAAACTTCATTCATTCATAGATACAAAGACTTGCAAGCTTACAAAATATTGAAATTTGAACATTACATATCATAGACATTTACAACCAAAATATTCTAAGCATAACTAAAAGGATCCTAAATGCAATCTAACTTGATATTTGTATTTCATGTCCAGAAATTTTCTCATTTATTTCTAAAAAATTGAGTAAATACCAAATGATTCATCACATGATAACTAATCATCTCATCATTTTAAAACCAATTATCATAAGATATTTATTTAACAAATTAAATCAAATAAATCTAATTGCTTTCTTATTGTGCAAAATCTTTCTTCATTCAAGGATTTTGTAAAAATATCAGCAACTTAATTTTCAGTAGGCACATATTCAAAAAGTATATCATTATTTTGAACATACTCTCTAATAAAGTGATGTCTTACTTCTATATATTTTGTTCTTGAATGCAATATGGGATTTTTAGTTAAATTTATGATACTTGTGTTGTCACATCGAATAGAAATGTTATTACAAGTAATATCATAATCTTCTAGTTATTGTTTGATCCATAATAGTTGAGCACAACAACTCCCAGCAGTAATGTATTTGGCTTCCATCGTAGACAAGGCTACCGAGTTTTATTTCTTGCTAAACCATGAGATCAAATTCACTCCTAGAAATTGATATGTACTACTTATACTCTTCCTATCTAAGCAATAACCAACAAAATCTAAATCACTATAACCAATTAAGTCTAATGAAGATTGTTTAGAGTACTATAAACCGACATCTTGAGTATTTATTAAATACTTAAAGATTCTTTTAACTGCTAATACATGAGATTCCTTAGGATTTGATTGATAATGCACACACATGCATACACTAAATATTATGTCTAGCCTACTTGCAGTTAAATATAGTAAAGATCTAATCATACCTCGATATAGCTTAGGATCTACTACCTTTTCTTTTAGGTCTTGATCAAGCTTGCAACTTGTGCTCATGGGGGTGCCACTTTCTTTGACATTCTCCATCCCAAATTTCTTTAACATTTTCTTGATGTATTTACTTTGGTTGATGAAGATCTCCTCATTTGATTGCTTGATTTGAAGTTCGAGGAAAAAGTTGAGCTCTCCCATCATGCTCATCTCAAACTCGTCCTGCATGAGACTAGCAAATTCTCTACACAAAATTTTATCAGTGGCACTAAATACTATATCATCAACATATAATTAGACAATCAATAGATCACTTAATTTTTTTTAATAAATAGTATTTCATCCACATTACTTTTTTTAAAATCATTATTTAATAAGAACTTACTCAATCTATCATACCAAGCCCTAGGTGCTTGTTTTAATCCATATAGTGCTTTCTTAAGTTTATATACATGATTAGGTAATTCTTGACTTTCAAAGCTTGGAGGTTGTTCTACATAAACTTCTTCTTTAATTAAACCATTTAAAAATAAACTCTTTACTTCCATTTGAAAAAGTTTAAAGTTCATAAAATATGCAAATGCTAACAATAATCTAATTGCTTCAAGTCTAGCTATGGGTGCAAAGGATTCATCAAAATCAATATCCTCTTCTTGATTGTACCCTTGTGCAACTAATCTAGCCTTGTTTCTAATTACATTACCCTTTTCATCTAGTTTATTTCTAAAGACCCATTTTGTACCAATTACAAGAAAATTTTTAGGTTTTTCAACTAATTTCCAAACTTTATTTTTTTCAAATTGGTTTAACTCTTCTTGCAATGCTAATATCCAATTTGGATCTTTTTCAGCTTTAATTATATTTTTAGATTTTAGATGGGATACAAATGCAATATGATTTATAGCTTCTCTAAAAGATGATCTAGTTTTAACTCCTTGAGATGGATCACCTAATATTAATTTTCTAGGATGATTATGATCATACCTTCATTTCTTTGGTAAGTTAGATGTACCTTGATCATCTTGAAAATGTGGTATTATTTCTTTAACCTCTTACTCTTTATCTTCTTTTTCTTGAGAGAAAATATCTTCAAGTGATATATTTTTAATTTATTTTCTAAATTTTTTGCATTCACATTAAGCTCTTCTTCTCTTATTCTAAGAGAGTTAGTTTCATCAAAAATTATATGTACAGATTCTTCCATAATCAATGTTCTTTTATTAAATACTCTATATGCTCTACTATGTGATGAATATCCTAAAAAAAAATTTTCATCTGATTTTGCATCAAACTTTCCAAGCTTATCTTTACCATTTATTAGAATGAAACATCTACATCCAAAAATTTTAAAATATAAAATATTTGATTTCTTTTCTTTGTAGAGTTCATTTAGAGTTTTCTTTAAGATTGGTCTAATTAAAGCTTTATTTAGCACATAGCATGTAGTGTTAATTGCTTCCACTCAAAAATATTTTGGAAGGTTGCTTTCATAAAGCATGGTTCGTGTCATTTCAATCAAAGTCCTATTCTTTTTTTCTACCATCCCATTTTGTTGGGATGTCCTAGGTGCTAAAAAGTTATGATTGATTTCATTTTTAGAATAAAAACTTTGAAATTTTTGATTTTCAAACTCCATTCCATGATCACTTCTTATATATAAAACATTGCATTCTTTTTCTTTTGTTATTTTGTTAAATAGATCAACAAACATATCAAAAGCATCATTTTTATGTGACAAAAATAAAACCTATGTATATCTTGAAAAATCATCTATTACTACAAAGCCATATCTTTTTCCTTCAAGACTAGTAGTTGAAATAGGTCCAAACAAATCCATATAGAGTAATTCTAGAGGCCTAGTAGTTGAAACAATATTTTTGGATTTGAAAGTTGATTTCATTTGTTTACCAAGTTGGCATGCTTTACAAATTTTATCCTTTTCAAAATTGATTTTGGGCAAATCCTTTACTAAATCAAGTTTAATTAATCTTGCTAGTGAGTCCATACTTGCATGACCTAATCTATTATGCCAAATCCAACTTGATTCATTTAGTTTAGCATTCATAGCAATAAGACAATCAATATTCTCATTTTTTAGCTCATCAAGATCAACAATGTAAACATTTTCATGTCTTTTTTCTACGAACTTAATGTTTTCATCTATAAAGCTAATTATAATGCAATGAGATGATTTGAATGAAACATTAAAAACCTTATCACAAAGTTGACTTATACTAAGTAAGTTATGCATTAGTCCTTCAACATATAAGACATCTTCTATGCTAGTAGAGGGTGTTATCAAGATATTACCGAGACCAATGATTTTTTCTTTATCGTTGTCTCCAAATGTTACAACACCTTCATCATTAGCTTCAAGAGAGATAAATTATGATTTATCTTTCGTCATGTGTCTCGAGCATCCACTATCAAGGTACCACCTTCTTTTAGCTCTTACAGATGCCAAGCACACCTACACAAGTAATCAAACAAACTTAGGTACCCAAGCTAACTTGAGTCCTTTGGGGTTAGCATAAATGATTTTTTTTGGAACCCAAACTTGCTTTACCTTTGTTTTGCTTGAATTAAAAGTTTTGCATTCAATAAATTTATATCCAATTTTATTGTATTTGTAACATGTAATTCTTCTACCATAATTTTGAGATTTTGCATATACATTTTTCAATGATTTTTGCTTTCTTGATGTATCATACTTTATACCGATTTTATCAAGAACCATCTTTTGATTTTCAATTATTGTTTATAGATTTTTAGAGCTTAGCATATATCTATCTACTATGAATCTTAATCTTACCAGTTCATCTTGTAAAGATATAATCTTATCATTTGATTCATCTAGATTAGTTTGTAAATTCTTCACATTTTCTTCTACTTAAAATTTATCTTTACTTGAGGATTGATTCTCTTTCTTTAGTTTTTTATTCTTACATAATAGCTTTTTAAAGTCATTAACTAAGTCATTGAAAGCATCATATAATTCTTCAAAAGTAAAATCTGAAATTGAAGTATTATCATTTACCTCATCATCACTATGTGCCATAAAACAAAGGTTTGCCTTTTCTTCTCTTTGATATTCTTCCTCACTTGAAGAAAAGTCCTCATCATTGCTCCATGTGGCTTTGTATGCTTTCTTCTTCATTTTCTTGTAGCTTTTCTTTAACATTGGACAATCCATCCGAAAGTGTCCAGGCCTTTTGCACTCATAGCAAATAGGTGGTTGTTCTTTCTCTTTTTCTTTCTTTTTACTATCTTCTCCCTTGTTAAACTTTTTTTTAGGTTCAAATCTCTTCTTTCTTCTCATTAATTTCTTGAATCTTCTAGCTATCATGGCCATCTCCTCATCATCTTCCGAACTCTCTTCGAAATCACTTTCTTCCATATGGATGGCAGTAGCTTTAAGTGCAATGCTTTTCTTTTTCTTTACTTACTCTTCTCTTCCTTGGTTCATGTTCAGCTCGTGGGTCATGAGTGATCTAATTAATTCCTCCAATGCTAGAGTGTTTAAATCTTTCGCCTCTTGAATGACGGTTACCTTTGGCTCCCAATTCTTTGGCAAAGACCTAAGAATTTTATGCATAATATTGTTGTTAGCATAATCTCTTCCAAGACATTTTAAACCATTCAAAATATCAATAAACCTAGTGAACATTTCAGTGATGATTTCATGTGGTTCCATTTTAAATAGCTCATACTTATGTACCAACATATTTATCTTAGATTTCTTGACTTGATTAGTCTCCTCATTGGTGACTTCAAGTCTATTCTAGATTTTTTTAGCAGATGAACATGTTGATATCCTATTGAACTCATTAGCGTCCAAAGCATAATATAGAATATTCATCGCTTTGGCGTTAAGTTGAGCCTTCTTTTTGTCATGTTCACCCCAATCCTTTTTAGATTTTGGGATGGACACTCCATCAATAGTAATTATTGGTGTGTGAGGTCCTATCATTATGACATTCCACATATCATAGTCTTGTGCTTGGATGAATATCCTCATTCATATTTTTCAATATGTGTAATTAGTTCCATTGAACAGTGGAGGTCTATTGGTTGATTGCCCCTCAACTAATGGAGTCCCAATTAGGATTGCCATATAATCTTTAGCTCTTTGATAGCATGATCAATAACTCATATTAGAGCACCTACTCTGATATCACTTATTGCCCAAGTATGACTACCCAAGAGAGGAGGTGAATTGGATATTTTAAATTTTAAGCTTATGATATAAGTAGATTGATCTAATTAAATGCCAACAAATAAGCTATACAATGTACGGTGAAAAAAATCAATAGAACAATAATATGCAATCACAAACATAATAATTTTATAGTAGTTCGGTGCCAAACTCGGCACCTACGTCCACTTTCGAAGTAAATCACTTAGAAATTCAACTATAATCACTAGGCTTGATTACAGTCCGATTGTTTTACTTGAGCTTATAATCCAAGCCAATTAGTTTTGATCTTGGCTCATCAACCACAACCATACAATAATTATTTTTTCGGGCTAACAATCAACCCTGATTGATTTTTACTTTGGCTTACCAATTACAACCATACAATATCCAACTCTAGGCTTAGACCAACCCAAGTTTCTCACCCTAAGAAATTTGAAATAAAAAAATAAATAATATAATAAATAAAATAAAAGTAAACTCTTGAAGCTTAGGAGAAGAAAATCTGGAAGCTTGGCTTATAGGCTTGATTTCTTCTCTTGAATGCTTGAAAGAAGTAGAGTTGATCTTCAATGGTGATGGCCTAACTTGTCTCTGATTGAGGATGTTGAAAGGATAAGGATAACACTAAAAAGCACTCCTTCCTTTTCACTATTGAGCTCACACACTTGAAGGACTGAAAATCTGCTTGGAAGCTCTCTCTTGTATGTTCAAAAGTTATTTTTTATGTCTCAAGTATTTTCTTAAGTATTCCTTAGGTTTTCTACCATTACAAGTCATCATCATAGGCTTCTAGAAGTGATCTAGCTGTTGAAAGATCCAAAATAGCCATTGAAGGATGTGTGGAGTGAAAAAGCTGTAGAACTGAAAACTAGCCGTTACAGGCACTAGGCCGGCTCAGTTTTAAAATGGGTTGGCTCAGTTTTCAGTTAGGTCAACTCAGTCTTAGAAATCTTGAAATACTATTTCTATCTTCTTCTATTGTCTAAGACTAGGATGGCTCATTTTATGACTGGGTCGGCCTAATTCCATTAGGTCGGCTCAGTTTTCAGCTGGATCGGCTCAGTCTCCTGGGTTAAGAAAAATTCTACCTTTCTTTCTTTTGCTTTCACTGAGACTAGGACAGCTTAGTCTCAGACTAGATCGACCCAGTTTGCATGCTAGGCATGCCAAACATTGTTTATGACCCTTTCTTCTCCAATTTACTTTGTAGGTTACATTTGCCTTTTTGCCTTGATTTATTCTTAATTAAAACCTCTTGAAAGATGATTCCAATTTGAAATATCCTCTCTAAAATCTTGAATAACTGATGAATGGGAACACTTGGTGTATGTGAGCACTTGAGGTTTACAACTACACATCCTCACAAACAATGTTAGTAATATAACAATTTATACTCAAATATTTTTGTTATCATCAAAATCAATCTAAGGTCAATAAGAAGTATCCCGATAACATTATCATAAATATTCTTCTCAATGTATATGATGATGTAGGAGATGTTGCCAATAAGATAATTTAAAAAATATGCTCCACTTCATCCAGTTCAACTTTGATTCATTACGCTTTTACTTGCGATCCATAGAAACTTTGTCGAATTTAACACTGCTAATGGCCTCTTGTTGTACCAATATGTCATCTCCACTCATCATATAAGATGGCCCATGCATCTCTGACTTTTCATTGAAGCATCAATTCTGACGAATTCTCCAAGAATGATTAGATGGCCCATGTACCAAAGCCACCAAAAGCCGATGACATAATTTAAATTCAATTTGGATTGAAGAAGCCATATCAGAATAACTCTACTTCGATTATTTAGTTTCAGTTATTTTGATTTAGTCAATTAGTTCTTTTGATACATTTAGTTTTGGGTTCATAGGACCATACTTGAGTTTATTTTGGATTGAGCCTTATTTGGAAAGAGATCATCATAAAGAAGCAAGCTTAGTCCACGTCATCTTTGGAGCCACCACCCTCCACACACTCAGGGAGGAAATACATACGCCAACATATGCCATGCCCAAGGATCCTCATGCCAAGTTGTGCCAAGCATCAAGCGCCCATATGGAGTTTCTTTTCTTTCCTAGGATTTTTTAAGAATTCTTAACTTTTTACTTATTTTGTTAAAAGACTAATTTCTTTTCTATGATTTCATAAAAGATAGATATAATATTTTATTATATTTGAAAATCATACATAATGTTTTACTTTTTTGTTGAGAGGGTTGATTTTTTTCTTATAAAGAAATAGGATTTCTAAAGAAATAGGACCCCTAGGATCCTATATAAATCCATGTATCTTTCATGAAGGAGACAATGAATGTATGAATGATTTTACCCATAAATACTTATGTCAATCACTCCGAGAGGAAGAGGGTGTGAGACCCAAAATCATCCCACGAGGGGAGGGTGTGAGGCCCACTTTTTTTTCTATCTCTTTAACCTTCATCTTCTTGAGATCCAGTGTTCCTACGATCTTGATTCATCTTCACCATCTACCTACACAAGCCTATTCCACCAAAAGAAGATCAGTCTCCACCAAAATTTTCATCTATCATGCAGAGAGATAAAGAGTGATATATTATTCTACAGATCAAATATTGATAAGGATCTTCATTCTTTCTCTACTGATCTTTGATTTTTACTTATTTTTCAAATCCGATGTTGGTAAAGATCCAATTTTTTATCGATAGATCTGCTTGGTTAAAAGATTAAGAGAACTAATCAGGATAGTTTCTTAACTACCATGATCTGGAGTCTTCTTTTTTTTGAATTTTCTTGCAGGCTTAATTTCTTGCTATCCTTCATTCCATTTATATTTTTTTTATAATTATTTATGAGCATATTTAATTTTTGCTATCTATTTATTTACTTTATTATTGCTAGTTGTTTACTAATCACTAAAATGATATTCATCTGCATCATTTAGATTGATCGTACTTTGGTCCCATGTCAATCAGTCATGCCTTCTGAGTAGAGTATAGGCAACTATACTGTTTATCCTGAAAATAATGTACCATGATTGGACGTGATTTATTATTGACAAACGGAAGAAAGCTTGATCTTTTCTTCTTCTTTTTTTGTTGTCCCGCATCAATATGGTATCAAAGTCGGATTGGTTAGGACTTTAGTTTGAATTCTGTAATTTAAATTCCTGCAAGTTAAATTTTTGCATTTTAGATTTTATAATTTACTTTCTAATATTTTTTTTCTCTTTCTTACTACATCTTATTTCTGCATCCTGAACTTGCATGACCACTAGATCAGATTTTCAGTACCAATGTCCTACTTTTCCACCTAGTATCAATATGGATCCTAATACAGCAGCCATCATTAATACTCTGATTGAGAAGTTTGATGATATGAAAGATTTTATGAAAATCATGAGTGAAAGAATAGCAGTACTAGAAGAAACTAGGCAAAGACAACCTGAACCTAAGTCTTCCCAATTGCCTATAGGATAGAGAAGAAGGAATTTAGACCTAGATCCACGTATAGCAGCACGCCCACACCATAACCAGTTCGACCAAGATGAGTATGTCCTTAAAAATATGAAGATCGAAGCCTCAAGTTTTGATGGTTGTCTAGATCTAAGAGAGTACCTAGATTGAGAATCAAGCATGGACATTATTTTGGATGGTATGAAATGTCTAAAGCAAGAAAAGTTAGATTTGCTAGGATGAAGTTGGTTAGGCAAGTCCGACTTTATTGAAAAACTGTTGAGCATCTTCTCAACCAGAGAAGATAATATCCAATAGAAACCTGGGATGAAATGAAGAAAAAATTTAGAGAAAAATAACTCCTCACCTTCTATCAACAAAGACTTTTAGATCAGTAGCAGAGACTTACTCAAGAAAATAGATTAGTCACTGAGTACATCACGAGATTTGATGAGTACCTCATGAGATATGGAGTAACCGAAGATAGGGTTGTCACCTTGTCTAAATTTAGAGCTAGATTATGAGAGGATATCCAGCGTGAACTCTTTTTGTAAGAGGTAACCACGTTTGAACAAGCTTATCAACTTGCCATGGACTTTGAGAGATTCTCTAGGTATTTAACTATCCATCATCTTGAACCTAGCCGAATAACTTCTTCTAGATTAAGACCCAATACTAATCAGGCTCCTAGTAATAGCCCTCCACATACAAATCCTATTGTGAGAAAAAAGATAAAGAAAAAGGAGTTGTAGGAGAGTTATCTAAGAGAAGTAGTTCTTGATCCCATTGTTTCAAGTGTCATGGTTATGGTCATTTTGCTGCACAATATCCTAACCGATCTTTATTTATGGAAGAACTAAAAGAGAAAACTTTAAAAAATATTGAAGAGGAAGTTTATGAAGCTGATCCAGACTTAGCCGAGCAGTTTGAGAGTACTGAGAACATCCTAAGTTTTGTTGCATCAGAGTTAGATCTTAGGCTTGGAGTTGTTAGGTATGTTCTAGCACGGACTAAGGAGAGTGAAGACTGGCATAGGACTTCTATTTTCTATACCTTCATAAAATTTAGTAATAAAATTTATAAGATGATCATAGATAGCGATAGCTGTATCAACGCCATCTCCACCGATATGGTTAAGCGATTAGGATTAGCTCCTGTAGATCATCCTAGCCCATACTATATGTCTTGGATAGATTTTTCTTCTACTTTCATTAAACCTAGATGCCGTGTTCCCATCCAGCTCCATTCTTATCAGGATCATGTTTGGTGCGATGTCTTATCCATGGAAGTCGGAAGTATCATATTAGGTCAGCCTTAGTTATTTAACAATGATGTTATGATTTATGGTTGAACCAACTCTTGTAGTTTCACTCATAAAGATAAGAAGATCACGATCAATCCTTCTGCACCTAAGGCTATCAATAGAAAGATAGGCAATGGACCAAAAGAAAATATCAAAAAGAAAAGCCTCTATCTGATAGGTGCTAAGAAATTAAAGATGACCATGACTAATGGATCACCAGTTTAGATGCTTGCTATGAGAGAAGTTCATGAGGATCCTAAGGTAGATCATCCTAAGAAAGTAGTCAGCCTTCTTAGTAAATTTCATGATATCTTTCCTGAGGATCTTTCAGATCACTTACCGTCTATGAGAAATATTCAACATGCCATTGATTTGGTACCTGAATCTACCCTATCTAATTTGCCCCATTATAGGCTGAACCCTACTGAGCATGTTGACCTGCAAAAGCAAGCTGGAGAGTTGATGAAAAAGAGATTTATGAGAGAAAATTTAAGTCCTTATGCGGTTCCTACACTATTGACTACAAAGAAGAATTGTACATGAAGGATGTGCATAGATAGCCGTGCCATTAATAAGATCACTATTAAGTACCATTTTTCCATCCTTAGGTTAGATGAGATGCTAGATATGATGGCTGGAGCCACTATTTTTTCTAAGATTGATCTCAAAAGTGGTTACCATCAACTAAGAATTAGATCGGAAGATGAGTGAAAAACTACTTTTAAGATGAAAGATGGTTTATATGAGTGGATGGTGATGCCATTTGAATTATCCAATGCCCCTAGTACTTTCATGAGATTGATGACCTAGGTATTACAACCATTTATAGAGAGTTTGTGGTCATATACTTTGATGATATTTTGATCTATAGTCGAACTAGGAAGAACCATTTAATCATCTTCGAAAAGTATGCCAAGTTCTTAGAGTAGAAAGCCTATAAGCCAATCCTAAGAAATGTGCTTTCATGACAGACCGTGTCATCTTCTTTGGTTTTATTGTTATCCCTGATGGTGTGTCTGCCTATCCTAAAAAGATTAGAGCAATAGTTGAGTGGTCGGTACCCAAGAGTGTGCATAATGTGCGGAGTTTTCATGGATTAGCAATTTTTTATCATAGGTTCATAAAAGGGTTTAGCACCATAGCCACTCCCATCACTGACTGCATTAGAAAGAGAGATTTTGAATGGACTAAAGCAGCCAATAAAGCCTTCCTAGACATCAAGGATAAAATGATCCATGTATTGGAAATTATGTCCCAAAAGCCAATCGTTAGCCTGTTAACAGTTGAGCTACTTTATATATGTAATTGATCATTGATAAATAAAATACTTTGGCATGTTTTTCATCACAAGTCTTCATCTTCTAACAAACTCTATTTTTGTGATGAAGTCCTTAGAACTATTTAGTTTCGATAAAGAGAAGATTTATCAATTAGTTCTTAAATCAGTTCACGACCAAATGATAGGCTGTTAAATAGGACAACAGCATCTATCGAGCATAGGTCGCTGTATGCCATATAGGTTGGTTGACCTCTTAACCAAGGAGTGTGGAGGCACTGGTATGGCATGCAGGTGAGATGTATGGGTACATCATTATTTAACATGACCAACTCTAGAGCATTCTACTATCGAGGATGTCTCTGATGGGATATAGGTATAAGTATCCCTTAGATCTGAGATCACCTTAGTGACTTGTAAGTAACTCATTATGCTTTGGTACTGAACTAACTAAATTTCTAATTCAGTAATGAAAGGCTTCTGGGCATAGTCAAGTACTTGCGAAGTCGATATATGATCAAGATAGAATTGACCACTCCAAGAGTTGGAGAAGAATGTATCACTATATTTTAATATAGCAAAATCTTGGCTAGGATAATCCATCAGATGAATTTAATATTTTAAAATATAATGTGAATAATCTAATCAGAGTTGATAGTCAAACTCTGAGATGTCCTACGAGCATCTTGGTTAAGGAGATGAATTATATGAAAACTATATCCATATGGGTTCTAAGGATGGTGTTCTACATATTCGACCTATCCAACCATCGGATATCATTGCTAGATGGTCACTTTGATTAGTATAAAAATTTATTTCTATACTACCAACTTAGATTCAGACCTATAAGGTCATACACATTAGAGCTCATGATCCGATCGGATGGTTGATCAATGATTGAGAATCATTTTAGGGTTAAACGATCAGTACGATTGATGTTTAACCTAGTGCAAGTGTTGCAGAAGGATTGATTAGCAATTTGATTATTAATTAACTTAATTTGATTAAACCAAAAGATTGAGATTAAGTCTAACTAAATATGATTTAATTAAATTTGGTTTGGGCTTGATTGGATCAAGTCCAATTGACTTATTGGGTAAATTAAGTGCAAGAAAAAACTAGTCCTAGTTTGACTAGGACTTAGGTCAACCTAATTTTCTAATTTGATTAGAAAATTAAATTAAAATTAAATCTAATTTAATTAAATTATTAATTAAATTAGAATATAATTTAATTTTATTGAGTTGATTTTGATTTAATTTGGTTTAGGAAACCACTTTGACCAAGTCATAGATAGAATCCTAGTAAGACTAGGATTCCTCCTTGCGCCACCTTAGTCCCAATGCCCCCATGCCTATTTTTTTGATATTTTTTATGAATTTTTTTTTTCTGATCTTCACGTATGCCCCCTCTCTCCCTCTCTTTCTCATATGGTAATTGGGTAGAAGACCAAGTCAAAAAAGGAGTTTGTTTAGATATTGGATTCTATGAGATAGAATCCTAACAAACCCAAACTCTTCCCAAAAGGTGCCACCCCCTCTTCCAATTAATTTCTCTCTTATTCCATGTGAGAAACCCCTTTTCTTGTGCACCTTTCCTTGTTGGTACATGCCAAAAATTATGGAGAGAGCGCCCAAGAGTTAGGTGCCCCTTGACTTGCCCTATTTGACCTTTCCTTATCTAGGTCAAATACTAGACAAGGACTCTTCTTTTTCTATATATTTTGAACAAATTTTAGCTTAAAATTTTTATGGGTTACATACTTTGAGAGGGCTTTAAGGTGTTTGAAAATTAGGGAGAGAGACCTCTCGGTGTTGAGATTCAATAGACATAAAACTAGATGTCTAGGTGAGAGAAAAAAAAAAGAGGGTCTTCTTCTAGGATTATTGTATTCATCTCTTCCCTTCCTTCTTCCTTAGGTTTTCTGAGAGTATCTCATATCTAAAATCTCTTCTCCTTCTTTTCTTTTTTGAAAGAGTCCAATCTAGAAGAAAGGAGGCATTTGATCAACCGTCGAAGAAAGATTAGCGCAGTATTAGCATACTGTGTTGATTTTCAACATCTAGATTTCTGATCGTGATCGTGGGCTCGTGTGGATGACTCCTAGAGGCCGAACTATGTACGGCTTACAACTTCATCCTCAAGCCTAGATCAGCGAGTTAGAGCATCTAACTCGCTCAGGTAATAGATCTAATCTATTATTTTTTTCATACATGCATGAGATGTAGTATAGATCTAGGTTGATATGATCATCCTTTCCTTCTTATTTATTTTTGATTTTAGATTTAAATGCCATGTAATAACCATGTAATATGATCTTAGATCTAGAGATTATCTGATATTTAAAATTAATTAGATTAATTTTGAGTCTTTCGCTGCTGATCTAGAAAAAAATTTAAGATCTAGCCCTGAAATCCTAGATTTGATTCCTTCAATTGGTATCAGAGTCAGGTTAATTATTATATGATTATTGATGCATGCTTAGATTATTTATGGATTAGATCTAATTAATAATCTAATATTTAAATTTAAAATTAAAATTTTAGATCATACGAACTGCTTTAAGATTGTCATGCTGTAAGGTTTACCCCTTACAGTGCAAAGATTATCCTAGTTCATATAAGTTTAATATTATTCATAAATTTATTAGATATGATCTAATATTATTTATAATTTATTTAAAAAGATTTTAAATTTAAAAATAAAATTTTAGATTGTACGGACTAATCTTATAAGGTTGTCCTACTGTAAGGTTTATCCCTTATAGTGAAAATGTTATCCTAGTACGTGCTGATCTAAAATTTTGATCATAAAATTTAAGATTAGATCTAAGAAATTTTATGATTTGATTAAAAATATTTTAATCTAATTTTAATCATCATAAATATGTTAGATTTGATCTAAGTTGACTTATGATTGATTGATTTTGAAATTATTTCAATTACATGAACTTGTTTAGATTAGATCTAAAGTAGTTTCATGCTCTTCTTACTTGTATATTGATTATGAATTAAACATGCAACTTAGTTAGTAGAATCATGTTATAAAAATATTTTATAAATATAAAAATTATTTTTGAAAAGCCAAACCCCAATCCTCAGCCCAAGAATTAATTAAGAATTAAGAAGTTGTTTGATTAGAATTTAGGATTGTAAATTAAAGATCCCAAGACACGAATCATAACACATTGAATTAAATTGGTTAATGAAGATTATGTCCATTAATTGGATTAGACCTAGGATTATATTAAAGAATGGACTTAATTAGAGAATTGACTAAATCTAATCAATTATTGTCTTAGATTAGGTCAAGGATTTTCTAAATCAATTACAATAGTTGTAGTTAATCAAGTCCATGTCTTTAACGAGATTCAAGATGGACTTGATGCTTAACTATACGGTATAGCACGAACTGTTAGGTTGATCTAATTAAAACTAATTAAATCAATTGGTATCTAAGATAAACCATATTTGTGGTCTTTAATTGACAACCCGCTTACCTAGCCATTTCTGATGGTGTCTAAGGCAAGCTTTGGCAGACCCTCCCACTGATCGAACTTACCTGGCCTCTTGGTGAAATTATGTTTTGATTGGATCACTTGACTATTCAAGCTGACCTAAGTCAGCTAGGTAAATCAGTTTGACTGATTTAGGTGCTTCTAGACCAGCCTATTAATGGTCTTCCTTAAGCTAACTTGGTGAAGTTAGTGGGAGAATTATGATAACCTATTTCATCTGACCTTCCCTCATCTTCAAATTAAATTTTTTAAAATTATTAGATTCTTAAAATGAAATAGTTATATGATAACTGAATCATAACCTCCCATTAAAGTAGATGATAATGGGTCCATCAATTGGATAATCATTGTAGGCCCAAAGGCCTGGTGTTTATTAGTTGATAGAATTATCATTCATTATATGATCTCTTGGATACATCTTTCTAAATGGTGGTCGGATGGGCCAACCAAAGTTGGGTCTGATCATTCATTGGTTGGATGGGCCAAGTATGATCATGTTAATGGTTGGACCTAATTGAACCCTTTTTTGAGAAGGCTAAAGCCAACTGATCAAGGGCTGGGGCAAAATTTAATTACTAAAAGTTGTTTGGAGAAATAATTAGTTATGAACCTACCCTTAGATGCACATGGATTGGCCAACCAAAGTTGGGCTCATGTGCAGTCTATGTAGATTCTAGTATCCACTAAAAAATTAGGATAATTTCTTGAATTGGAGGTAGAGGCTACCAATTTGAATAAAATAGTGGGAGAACCTTTTGATTAAAAGTTTAAATCTTTAGGTTTAATGAATCAATTACTAATTAGGTTATGATTTTTCTTTATATAGATATGGCCACTTTTCTATCATTCTGATTATTATTGGACAATGATAAGTTGGTGAGACCCAACTTCGATAGTCGATACCAAAAGTTAAAGATTGTCTTGGAGCATGAATGCATCCTACATGTGATAACGGATGATGCACCTAAGGAGCTAGCTACAAATGCACGTAGAATTATCAGAGATACTTATTAGAAGTGGCTTAGTGACCAAATCACGGTACGCTGCATTATGCTGGCTGCAATGAGCGATGAGTTCAGTCGCAAATTTGAGATGGCTCAGCTAAAGGATATGCTTCAAGTGTTGGAGGATTCTTTTGACACACCCGATGATGTGGAGAGGTACAAGACTAGTTGTGCCTTCAATGCTAGAATGTGGGATGGAGCCTCTGTCATTTATCATGTACTGTACATGATCGAGCTGATAGAGCGCTTGAGTAACCTTGGCTTTTTCTTGCACAAACAACTTGGTAAAGATGTAATACCGAACTCGCTATCGAAGTCTTATCTTTCATTCCTTACATATTATAGAATGTCAAAGTCTAAAGTTGACTACCACGGGTTATTGGGGTTACTTCAGAACTATGAGAAGGATCACCAACTCCATAAGAAGTCGGTGAACTTAGTGGGAGGTTCATCTTCTCATTCTTAGCCCTTTGAAAAAGAAAAGAAGAACAAGAAGAAGAAATCTAAGAAGGTATAAGTTCAGGCTAGGACATCTATCCAGGATCAGATCAAGAAAATCAAGCTCGATAAGAGTCAAGCTGAATGCTTCTTTTACAAGAAGTGGAGGCACTGGAAGAGAAACTATCCTCAGTACATTGCCTCCTTAGATCCGAACAGGCAGAGGAAGAAGCAAGCTATTGCTGGGTAAGGTATTTATATGATAACTTCTTACAATTTTTCTATTTATGATATTATTAATTGGGTATTGGATACCGAAAACCCTTATCATATTTGCAATTCGTTGCAGGGATTGTAGGTCGGTAGAAGATTTAAGCAAGGCAAAAGATTTCTGAACATTGGAGATAGAAAACTAGTTTCAGTTCTAACTTTAGAAATTTTAAAACTTATATTTGAATCTCATACCGTTATTCTTAGTGATTATCATTTCTATCCTAGTTTCTTTTTAAATATCATTTCTGTAGGCCTTTTGGCCATGAACAATTATAAAATTTCAATAAAGAAACAAGTTTGTAATGTCATTATGAATGGTGTTACTACTTTCTGTGGACAATTGAACAATGGTGTATATATGTTATCATAACATGTTAATATAGTCTATTCAATTGACAAACATCCTAGAGTAGATAATGTAATAGATATCTACTTATGGCACTATAGGCTAGGTCATATAAACAAGAATAGGATAAGCACATTGGCTCAAGAGGGTATCCTCGAACTTAGTGATTGTGAATCACTTTCAACCTATGAATCATGTCTTCTTGGTAAAATGACCAAGTCATCTTTTACTGAAAAAGATGAGAGAGCCACTGAGCTCTTAGGTCTAATACATATTGATATATGTGGACCAATGAGTACAAATGCCAGAGGTGGATATGTCTACTTCATCACTTTCACAGATGATCTATCCAGATATGGATATGTCTATCTGATGAAACATAAGTTGGATTCTTTTGAAATATTCAAACAATTCTGAAGTGAAGTAGAAAAATAAACTGGAAAGAGTATTAAAACTCTTCGGTCTGATCGAGGAGGAGAATACCTTTTTGATGAGTTTCTCACATATCTAGAAGAAAATAAAATTCTCTTCCAATGGACTCCTTCAAGAACACCATAGCATAATGGTGTATCTGAAAGAAAAAATTGGACTCTGTTAGACATGGTCCGATCCATGATGGATTTTGCCAACTTGCCGATATCCCTATGGGGATATGCACTCAAATTGGCTTGCTATCTTTTAAATAGGATTCTAAGTAAATCTATGGTTAAAACTCCATATGAGATATGGACAGGACGTAAGCCAGTACTTTCACACCTCAGAGTCTGGGAGTGCCCGACTTATGTCAAATGGTTAATTATAGATAAACTTGGACCTAGGTCTGACAAGTGCGCATTTATAGGATACCCAAAAGAGATCAAAAGATACTATTTCTACTATGCTGATGAACAAAAGATGTTCATCAGCCTTAGAGCAATCTTTTTAGAAAAGAAGTTTCTTAGTGAAGGAATTGTTGCCTCTAAGATTGAACTTGATGAAGTTCAATAGGTAGAAAGTCCAACACAGAATGCTAAACCTGAGTCAGATTTGATCAGACTAGATCTGAAGCCTAGTGAACCCGCACTATTAAGACGATCCGATAAAGTATCGCACCATCTGGATAGATACTATGGATTCTTGGTTCAGGATGGTGATCCCATTGAACTCGATGAGAACGATGAGGATCCGATCACTTACATAGATGCTATGCAGAGATTTGACTCTGAGAAATTGCTAGAAGCTATGAGATCCAAAATGAATTTCATGAAATCAACGATGTATGGACATTAGTTGACCCACCTAAAGGGGTTAAATCCATTGGATGTAAATGGATATTTAAAAGAAAAAAAGGTGCAGATGAAAAGGTGTAGACCTATAAAGTCCGTCTGGTTGCAAAGAAATATCGTCAATGTTATGGTATTGACTATGATGAGATATTCTCCCCAGTGGCAATGCTCAAATTCATTCAGATAATATTTGCAATAGCTGCCTACCTGGATTATGAGATCTGGCAGTTCGATGTGAAGACAGCTATTCTAAATGAAGAGCTGATGGAAGAGGTGTATATGATACAACCTGAGGGGTTCACATCCATAGATGAGTTCAAGATGTGCAGACTTCAGAGATCCATTTATGGATTGAAGCAAGCATCTCAAAGTTGGAATATGCATTTTGATAAAGTGATCAAAATGTATGGCTTCATTAAAAATGGAGAAGAACCCTGCATTTATAAATGGACAAATGGTCCAGTAATGGTATTTCTTATTTTGTATATGGATGGCATTCTCTTAATCAAAAATAACATTCCCATACTATAGGAAATAAAAATTTAGTTATCATCACAGTTCTCCATGAAGGACTTGGGTGAAGCATCCTACATCCTAAGGATGAAGATCTATAGGGATAGATCTAAAAGGATGCTTGGTATATCCCAGTCCACATACATAGAAACTATGCTGAAAAGGTTCAGCATAGAGAATTTAAAAAAGGGCTATCTTTCGATAGATCAAGAAATTTTACTCTCTAAGAAGAATTATCCGACAACTTCTGAAGAGAGAGAATGTATGAGTAGAATCCCATATACTTTGACAGTGGGATCTATCATGTATGCAATGATATATATGAGATCAGATGTGGCATACTCACTAGGAGTAATGAGTAGATATCAGTCTGACTCTGGAGAAATTCACTGAAAGGTGGTTAAAACCATCCCTAAGTATTTGAAAAATACTAAGGACCAATGGTTGGTTTATGGTGAGTCAGATCTGAAACTAATGGAATTTACAGACTCCAACTTTTAATCTGACCATAATGATAGTAGAAGCATGTCGGAATATATCTTTACTTTAAATGGTGGAGCCATCTGCTGAAAAAGTTTTAAGTAACATATAGTGGCATACTCTATTTAAGAAGCTAGCAGAATACATGGCAGCATTAGATACAGTAAAGAAAGCTGTGTGGCTAAGGAAGTTCATCATCGAGCTTGGAGTAGCACCCTCCATTGATGGTTCAGTCCTGCTCTACTACGATAGTACTGGCGCTATACCTCAGGCAAAGGAACCGAAGGCACACCAGCGGACAAAGTACATTCTATGCTGCTTTCATCTAGTCCATGAGATCGTGGATCATGATGATGTTGACCTTCAAAAGATCGATGGAAAGAAAAACCTAGCTGACCCCTTCACTAAAACCCTGGCAATCAAGGAGTTCGATAACTATAAGTCAAAGATGAGTATTAGATACTATGCCGAGTGGCTTTAGGATAAGTGGGACTTGTTGGAAATTATGTTCCAAAAGCTAATCGTTAGCTTGTTAACGATTAAGCTACTTTGTATATGTAATTGATCATTAATAAATAAAATACTTTGGCATATTTTTCATCACAAGTCTTCATCTTCTAACGAACTCCATTTTTGTGATGAAGTCCTTAGGACTATTTAGTTTTAATAAAGAGAGGATTTATCGAATAGTCCTTAAATCAGTTCACGATCAAATGATAGGCTATTAAATAGAACGACGGCATCTATTGAGCATAGATCGCTGTATGTCATATAGATTGGTTGACCTCTTAATCAAGAAGTATGGAGATACTAGTATGATATAAAGATGAGATGTATAGGTACATCATCATTGAACGTGATCAACTCTAGAGCATTCTGCTGTCGAGGATATTTCTGATGGAATATAGATATAAGTGTCCCTTAGATTTGAGATCATCTCAGTGACTTACAAGCAACTCACTGTGCTTTGGTACCAGACTAATTGAATTTCTAATTCAATAATGGAAGGCTTTTGGGCATAGTCAAGTACTTACGAAATAGGTGTGTGATCAAGATGGAATTAACTACTCCAAGAGTTGGAGAAGAATATATCACTATATTTCAATATAGCAAAATCTTGGCCAGGATAATCCATCAGATGGATTTGATATTTTGAAATACAATATGGACAATCTAATTAGAGTTGACAGTTAAACTCCAACATGTCCTACAAGCATTTTGATTAAGGGGATGAATTATATGGAAACTATATCCGCATGGGTTCTAATGATGGTGTTCTACACATTCGACCTATCCGATCGTCAGGTATCATTGCTAGATGATTACTTTGATTGATATAAAAATTTATTCCTATGCTATCAACTTAGGTTCGGACCTATGAGGTCATATACATTAGAGTTCACGATTTGATCGGATGGTTGACCAATAATTGAGAATCATTCTAGGGTTAAACGATCAATACGATTGATGTTTAACCTAGTACAAGTGTTATAGAAGGATTGATTAGTAATTCGATTGCTAATTAGCTTAATTTGATTAAGCCAAAGAGCTAAGATTAAGTATAATTAAATATGATTTAATTAGATTTAGTTTGGGCTTGATTAGATCAAGTTCAATTGACTTATTGGATAAGTCAAGTGCAAGAAAAAACTAGTCCTAGTCTAACTAGGACTTAGATCAACCCAATTTTTTAATTTGATTAGAAGATTAAATTAGAATTAAATTTGATTTAATTGAAATATTAATTGGGTTAGAACCTAATTTAATTTGGTTGAGTTAGTTTTGATTTAATTTGGTTTAAGAAACTACTTTGACCAAGTCATAGATAGAATCCTAGTAAGACTAGGATTCCTCCTTGCGTCACCTTAGTTCCAACGCCCCCATGCCTATTTTTTTGCTATTTTTCATGAAAAATCCTTTTTTTCCTGATCTTCACGTATGCCTCCTCTCTCCCTCTCTTTCTCATATGGTAATTGGGTAGAAAACCAAGTCAAAGAAGGAGTCTAGTATTTGACCTAGACAAAGACTCTTCTTTTTCTATATATTTTGAATGAATTTTGGCTTGAAATTTTCATAGGTTATATACCTTTGAGAGGGCTTTGAGATGTATGAAAATCAAGGAGAGAGAACCTCTGGGTGTTAAGATTCAATAGACACAAAACTAGGTGTCTAGGTGAGAGCAAAAAGAAGAAGAAGAGGGTCTTCTTCTAGGGTTGCTGTGTTCATCTCTTTCCTTCCTTCTTCCTTAGATTTTTTTAGAGTGTCTCATATCTAAAACCTCTTCTCCTCCTTCTCCTCTTTGAAAGAGTCCAATCTAGAAAAAAGGAGGCATCTGATCAACCATCGAAGAAAGATCAGCGCAGTACTAGCATATTGTGCTGATTTCCAGCATCTGGATTTCTAATCATGATCGTGGGCTCATGCGGATGACTTCTAGAGGCCGAATATATGTACAGCTTGCAACTTCATCCTCAAGTCTGGATCAGTGAGTTAAAATATCTAACTCACTTAGGTAATAGATCTGATCTATTATTTTTTTCATACATGCATGAGATATAGTGTAGATCTAGGTTGATGTGATCAACCTTTCCTTCTTGTTTATTTTTGATTTTAGATTTAAATACCATGCAATAATCATATAGTATGGTCTTAGATCTAGGGATTATCTAATATTTAGAATTAATTAGATTAATTTTGAGTCTTTCACTACTGATCTAGAAAAAATTTTAAGATCTAGCCCTGAAACCCTAGATCTGGTTCCTTCATCATGCCCCAATCTTACGTCTACCTAATTTTTTCAAGAATTTTGAAGTAGCATGTGATGTATCAGGAGTTGGGATTGGTGGTGTCCTTAGTCAAGAAGATCATCCGATAGCATACTTTAGTGAGAAATTTAACAATTCTAAACTAAAGTATTCTACCTACGACAAGGAGTTTTATGCGGTAGTCCAAGTCCTAAGATACTGGAGACATTATCTACTATCGCAAGAATTTATTTTATACTTAGATCATGAAGTTCTCTGATTTCTGAATTCTTAATAGAAATTGAATCATAAACATGGTAGGTGGGTAAAGTTTTTGCAAGCCTATACTTTTATTTTGAAACATCGTGCAGGTGTAGAGAATTATGCTACTGATGTCTTGAGTCATCATCATACTTTGTTAGCCACTGTTAGTGTAGAGGTTGTTGGTTTTGAAAAGATTAAAAATAATTATGAGGAGTGTCCAGATTTTGGTAGTATACTTATCACTTTACGAAAAGGACCATCTAGAAAATATAGTGAATATATTCTTCAGGATGGTTACTTATTTAGAGAAACTATGCTGTGTGTTCCTCGTATATTTTTAAGAGATTTTCTAGTTTAGAAACTACATGCTAGAGGATTAGCTGAACACTTTGGTAGGAATAAAATCATAGAGTTGGTAGAAGTTCAATTCTTTTAGCCAAGCCTGGAAAGAGATGTCGCTTAAATTATTGCCCAATGTAGAACATGTGCCGTAGCCAAGTAGAGAAAATAGAACACTATCCTATACATACCCTTGCCTGTTCCAGACTGTCCTTGGCAAGATGTTAGCATGGATTTTGTTTTAGGCTTACCTAAGACAGTTAGGAAGCATGATTCTATTCTATTGGTTGTAGATGGTTTTCAAAAATGACCCATTTTTTGTCCTTTTGCCAAACGTTTGACGCTTCGAAAGTTGTAAGAATATACTTTGATGAGATTATTAAATTGCATGGATTGTCCAAAACTATTGTGTCTGATAGGGATGTTAGATTCATGAGCTACTTTTAGAAAAATCCTATGGCACCTTCTAGGCACAAAATTAAAATTTTTTTTTGCCTTTCACCCGCAAATAGATGGTCAAACTGAAGTGATCAATAGGAGTCTTGGAAATTTGTTGCATTGCTTGATTGGAGAACGTATGGGTAACTGGGATCTTTTATTGCCCTAAACTAAATTTGCATATAATAGTTATGTTAATAGGTCCATTGGCATGAGTCCTTTTGAAGTAGTTCATTGATATCAATCTAGAAAACCAATAGACCTTATCCCACTACCCATGCATGCTAGAATTTTTGAATTTGCAGAGTCATTTGCACAGCAAGTCAAGAGTTTACATAAAAAAATTAGTAAATAAATTAGTATTAGTAATAAAATTTATAAAGAGAATGCAGATTCTCATCGATGTGTCCAAGAGTTTGTGGAAGAAGACTATGTGATGGTTTGAATGAGGTCTGAATAATTTCCACCAGAAACTGTCAAGAAGTTACATGCTTGAGAAGCAGGTCCATTTAAGATTTTAAAGAAGATCAGACCGAATGCGTATGTTGTGGACTTATCTTTTGATTTTGTGATTAGCTTTACTTTTGACGTTGCAGATCTCGTCGCCTATAAAGAGCCAACTTGGATACCTAGTGAGCCATTTGAACCTGAACCAACCTTTGAGAGAGAGCCTATTCCTGAGTGTCCACCAATCAAAATGTCAAAGCATGATCAGATTAAGAAAATTTTGGATGAGCAGATCATCTCCACCCGGAGTTGAGGCTATCAGTAGTACTTAGTTAGATGGCGAGGTCGACCGAAATTCAAAGATATCTGGATCACTCAAGAAGAGCTGCAGCATATTGATTTTGATTTGCTTGAGCGTTGCCAGAGCGGAATCGACCCCCACTCGACATGGTCGAGTTCTCCCCGCTCTGAGAGAATTGGTGCGAACATCAGAGCCACCAAAAGCCGGCGATATAATTTAAATTCAATTTGGATTGAAGAAGCTATATCAAAATAACTCTACTTCAGTTATTTAGTTTCAATCCTTTTGATTTACTCAATTAGTTCTTTTAATGTATTTAATTTTGGATCCATAGGACCATATTTGAGTTTATTTTGGATCGAGCCTTATTTGGAAAGAAACCATCATAAAGAAGCAAGCTTGGTCCACGTCGTCTTTGGAACCACTACCCTCCACACGTCCAGGAAGAAAATATATATGCCAGCATGTGCCATACCCAAGGATCCTCATACCAAGTTGTGCCAAAAATCAAGTGCCCACATGGAGTTTCTTTTCTTTCCTAGGATTTCTTAAGAGTTCTTGATTTCTTACTTTGTTAAAAAATTAATTTCTTTCCTATGGTTTTATGAAAGATAGATATGATATATTATTGTATTTGAAAACCATACATAATATTTTATTTTTTTGTTGGGAGGGTTGATTTTTTTTTTGTAAAGAAAATAGGATTCCTAAAAAAATAGGACCCCTAGGATTCTATATAAACCCATGTATCTTTCATGAAGGAGAATAAATGTATGAATGATTTTACCCATAAATACTTATGTCAATCACTCTAAGACGGAGAGGGTGTGAGACCCAAAATTGCCCCACGAGGGGAGGGTATGAGGCCTACTTTTTTTTCTATCTCTTTAACCTTCATCTTCTTGAGATCCAGTAATCCTACGATCCCGATTCATCTTCATCATCTACCTACATAAGCCTATTCCACCAAAAGAAGATCAGTCTCCTCTAAAATTTTTATCTATCATGCAGAGAGAGAAAGAGTGATCTATTATTCTACAGATCAAACATTGATAAGGACCTTCATTCCTTCTCAACTGATCTTTGATTTTTATATTTTTTTTTTTGAGATCCAATATTGGTAAAGATCTAGTTTTTTATTGATAGATATGCTTGGTTAAAAAATTAAGAGTCCTAATCAGGATAGTTTCTTAACTACTATGATCTAGATTCTTCTTCTTTTTCAGATTTTTTTATGGGCTTAATTTTTTGCTATCCTTTATTTCATTTATATTTTTTTTTATAATTATTCATGAGCATGTTTAATTTCTGCTATCTATTTATTTACTTTATTATTGCTAGTTATTTACTGATCTCTTAAATGATATTCATCTACATCATTTAGATTGATAGTGCTTTGGTTCCGTGTCAATCAGTCATGCCTTCTGAGCAGAGTATAGGCAACTATACTGTCTGTCCTAAGAATAATATGTCATGATCGGACATGATTTATTATTGATGAATGGAAGAAAGTTTAACATTTTTTTCTTTTGATTGTCCCGCATCATAATGGCTCCTTGGCATCTCTCATGAGCTTTTCAAAATATCTATCATTTACATCATCCGTACTCTCAAAAGAGTTGTCAAAATATGCTTCTTTATATAAATCATCTAACATCTCATTGATGCTAATTGGTTTAGGCTGTTGATCCATATGTTGGTCTCTTATATTAGTAGATCTATTTTTTTATGCAAATTCTAATTAGTATACTTTCTATCCATACCCTAATTCAACAAGTGCTCCAATGTTGTATCTATAGGCTGGAAGTAATTATTGTGACATCTTCGATAAGGACATTTGATTCTATTGAGATCATCGACTCTTTCTCATGCAAATCTTATCAAATCCTTAATACCTTGTTAGTATTCAGATAAGCTGATAGAGCGAGCATTCATCCAACTCTTATCGATATTTTTCATCTATCCATGAAAAATGTTCATCATTAAAATATGTATTATTAGTAAGATTTTAAGAATGCATAATCCTATCCATTTCTAACAGGTATGGCCCTATCCCTTTCAGAAGAGCAATAATCTTATTATTGTTATTAGTTGATATTTTGTTCTATTATTATGAAAATTTTGGCAGCATCTCCTCATGATTCTCCAGGTATACAATGTGAATATGGTGCCTATGCATCTTATCCAATATATACCTAGAGAAAAGATGAGAGATAACTACTGAACACCATATAACGAAATAAAATATTGATTAATAATAAAAAAAAGATTAAAGCTTTTCAAAAATGCTCAAAATTGGGATATCCAAGAGTCGATCCTGATTGGGATCGATTCTTGAACGAGAATCTATGGTTAAATGCAATTTAGCATCCATTTTTTAACATACATTCAGAAATGGTATCCTAATTTATTAAAAAAGGATAACTCTATATTTCAGTAGAGTTTTCTTTAAAATATGGATATTTTTTATATTTTATATAATAAATTTTATAAATAAAAAATTTATTTATATAACTAATAACTAAAAGCAAGTAATCATAATGATAATAGTCTTAACAAGCTAGATCTAACATGGAAAAGAGCATCAAAGAGAAATACTTCATAAAATTAACAACACGAGGTTCAATGTAAATTAGAGACTATCATTTTAGTTGAATCATAAATTATTTTTATTAATTATGGATTACTTATAAAATTTAAAGGTATATTTCAATAAATTTTGCAGCAAATTTCATATGTCTTATATTTTTTTCATCCCATTATAGCTACTTACTAGCTATTCATGCAATTATTTAAATTATAAAATAAATTTTAAATGGTTATTTTAGTACTTGCACTATATTATATGCGGTGACTTTTCATTATTTTCCTCTTTATTTTTAAAATTACTTATTTTCACTCCTTTTTTTAAAATATATAATATAAAATAAAATATATAAAATAATTATAAAATATATAATCCTATAAAATAATAAATAATCCTATATAAAATATCTATATAATTATACATAACATACATAAAATACATAATTATAAATTATATAAATTACTATAATTTTTCTTTTCCTCTCTTTTTTAAAATTATTTTAATATTTATTTTTTAAAAAATAATATTTTATTTTAATTTCAAAAATATAATTAAATATTTTATTTTTATATTATGTTATTTTATTTTTTTATTTTTTATTTTTCTCTAATTTTTAAGTATTATAAATAAATAAATTACAAAAAAAAAGAAAAAAAAAACCCCTTCCTTCCTTCCCTTCGGTGCCTGCGCCCCCTTCCACCATTACCACCGCCCCCTATGCCCCCCTCCCCCTCCGTTTGCACCTCCCTCCCCTCCGTCCCCGCGCCATCCCTCAGATACCCCTCGCCATCGTTACTCCCACATCCCGATCGGATCCCCACTGTCGGTCACCACCACCAATCGCGCCCTCCTTTTCCTACGTCCGTGCCTTCCTTCCCTCCGCCCTTGCACCACTTCTAAGGTATCCATCGCCACCACCACCCCCACATCCCGGCCTGCGGCTCCCCTCCGCCCCACCCCGCCCCTCCTCCTCTCCTTCCTTCCTACCCGAGCAACCAAACCCACCCCCTCCCTTCCTCGAGGATGCAAAAGAAAAAAAAAGGATTTTACCTTTTTCGAGTTGGCAGCACGACGGCGATGGCAGCAGTGGAGGTGAAAGCAGGGACCATCAACGGTAAGAGAGATCGAAAGAGAGAAGAAAAAGAATAGGCTTGGTAGCCAATGGAGAGGGTTCGGATGGGGGAAATAGGAGGATAGGGGCAGGAGACGAAATGTGCGGAGGGGCGGGATTATAAATTTTGAAAGAAATTTACTGACACAAACTTACGTCAAAATTTTCTCTAATTAGCTATGTTAAAAAGAAATATAGGTAATCAAGTAATTAAAAATATTTAATAATTATAAAAAATGTTTAACAAAAAAATTAAAATATTTAAAGATATTTTTCGATGCAAACTTATGTCAGCAATAATTATTACCAATGTTTAATAAACATCGACAACTATTTAACAAAAAATAAAATATTTAATAAAAAATATAAGTTTTAGTGACATAAAATTAATGTCGGTAAATGTAGTATTTACCTATGAGAAAAATTAATGTAGGCAATTAGTTTATTTTCGACACATAATATTCATCGTAAAATACATTTTTTACCGACTAATAATTTACGTTGATAAATTTAGGCTATTATCGATGATAAAAAATATCAAAAAATATTTATTTTAAATTAAAATTACTTTCTTAAAATATATAATTAAAATTTAAAACCAAAAAATTTAAAAAATATTTTTTGACATAAATTATACTTTAGAAATAAATTAAATTCCTTACATTAGTTTTTCCATAGGTAATTATTTTGGATACCAACGATTATCTTACGTTGCTAAAAGAGTCAAACATTTTTCCATGATTGTTTTACATTGGCAATAATCTTAATTACCTATGTTAAGGGGTATCGTAGGTAATTTGAACATTTTTTGATGCAATATAAACATCGAGAATAAGTTTTTTAAATTAATATTTATATTTTTATAAATAATTTATAGATGTAATTTTTAAATTTAAAGCCCATAATCATCATTTATTATCTAAATAATCATCGTTAGAATATCATCACAAAAATCTACCTCAATCCTGAAGCTCTAGATATGTCGATCAATAAAATTCAATTTTGACAGTCAGAAATAATCACATGATGATCTGATCGACAGAAGCCACCAATGGATCCAAAAAATTATAGTGATGATCTTGATAATATTTATTGCATACTATCAAAATTTTACCTCAATCAGACATCATTATCATGGTCAACTTAGTATGAAATGATTTTTATCATTAAATAAAAAATGAGTGATCAAAAGATCAAATGGCGTCCGATTAAGATGATTTTTTAGATAAATAATCTTTGCTACTACTTTCATTATTTATATGGTGGTAATCATAAAATTCAAACCATACGTATATGAACCATCCAAATTAAGCAAATCTTATAAAAATACAAGTATAATTACCTAAGAACCTTTAGAATTAATATCAAGAGACATATAGTTTTGGATCATTCATATACGTGTGGTTTGAATTTTATAATCATCACTATACAAATGATCAAAGTAGTAGCAAAGATCATTTATCTAAAAAATTATCTCATAATTGGATGCCATTTGGCCTTTTGATTAGTAATTTTTTATTTAACGGTCGAAATCATTCCATGCTTAATTAATCATAATAATGATGTCCGATTGAGATACAATTTTGATAGTATACTATAAATATCACTGAGATCATCGTTATAAGTTTTTGGATTCATCAATGATCTCTATCTATCAGATTATCATACGATCGTTCGTGGCCATCAAAATTAAATTTTATAGATTGACATAGCTAGGACTACTTGATCGAGGTAGATTTTTGTAATAATATTTTAATAATAATTATTAAGATAATGAATGATGAAGATGAATTTTAAATTTTAAAATTATACTAATAAATTATTTATGAAAAAAATTATTTATAAAAATAAAAAATTATATTAAAAAAAATAATTATCGATGCAAGTTAATAGTAGGTAATAAGCATAATTACCTATGTAACTAATAAATATAGGTAATTAAGTTGATTACCTATGCTACTCTAACGTCGATAGATAGTTTAAAAATATAAATAAATAAATAAATAAGTATAATATTTGCGGACGTTAATTTAGTGTAGGAAATGAAAAGATTAATCGTAGGTAATTGCCATAATTACCTATGCTTAGTAAACATCGAATAATAGTTTATAAAAATAAAAAAATTATAAAAAAAATATTTATCGATGCAAATTTAATGTAGGAAATAAGCCTCTTTGCCTACGTAAGATGTAAGCATAGGAAATTATGATTTTTACCTATGCTAAATTAGTGTCAGCAAATGTTTGTGAAAAATTAAAAAAATAAGAGCACCATTATCAATGCTTTGTGTTAAATGCCGATGCAAATATGACGTTGATAATTATATTTTCTGATGTTTACACTTTAGCATCGCTAATTATTTGATTTTTATTGATGTTTAAAGGTTTACGTAGCTAATTATGATCTTTACCTACATAAAATTTTGCGTAGGTAAATTTTGCAATGGCAAAGACCTTTTTTCTTGTAGTAAGCTCACTTTAAGTATTAAAGAGTTGACTCTAGCATGTTAACATCATGTGGCATAGGCCTTAAGTTGACTTTTGAAAAGTCTGAATCAACTTTCTCAAGAAAGATAGAGAGTTGATTTTATGAGACTAGTCCTCTAGTCAACTCCTGAAAAATTCGAGTTGACTCTTGATCTACCTGAATCGACTCTACTGCGATTGATAAGCTTCAATGACTAGTTTTTCAGAAGTTACAGTTTCGTACAAAAGCCGTCCAATGACTAGTTCTCACCTCTCAATGGCTAAAAACCCATTTTTTAATGTTATAACAAGGATATAAAGGTGCCAATGGTATTCATGAAGCAAGAGAATGAAAGAGAAAATAAAACTAAAGAGAACAAAAGACAAGTGTGTTAAACACCAAGAGAAATAAAAAGAAGGGCCTAAATTTAGTTTGAGCATTTAGTGAGTATTTAAGAAGAGAAATCAAATATCCAACTATCTGCTTCTTAAGCATTCAAGTAATTTCAAAAGGAAGAAGAGCGTATTGATTGCAAAGCTTCTCATCTCCTCAGCTTGAGCTTCATCGACTTTCATCCTGTACTTAAATTTTTGAACTATAATATATTTTAATTGGGATTGAAACTTAGGAAACAATCTCATCCAAATCTTGAATTGGATCTTGTATAAGCCTAAAGATGCTTAGGCAAAGGTTTTGGTTGGTGTGTCTAAAGAAAACCAACTAGGTTTAATTATGATCCCGACAAAATAATTGAACTATAATCTTGGTGATTATAGTTGAAATTTTCAAGGTGTTACTTCAAGAGTAGATATAGGTATTGAACTTGAAACCAAACTACTATGAAACTTTATTTCATGCATGCTTTTGCTTGCTTCTGCTTTGCTTCATTTACTTCTATATATTTATTTCTTTTATTCATTGTTTCCACTGTACTCTCAAACAGCTTATTTTAATTGAGCACATATTTTCTTTTAAGCTTCAAAAACATTTAGAAAACCCAATTCACCCCCCCCCCCCCCCCACAACATTAGGTTCTCTCTTTGGGTATAGAAGCTGAATATATAGCTTGTAGTAATATAGAATTTGAAGCTATTTGGATAAAAGGTTTTCTAATAAATTTAAATATTGAATAAATAACCAACAGACCAATAAAAAATATGTGTGATAATCAAGCAATAATATGTAGCATAAAAAATGATGAGTTTAGTTCGAAAGGAAAGATATAGATCATAAATATTATTATATTTTTGATATGATTTAAAAGAATAAACTTGTGGTGAAGTATGTATCTTCAAAAAAAATGATAGGGGATCAATTAACCAAAACAGTCACTTCAGACATATTCAAAAAATATGTATTATAAATGAATATTAAAGAATAATGATCTCGACCTAATTGACCAAGTCGGAGATGTTGGATTGAGTGGCCAAATAGCCATCGATGCAATGGTCAAATCATCTTACAAGATATATATTTTATTCTTCTCCCTAAATTATATAAAGTTTTAATTATTTTAAGGCATCAAATAAAATTGGAAGTATTTGTTTGATTATGTTGGCCTTGTGGGGTTTAACATGATCAAACAAATCATTAAGTGGTTGCACTTAATGTAGGAGAACGGGCTTTGTGAAAGATAAAAGAGAGGAATATGAAGAGAATGGAAGAGTAACATTCGGATATTTTAACATTACATTCATGAAAACGTGAAAAGTTGGTATGATGGATTGTTTTAAATATCCATACAAAGCTCTTTGAAAATCATCAAATTCACCACAAAAATTCCTATCAAAAAAACAAATCATTAAGTGGTTGCACTTAATGTAGGAGAAGGGACTTTGTGAAAGATAAAAGAGTGGAATATGAAGAGAGTGGAAGAGTAACGTTCGGATATTTTAACATTACATTCATGAAAATGTGCAAAGTAGGTATGATGGATTGTTTTAAATATCTATACAAAGCTCTTTGAAATCATCAAATTCACCACAAAAATTCCTATCAAAATAAAAAACCCAAAGCTACCCAATCATAAATCTTATGTTTTATTTCTTCTGTTTTTTTTTTTTATCGTATCTCCTTGTATCAGCCTTTCATCCTCTTCTTCTCATTATTTTGGTTCATATGGTTGGACCATTAATCCTCCGAAGTATCATTTTTTTCATTTTTTTAAGATGACAATGGCTAAATATCATGCTTCTATACTTTGTTCTCATTTGACAAGCTAGAAAGTATATAATTTTGTTTTGTTGGTTTTCATATAGAAGGTCACTTAAAGGCATTTGGATATTCAAAGATATACCATCAATATCATTTTTGCAAAGAATACCCAATTAGCACCGAAGAAGCTTAACAATTCATTTATAGCAGCAAACAAGTAGGGGTGGCAAAATATGACCCAACCCACCAACCTGACCAATGTTTGATCTCCCATAAGCAGGTTTGGGTTTGGATTAAATGAAGAAAAACTGTAGGATTTCTAGCTTTGAATTTAAATTTTTTTTCAAAAAACATGCAGCAGAAATAAAATGATTATTCTAATTAATCATATAAACTAGTGATTTAATCAATAAAACCCTATATCTAGGATCGTAATGTGACATATATGGATGTATAAAAAATTTGAAAATAAAAACTATAGTCAGTAAATCATATTTACCACTCTTACACTACTAGTGTTCAGAACATAATATCTTCACACGGATAATCGATCACCGCAATTGATACATGGTCAAGAAAGTCCTCTCATTGCAATGCAGCTACACACAAAGTCTAGCCTCTATGGATCATCCACACGAGGCTTCTGATCCCGATTGGCTCCTCTGGAGTGCTAGCTTAATATTGGAACCCTCGATGGCTGATGTAGATCAATCTGGTTTGATCTCTCTTTTCTATTTTTTTGAATGCTCTAAAAAACAGCAGAGGTAGGAGAGAGGTAGAGGAAGCTCTCAAAAAAATTTTATAATTTTGTGGCACTCACAGCTCATGTTCTCTCTTTTTGAACCCTAAGCTGAAACCCTAAGGCATCACTCACCCAAAACCCTATGCCTCTCTCTGGAATTTTTTCTCTCAAGAATTTCTCTGACTTTTCTCATGCACAAGAGGGCTCACATAGAAGGGACTCTCTCACTCTTTTTGGATGTATGCATGCCCTAGAGAAAATCCCATTTTATTTGCACCAAACAAAGTCCAAAGCGTGTGGAGGGATAAGATGAGGTAGTTGCTCATTCGAATTCAAATCGAACGGTAACCAATTTGATTTTATCCATTTGAGGCATGAGAAGGAAGGGTGTGCACCCTCTTGTACATAGAATCCTTCATGAGAATTCTCAATTCTCGTGGAGAATGGGTAGGCACAAGACTAGGTGATGTGGCGCAAGGATGACTAGTCAAACTATACTCTATAACCTTATCCAATTAAAACCCAATCCAAACCAATTTGGCTAGGCCTAATTAGACCAAATTAAATCCAAATAAATTAAGATTAAATAAACTCAATTAAATTCTAATCAAATCAAGAATTAATTAAGCCTAAAATCTTATCAAATCAATGAACAAACCTCTTCGACGGTTAGGTTATCTCATAACCTAATTGAGTCAAACTCGATTGAATCCAATTCAATTGAACTTGATCCAAAATTCATAATACAATCAAATTGAGTTAATTAGTAATCAAATCACTAATTAAATCTCTTATACATACAAAATTCAAATCCAGTGGGTGTCCAAGCAATAGAGTTTCATCTATATAAAACTCTTGATCGAAGAGTCCTAAATCAGTGAAACTTTTGATCCCAGTATCCCAAATGAGTGAAACTTATAATCACAAAGTCTCAGACTAATAGGACTTTCAATCATAGAGTTCTAGATAAATAGAACTTAGAGTCTTAATGCAGTAGGACTCTTGATCACAGAGTCTCGATCCAGTGGGCCTCTTCATCAGCCATCAGATCATGTAGGAACTTCTAATGTAATAGATTTGAACCTAAGTCGATAGTATGAAAATCACTTTCTGTACCAATCGATGTGACCATCTAGTAATGGTATCCGATGTATAGATAGGTCGAATAGTTATAATTGCAATATTCAGAACCTACTCAAATATGGTTATCGTATAATTCATCTCTTTGATCGCCATGTTTAAAATGACTCAGAGTTAAACTGCCAACTCTAAAAAATACATCCATATCATATCTTAATGCAATCAATCCTATGACTCCTCACAAAGACTATCTTGGCCAAGGATTTGCTAAATTGAAACATAATTCAACACAACTCTTAAAATTTGGAGTGGTCAATCCCATATTAATTCATGCACCGACTCCTCAAATACTTGACTGTGCCTAGAAACCTTCCATCATTGAATTAAAAGTTTAGATAGTCCAGCACCAAGGCATAGTGAGTTGCTTGAAAGTAATTATGATGATCTAAGGTCGGAGGAACACTTATACCCATATCCCTTCGGAGCAAGTCTTGATAGTAGAAAGCTCTGACATTGGTCACGTTCAGTGCAGATATACCCCTATATCTCACTTGCATACCATATCAGTATCTTCATACTCCTTAGTTAAGAAGACAACTAACCCATATGGCATACAATGATCTACACTCGATAAATATTGTCGTTCCTAATAACAATGTATCATTTGGTCACAAATAGATTTAAGGACTAAACGATAAATTCTCTTTTATTGATTATAAATAGTCCTAAGGACTTCATCATAACACAGGAGTTCATTAGAAGATGCAAAAAATTTATGATAAAAAAGTTAAAATAATATTTTATTTATTTATAATTCATATATAATTATAAAAAATAGCTCAACCATCAATAGATTGATGATTGATTTTGGAATATAATTTTTAATATTAAATGGGTTTAGGTCATAAACGGGTTGATCTGTTTAACCCATTTATTAAATAGATCGAGTTTGGATTTAAATTTTTCAACCTACCCAACCTGTTTAACCCATTTATAATTTTTATTTAAAATATTTAAGATATGGGTCTATGATAAAATTTAAGTCATCCATTTGGATTCAGATCCAAATTTTAAGGTGTAGTCGGTTAAAAGTTCGAAACCCTTTCATGATCCCAATCCCACTCCCTCCCGTCTTCCTAAAATCCCATCTACCCCTTCCTATGCTCCTCCTTCCCCAAATCCCTCCCTACCTTCCATCTCTTTGTGGCACTTTCCCCCATCACATCGATCATCGCTCTGATCCAGCAACCACCCAGCCAGATAGAAGAACAAACCGAAGCCGCCTGTCATTATCACCACTATTCACCAAGGAGAGTCCGAATGCCCTCCGCTCTCACATCCTCGAGATTACTAACGGGACCAACATCATGGACGCCATCGCTATGTTTGCTCGCCAATGGCGACAAGGTATCTCCATTCTCAGCGGCATGGTGACAAACATAACTCTCTACTAGCTAGCAGCAGTGTCTGGTGTTGTCGTCACCCTCCACGGCCGCTTCGACGTCCTCTCCCTATCGGGGGCCTTCCTCCCGGCTCCCTCCTCGTCGGGTGCCACCGAGCTAACCATCTACCTTGCTTGCAGGTAGGGGCAGGTGGTGGGGGGGAGTGTCGTGGGGTAGCTTGTCGCATTAGGACTGGTGATGGTGATTGCCGCCACATTCAGCAACCGCTCAGCGATGAGGAGGCCGAAGCGACGGCAGTGAGGGAGAGCACATGGCGATGCTGGTGAGGGCAAAGGGGTGGCCGTAGTCGGGCCGAGAGTGTGGTGAGCCATAAAGATCGGAGTCAAGTGAAAAATAAATTTTTATTTATTTTTTTAAATGGATCACAAAAGCACAAATACATATTTTTTTAAAACTAGGTTATATAAATAGGTTAAACAGATAAAATAGATTTTTTTAACTAGATTATATAAATAAGTTAAACAGATTGAGTCAAATAACCTATTTATCAAATGGATTAGTTTCAAGTTTCAATATTTGACCTGTTTAATAAATAGGACAGATTCAAGTTTGGACTTTTTTTATCTAATCCATATTTGATCCGATCCATTTGTGACCTGACTTGATTTGATTGCCATCTCTACAAACAAGTCAAAACGGCCCTTACTGGTATGATAGCCACAACAAATGTCTTGAAGTGGACAATTCAAATGCACAATGCCTCCACATCTAGTCTCAATATTGTAGTCCTGACAAAGTTATATTAAGTCTAGGCTTCCACCATTATTTATATTATCACCTTTTATGTGGATTAATTTGCTCAGATGACATGCAGTTTATATCATGCACTTCTGCCTGTTGCCCTGGTCATGCATTTCGAACGTTCAAGCTGGTTTGGGAAGATCTTTGTAATGATATCAGACAAGGAGTTGTCTCTAGTCGAATAATTGTCCCAGTAAAAATATATGGATTTAAGTAACTAAGATGTCATGATCCCACAACTTTGGCCCAATGCCAAAAATGTTGCATGTTGCATAATGACAAATCCATGGAACCATATTGAAAAAAAATTGAAACATTATATTGGAAGCTTACCATCGATGGGTGTTGATTATGATTCTTTGGAGGGATGGATTGATGCAAATATGAACTCTCAACTATATATTTTTTTTTAACATATTTTTTAATATTTCTAAAATATTTAATTTTTAAATATTTATTATAAATAAAAAATATAGTTAGAAAGCCGAGTTTTTATCTAAAACTTGTAATTAGGGATGATAATTTTATTCGAGCTGCCTGGTACTTGATCCGATCCGATCCGATCTGAATGGGGTGGGTTTTATTCAACCCGATTGGAACGTGGGATGGGTATTGATTCTAAAAAAAAAAATCCGAAGCAGGTTCGAGTCGAATACGGATAATAATATGCTCCGATCTAATATAATTTTAATATATATTTTTTATTCAAAATTATGATGATTTTATATTATTTATATGTATCCAACTTGATCCGATTTGATTAATCCCTCTTATATATCCGGTTCGATCCGATCCGCATCTCTACTGGATCCGATCCGATTAACTCAAAATGGGTACGAGATGGGTATGGGTATATTATTTATACTTACAGGATGGATATGGGTATAGATCGATCAGATCCATATCCGATTCGTTGCTATCCTTACTTAAAATATGATTAAGAGGTTCTACACCTGGTGGTGTAGCTCTACGGATACCATCCTTGGTAATTGGCTCTCACACGGAGCTGGAGTAAAAAAATATTTTTTGAGCACTGCGTTTCGATTCTGTGCAAGAGATAATCATCATGGGTGGTATCTATGGAGCTACACTATTTGCGATGTAGAAAGTATTTTTCATGATTAGGAATAGATTTGGGCTTGAAAAGTAGGCCCCAAAGTTGGAACAAGATGTAACTAAATTATATTGACTTTTGAGTAGAATTTAACTTAAATCCATAAATAAAGATAGTAATTTGTTTCACTCTATCGAGTATCAGACTTGGTCCTATGCTACTCCGTGGGTTTTACTCGACTAGCATTAGATTTGGTATAAAAATGGATGCCAGTAAAATCTGCTCTGAATTCAAATCAAAATATATATAATTTTTTATAAAAATATTATATTAAAAAATAATTTTTATAGTTTCATCGGATCCCATTCCATCCTCACTAACTCTGCTTGCTTGTTGATGCTCCTCGTCCCATCCCACTGCATCTAATATATGTATGAAAATAAAAATTAAAAAAAAATTAGAAATCAGTTTTTACTATCATCGTCAATATATAATTCTCGACTATTTATGCTATCTAGATCAATATTAACACCAATGTATCACGTAACATGAAAACTCCAACTAAAGTCTAAAATCTCCCTACTCTCCTTCTCACTCTCCTCCGTCTCTTCCTCTCCCCCCACATCCTGCTGCCCTTTGCCTCCTCCAATCTTCTATTTCCATGATCTCCTTCTCGCTCTTCTCTACCTTCTCCTCTCCCTTCCTATGGCTCCTCTTATCTCTCTGCATTCTTGCCATCTTCGTCAGACGCACCTCCTGGGAAGAAAAAATTTCAAATAAAGCCTAAGATCCTGTCTCATCCTATCTCTCTCCATTGCGGTCCTTTGCCTCCTCACCGTCTTCACCAGCTTCACCCCTTCGGCTTTGGAGAGAAAAAACTTCAACTAAGATGGGACATCTGCTCTCTTTGTTGTAGGTGCTGAGTCCAAATCTATGACTCTTTCTTTGAGCCAAAACCCAACAAACTGTTATTCATCTAGAAAAAACTATGTTCTCAAAGTGGATCAAAAAAAAAAAAAACTCCACCTCGAACAGCTATTTTGGTTGAATTTTGTTGCTTCAATTAATCTCTTAACAAAGTGTATGATTTTTATTAGATCGATGTGTTTGCATTCATATTTTAGCAAAAGATGTTTTAGGAAAGAAGAAAAATGTGGTTATTTATGGCATTCATTATTTTTTTTTGATAAAAAATATATTTTTTTTTATTAATAACAATGTCAGGGTCTTTGATTTCTGGGGAGCTTTGATTGCCATTTGCCATTTGCCATTTGACACCTCGACCTCTCTCCATTCCCCCAAGTTAAATAGACATTCGTACTTTCTTCTTCTCTTTGCCATTTTTTTCTATAAACCTTCTTGCAGCAACCTGCATTCTATTGTAAAAAGAGAGGCTTTTCTCTTCACTCGCTCATTTGAGAAAAATCTAAAAAAAAATTGATGGGTAAAATAACATTTTTGGTCCTTTTAGATGATTCTGTGCTAGAGCTGTTCTTTTCTTTTCTCTGTTCCCAATAATGGAGAGAAAGAATCCAAGATCTTTCTCATGGCATGTCATTTTCTTCATTCATGTAAAAAAAAAAATACATACATACATACATACATACATACATACATACATACATATATATATATATATATATATATATATATATATATATATATATATATATATATATAGAAAAAAACCTTTTCTTTCCCCCTGCTATGTTGGAGCTCCTTATCCATGTCATGGTCTTCTTCTATCACAATTTTTGAATCTTAAAAACCCCTCTGCCTACCATTATGACATTTTGTTCCATGGATTCGTGGTATATGACAATTTAGCTTGGTTTCTGCATCCATATAAATAGACATGTGATGGTTTTTGTAATCTAAATTTATAATTTCAGATTTTGATTTATGGGTTACTTGGAATTTTCCCTTCAAATGGTGTTCTTCCACGGTCACCTATGCATACCAAGAGTCTTGCTGTTCTCAAGAGACAGGTTAGTGAAGTGTTTTGGAGCTCTGGCTCCTGCAGTTTTGGTCCATAATCCATCTGCACTTTATCTTTTCAGTTAATTCACAAGAAGATGGTTAAAAGTGCAAAACAAAGCATTAAGCTGCAAGCTAGCAACTTGGAGATATATGGCAAAATGCAAGAGCTTTTCAAGCTCAAGATTGGAGAGATCGTTACCACCATCCCCACAATTGATGGGCACTTATTTTTTTATTACTGCTTTTTCTTTTTTCTTTTCGCCCTAATTTATTCATTGTCGTTTTGCAATAAGTTATTTTACTATATGTTGGAGATAAATCCATGCCTGCCAAAGTTCGGCTAAGACTCCGACTCTTAATCAGTTTTGTCCAATTGCCACTATAAAAATTGAACTTCAACCAATGGGAGTATTCGAACTCTGAATCATTCTGAGATGGCCGACCTCCAATACTACGGTCAGATAATCCGATTGGTTGAGAAGACCGATTTCGGATTCGATAGGGCATTGCGGATTCCTTCCCCAGACGAACTTGAACAGTCGATGCTTCTACCCTAGAGAACTGGCTAAGTCCCTGGCTCTTGTGCATCCCGTTCGGCCAATCTCCTTCCAGTAACCTGCGTGGCCTCCTCCGGACGAACTTTCTTGGATGCTCCTTTTTTTGGCAGAATCTTAGTCGAACCCTCTGGATTTCTCCTTCAGCAGAACTTCTTTAGTAGTCGAACTTCTTCCGAACCTTCCTGGATTTCTCCTTCAGCAGAACTTCTCTAGTAGTCGAACTTCTTCCGAACTGCCTCCAGACGAACTTCAACGCTTTATTGTTATTCACCGATGAGCAACCTTGGGAATGGCCGAACTTCAAAGGAATAGCAGAGACATTGGTAGAGAAGGGACCATGGCATACACCCTCAACATAGCAAATAAAAGCCAGTGCACGGTCAATCCTGCGAGCCTCCGAACTTCTTTAGTACAACAACATCCAAGAGCCCTTCATCACCTGCAACTATCCTGTCCGAACTCCAGCTGTTAGGTCTCCAACAGATCAGCAAATCACGATAACGGACACCACTCTCCATAACAAACCCCACATGTTCTCGAATGCCCCACTAACAAGTGGTTGCGGCTATCACTATCAGTTTGTTATAGACTCCAGGCTATTAAAAGGACTCTCCAGATACTTTTTCTCTAAGCTCTCTTCTCCTTCTCAATACTCTGCAATTTTTTCTACTAAGTACTTTATTTCTGTTGGCCGAAAGAGCTGACTTGATTGTCGAAGGATCTTGCCGGAGCCACCACCCAAGCTCTGGACGAGACTTATTTTACAGATCACCAGCGGCAACCCCATCTTCTCCGACTCTAGTATTTCTTCAGCGATGATCAGATTTTGCACCAACAAGATTGGCGCTAGAGGAAGGACCCTCTATTTTTGAGGTTCCCTTGTTCTTAAAGAAGTGCTCAACAGAAAACTCCCTTCTTCTTCTTCAAAGTCCTCCTTCCCGAAAAAGATGCCTCCTAGGAAAGCTTCAATCCGACGGTCAACAATCTCCACGGTCAGATCCCATCCAGATCTGTCCACTCCTGTTTCATCTCCAACAACTCAAGCTCCATCTACAGCAATAGTAGACGCGGAGTAGTTCAACCTACTAGTCCAGCAGGTTCGCAGTCTCATGAAAGCAGTGCAGGCCATGTAGCAATAACAGCCTTCGACGCCAATTCGATCAGAGCAGACTTCTCCGGAGGCCCATGATCCGATCTTGGGATGGTCGACTCGGGCTAGCCGATCGATGACCTCTGAAAAGGAAAAGCAGAGGGCCAAGAGCCCCTGCTTTGATCATGACTCTACCCCTGGGGGGACTTTGCCTCCATTCAGTTAGAAGACCTTAGAGATCCATGATCGAGAGAATCTCCTGAATCAGAAACTACAAGAGATGAACCGATGGATCAAGGAACTCCACCATGCACCCCCCTCTCATGGTAATGATATCTGCACTAACCTCCTTTCTTTCACCGCATTATGCAGGAATCGATCCCGCCAAACTTCAAACTCTCCCAATTTGAGAGCTATGATGGGACTTTCGATCCGATTGACCATCTGAAGATTTTTTGGATAATAATGCTGCTCCACGGTGCATCCGATGCCATCCTGTGCCAAGCTTTCCTATTTACCTTAAAAGGAGCAGTCAGAAATTGGTATTCGGCCCTCAAGCCGAATACCATCTTCTCTTTTGACCAAATGAGCCATCAGTTCGCGGCTTATTTCGTCAGCAGTCGACGCCCCCACCGAGGTTCTATTGAAAAATGTATTCTAAAGCCAATCATCTAAGTAGAAGATGATTGAAATTAGTATATGAATTAACTAATAATAATAGTAATTTGGCTATTTCATCATAAAAATTCTATCTTCCTTAAATGAACTACTAAATTATAATGAAGTTCTTAGAACCACAATCAATTGATAAAGGAGGATTTATCGAATGGTTCTTAAATTATTCATGACCAAATGATAAGTTATTAATAAAGATGATAACTTATCGAGTGTAGGTTGCTGTGTGCCATATGCATTGGTTGTCCTTGTAATCAAATGGTATGAAGACACTGGTATGGCATCCAGATGAGATGTAGGAGTACATCTGCACTGAATGTGATCAATGTAGCACTCTACTGTCAAGAGTAGCTAGCTAAGGCCAATGGATATAAGTGTCCCTCCAATCTGAGATCGCCATGGTGTCTTACGAGCAACTCACTGTACTTTGGTGCTGGACTGCCTGTATTTCTAATATAGATGATAGAAGATTTTTAGATATAGTCAAGTACTTGTAGAGTCGGTGTGTGAGTCAAGATGTGATTGATCACTCCTGATTAACTTCAGAAAGAGAATGTCTTGCTGTGTTTTAATTTAGCAAAACCTAGGCCTAGGTAATCCTCGTGAGATGTCACGGAATTTTCAATATCTTGAGACGCAATAGCGATGACTTGTATGAGTGCTGACAGCATATTCGAAGTCATCTTGAGCATTATTGGTCAAAGAAATGAATTATACAATAACCATGGACCAGGGTTCTAAAAATATTGCTTTGCATATATTTGACCTATCCGGATGTCGAAAACTATTGCTAGATGATAACTTTGATTGGTACAAAAATTGATTTCTATACTACCAGCTTAGGTTCGAACCTATGAGATCACACACATTAGAGCTTATAACCTGATCGGATGGTTAATCGATGATTGAGAATCATTTTGAGGTCAAACATTCAATGCGATTGATGTTTGATTAAATACAAATATTACAGGAGGATCGATTAGCAATTGAATTGCTAATTGGCTCAATTTGATTAAGCAATCGGACTGATATCAAGTCAAATTAAATTAGATTCAATTAGAATTAGTTTAAATTTAATTAGATTAATTCTAATTAATTTATTGGATAATCCAATTGCAAGGAAAGAAAAATTTCTTATTTGACTAGGACTTGGATGCACCTAATTGACTTAGAATTTAAATCAGATTTAAATCTTGATTGAATCTGATTTAATTAGACTCCTAGTTGGACTAGAATCATTCTTAATTAGGTTACATTTAATCTAATTTAAATAAAATTTAAATTAAGTTTAAAATAATTTTGATCTAGTCAAATAAGAGGAGTTTCAGTTGGATTGGGACTCTCTCTCTTTCTCTTGCACCTATTAAAGCCCATGCCAAATATTTAATTTTAGATTTTTTTTATGTATTCCCATGCCCAAGAAGGCCTTCCACGCCCACTATTCAGAATATTTGAGAATTTGTTTTGACTTGATCAAAATTAAAAAGTTGGAAATTATTTTCTATTTGGAAGAGTCTTCTTTGACCCAAACTCCTCCCTCCCTTATGCGCCAACTCAAACCATGCCTCTCTATCTTATTCGGCCCTTTTTTCCTTAGTTTTGTGTATGAGAATCAATGGTTACACAAAAAAATAAGTGGGAGGGGCATCCAACTCATCATGCCTCTCTATCTTATTCGGCCCTTTTTTTTTTGATTTTGTGGATGAGAATTAGTAGTTACACAAAAAAATAAGTGGGAGGGGCGTCCAACAGTTGGACGCCCCATAGAAGTCCTCCTTTGACTAGGTTTTGACTTGGTCTTGTAATATAAGGTGGACACCTCTTATGAGATGGTTTGAGGATGTGAAAAATTTTAGAAAAATCATAAAAGATCAGAGAAAGAGGAGGAGAAGGCATGGAGGATTTATGGTGCCAAGATTCTTAGAGAAGAGCCCTCAATTAAGACATCAAAGATTGATGTCTTGAAGAGAGAGGGTAAGCGAAGATTATCTTCTCTTATATTTTTCTTTTATGTTTCTCTCTTCCTATTTTATGTGTGATTTTTATATGATAAAAATTTAAGAGAGAGAGAGAATTTGGATGTGGGGATGAGTGCTCCAATTTGTTGGGGCATGGTGTTAATTTTTGGAAATGATCTGATCATGTCCTGATGAGAGAAGGAGAAGAGAAGAAAGGTCTTCTCTTAGGATTTCTTGGAGAACCATTCCTCTCTAATTTTTATGAGATTTTCATATGAATAAAATCAAAAATCTTAGATCTAAAAACTTAAAAAAAATTCTAGAGGAGAAGGTCTCCTCTTGTCCTAGCATAGAGATGTTTTCAGGACATCAACCGTTGATGTCCTGAAGGAGAAGATTTATCTTCTCTTAGGATTTATTTTTTTTTTATTTTATTTTTTAATTTATGAAAGATCCAAGGATTGGATTCCTTTCTTATTCCTCCTCATGTTCTTCATCTCTTGGAGTGTCCAAGAGATCTGAAGAACATGTATTTGATTAACCATCAAGAGGGATCCGCAAGAAGCTAGCACTTCGAGCAGATCTTCATTCGATGAACCTCCGATCTGTGTTGTAGGTTCGTGTGGATCACTTGTAGAGGTTGGATGCTTGTGTGGCTTCAAAAACAACAACGAATTCAACCACAGAGTTCTCGACCTATGCAAAGATAAGAGATCTGATCTCTTGGTGACCTAGATGTGATCTAGGATTAGATCTAGATTTATTTCAGATCTAGGTATTAAAATGATCAATCCCACTTATAATTAATTTAATTTTAGATTTATATTTATATCATAACATATTATAGATCCTTGATGTAGGGTTTTAGAATTTGATTACATGCATGTTGTAGATTAAATAGTTTAATCTGTCTTCTACTGCTCTATATTTTGAAAAAATTTTGAAATCAATGCATGAAATCCTGCATGCGTTCTATCAATGGTATCAGAGCATCTAGGTTCTATTATAACATATTTATGTATATTTTAGATTAAATCTAAAAATTAAAGTTAATTAAAGATCATATATACTGCCATAAGGTTGTCCTGTTGTAAGGTTAATCCCTTATAATAAAAAGGTTGTCCTAGTATGTGCTGATCTAAATTAAAATTATTAATTATTTAGATTAGATCTAAAAAAATTTATGATTTAATTTTTTAATTTAAATATAAAATTTAATATATATTAGATCTATTTTAGATCATTTAGATTAGATCTAAATAATATCAGGATTGTACATACTACCATAAGGTTGTCCTGTTGTAAGGTTTACCCCTTACAGTGGAAAGATTGTCCTAGTATGTGTTGATCCAAGAAACTTAAATCATAAATATGTTAGATGAGATCTAAAGTGATTTATAATTTATTTTTAAATTTTAAATTTAATTTTAAATAATTTATGATCTGATTTATATGATGTATTTTATGTTTAGATCTAATCCTCTTATTGCATATGTTGATATGTAATTTTTATTTTGAATCTAGAATGTATATGTATGACATATTTATTTTATAAAAATTAAATCATAAACTTACTTTTTGCAAAACCCTAGATTTGAAACACTAGGACATGCTCCAAACAATGAAACAAATCAGATCTAAAACTATATATTGAATATGATTCAATACAATTTGAAAATATTTCAAACAATAAAATGAGAAACTAGTTCTGAGATTCCATAACCTAAATCCATAAGGCTTGAACTTAATTGAGAATTAAGTGATTGTTTAGGATCTAGGTTTGTGATTTGAAGATCCTAAGATAATTTCATAAAATATGGGTTAAAGGAACATATGTTAGCTTTGATCAGGTCCTTAACTAGGTTAGACCTAGGGTTAGATTAAATATGGATATAGTTAAGAAATTGATCAAACCTAATTAATAATTAATTAGGATTAGGTCATTTCTATATATCACTTCAATAGTTATAGTTGATCAAAGTCCATACATCTAACAAATGGATGCTGCTCGTGGCTCAGTGGTCGAGCCCTAGTCTTTAGATAGACCAAATCAAAATTGATAAATTAATTAGTGTCTAAGATAAGTCTGACATCTCAGATAATTTTTAATTGGCAGCCTGCTTATCTGACCATTTTTGATGGTGTCTAAGGTAAGCCTTGGTAGATCCTTCCATCGATCTCACTTATCTGACTAATATGGTTAATCAAGTTTTTGATTAGGTTGCTCATTGATTTGTGCTAACCAGTCACATGAAATTAGTGAGACAGATTTAGGTGCCCATGGACCGTAATTGATCCTAGTCCTCATCAGTGACTTGCAAAGTCAGTGGGAGCAAATTGGTCAATGTTCTTGTTAGATATATGTGCCCTAGAAGCCAGAATTGGCTGACACTTGTAATACACTTCTAGGGGCAAAATTATAATTTTGACTATAATTAATGAAATGGGTTATTTTCTATCACATATGTGTATTTAGTGTCTGTGATACATCCTTTGAGTTAATGGTAATGATAATTCATATTTTCAAGAGTTGAAAATTTAAGACATGAATAATCATTATTAACTCATAAAATGCTCCCGACCATAGGATCATCACGAGGATGGTGATTGATCCGGAAGGTTGGTGTACAATCGCTTCTCTTTAGTAGATGAGTCTTGAGTCTACGGTGTGGAGACACCGGAGCGAGAGTACAGGTACTCGTTAGAGAACGAGGGCACTGAGCGTGACCACCTCGAGTAGTCATTAGGGAAGTCTACCTTCTCGTCAATGACTGACTCGATGCTGCAGTAGTGTGTCTGGTTCTTTGACCTGAGATGCATCGGCAGTTCACCTTGAGGGTGTTATAGTTTGACTACACCATTACTCGGTCTCCTAGCCATATGGAACCCTGAGGTGTATGTTGGCTATAGCATGTTCATTGTAGGAACTGGATTGCATCAAGATGGAATCTATCTACCTCGGTGGTAGAGGAGCAGCCCTATGATGATCATGAGAATCAAGTCCAGAAGCCCATGGCCATGGCAGAGTGAAATAATAGAAAGAGTTTCTATTTCGATTTTCACATTGGACTCGAATCGAATGATTACATCATATGACAGAGACTAGGGTTTGACGAGTTCACCTTAACCCTAATCTGATCGGGGCTCAAGATAGAAGAACTTAATCACACAGGTAGCTGCACCAAGAGGTTCGCATTCAGCTCTGATGGGTTGCCACCATATACTGCTAGGTGTCACTGGTGGATTTTGGGAGCAATTAGAATGATTTAGATGATCGATCATTCTAGCTGTTCGAATCAGAAGAGTTCTGATCCATCGAAAGGAGTTTCGATGATGTCGATGATAGAGATCATGACATATCCCATTACCATACAGAACTGAACCTAACTGGGTCACACAAACAAGGGTTTGAATCTGGTGATCATCAATTGAACTGATCCTAGTTCAATTGATCTGAATGAGATTCAATTAGGTTCAAGGAAATCGTGCTAGCACTCGATTGAACCTAACGTTCTTCTTTTACTATCATAAATAAGTTGTCCTGACTGAGCCAAAGGAGTTTGTGCTCAATCAGAGGCCTTCATATGGTCTGACTGGAGGTTGTCCAAGTCAGAATAGGTTGTCTTATTTTGTAAGACATTACCTGCCATTTTTGGTCACCTGCCATTTCTTGTTCTTTGACTTTGGTCAAAAGTCTACCTTTGACTGGTCAAATGTTGACCATTGACACTTTGACTTTTGACCACATGTCATGCACCTATTGGAGAGCTGGTGGGGGCCTGTCCCCCTGCCAGAACCTGGCAAGGAGAAGGGCGCACGCCAAGGGTGGCGTGTGCCCAAGTAGGAGGCGCCTAGGAGTCCTTGTTGGACAAGGACTCCATCTCCCTTTTTGGATTCCAATTAGAGTTCTCCTAAGAATCCAAGTTTGACTGGTCTTAGGCCCTCTAAGGAGGAATCCAGGGGACTCTATTCCCAACCAATCAGATTTAGATCTGATTTCACAAAGGGTTGTGATTGGTTGGAGAAGGAAGAGGAGTTGGATCACAAGTTAGTCTATAAATAAGACCCTGCGCCCAACCCTAATTAATGAATTGAATTAGACCCCACGCCCCAAGGCTGCCTCTCCCCTCCTTCTCCATGCCATAGTCTCTTCTCCCCTTGCTCTCCACGTCCAAAAGTAGTTTTGGACTTAGGTTGGTGCGATTCAGATCAAGGAAAGGCGATCAAAAGCAAGAAGGCTGCGCTGCTGCAAAAGGACGACTGCTGATCTTCAAAAGAGTTTTGAAGATCCTCCAGATCAGATCCAGATCTGATTTTTGGAGGTGTGATAGAGAAGAAGAGGATCTCCAGATCCAACCCGAGTGGATACCGGTAGAGGCCAGGCGCTTGCGTGGCTAGATCCAGAACCTTCCGCTGCAATCAGGATCATCTACAGGGTAATAGGATTACCCAAATCAGGTAAATTAAATTTGATTTAATTTATCTTATTTTATTTTATTTATTAAAATAATAAGAATCAGATCTGAAACATATCAAGATCTGATTGAGATCAAGAGAAAATTTTTGAAATATATCTCTTGATCTAATCAGATCTGGACGAACCTGGACCGGGAAATCAGGATTTCCCTTCAACTGGTATCAGAGCCATGGTTCTAAATTATTTAGATCTAATTTTAATTTTATTTTAATTAAAAAATAAAGTGATTTCAGATGTCACATGAGATGTGATCAGATCTGAAATCAGAAAAATTAAAATTAAATGATTTGGATCTAAGAACATGAAGATATGCATGACTAGTTCTAGAATAGAATAGTTCTATAGAATAGTTTTGCATGTCTTTGATTTAATATGATTAAATCATATTTTAGATCTTCTTATTTACTATTTTTTGATATTATAAGTGTTATAATAACATCTGATAAACAGCAAATAAAAATTATTTAATTTTAAATATCATATGAGATATGATTGATGCATGTCTAGACTAGTTGTAGAATAGTTCTACATAATTGTCTAGATTAGAATTTATTTTGATTAGATCAATTTAAATCTAATTTTTTAGATTATTATGAGATAATTTAGATCTGAAAACATGCATGAATTGATACATGAGATGTATGCAAAATATGCCATGATTAGATCTAAATTTGTATATGAGATATATGATATAGATCTATAACTGTTTTGTAGTATTTACATGTTCCTGATTAAGGCGTTCCTCTTGGCCGTCCGGTCATAAGAACGAAGAAGGGTTTAAAGGCCCTCTCTTCCCATTCGATGGGGTGTTCTTATGACGTGTAGGGGTGCTGCGTGTTCGTCCTTAATCAGAAACCCAAAACTTACTTGTCTGCAAAACCCTAGATCCTGAACCCTAGGATTTATTGTGCATATTTTGTTTATGAACCCAACTTAATTAAGAATTAAGTTTTATGGAATATCAATTAGGGTCTAAAATGAGAATTTTAGATCTAAGGACAATTCATAATACTGGGTTCGGGCTTGGGTAACTTAATTAGTCTAAGCGGTTGTCAAACCGAATCAAGAGTTGGTTAGATGGGATCAACAATGCTTAAATTGACCAGCCTAATAGGATTAAGTCTGGGTCAAGATCGAGTCACGATCAAGCAAGACCTAATTAGGCCTCAGAGGTTAGAGTCTGGATTGTAGGCTAACCCAATTGGTTCTGACTCAACAATTTGGTGTCTAAGGTAAGTTTGGCACAGACGACCGACTGGCTTTTAATTGAAAGCTACTCGACCTGAATGCGTTCTTGTGCGAGTTAACGGCATATTCCTTCCATCGGTCTCACTTACCTGGCCATATCTGTTGACTCAGTTCTGATTTGAGGTGGTCAATAATCCGAGCTGACCACATGCCACTAGGTTAGTCATAATTGTTATGACTAAGCAAGGTCTAGTTTAATGAGACCTGAATCAATTCTCCCTAAGAAAAGATTAAGTCGAGGTCTTCCACCATAGTGTAGACGTGCGGGCCCTTCCCGGGGTTGGTTGTTCCTCGGCTGGATACAGGTGGCTCAGTTGCACCGGGAAGATGCAACCATGTCTATTAGGCATTGGATGCTATGGGCTGTGAGGATGAGTTGGGGCTCAATATTTGCGGATACGGTGAGAGACCCTATTAGGAAACCAGTCTATGCAAAATGGTGGGATCTGACCTTAACTAAGGAAGTGGATATCAATATTCTGGATACGGTGAGATCCATGAATTGAGAGGACAAGTGGGTGCAACCGATTGATTAGAGAATCATTGAACAAGAGTTGTTCACTCATTGGCTAACCCATCACCAATAACTGTTAGGTGAGGTGATGAGTCAGTTGGTGAGACCGCACCACCCACTAGAAATCATCAATCGCGGAGATTTTCGCATCTCTACAGAGGGAGTGTAGGGATCCGAGAAAATAGTGGGAGCTAATTTGTTTAAAAATAAAATCCCTAAACAAATTGGTCAAGTCAAAATTACAGTATCTAACTAGAATCTTTGACTCTCTACAGGAAAATGTCTGCGTCCAACCCACTGGCACGTATCCTAGACACACATAGACTGACTGGACCCAATTATAAAGATTGGCTCAGGAACTACAAAATTGTTTTGGGTTCAGAGAAGTTAACACATGTTTTGGACCAGGACCCTCCCACCTTACCAGCTCGTCCATCCACTGAACAGAGAGCGTCTCTGGAAAAATGGATTGACGAAGACAATAAGGCCAGATACTACATGTTGGGCTCGATGTCTGATGAGCTCCAGCGCCAACATGAAGATATCGGGACTGCTCGCCAAATGTTGGCTCACCTGCAGGAGATGTTTGGTGAACAGAGTCGCGCAGCCAAATATCAAGTCACGAAAATGACTTTTTAAGGCTAAGATGCGTGATGGGCAGTCAGTCCAAGATCACTGTCTGACAATGATCAAGGACATGGAAGAGCTTGAGAAGCTCGGTGTGAAGTTGGACTTGGATCTTGCAGAACGATATTATTCTGCAATCCTTGACTGATGCATATGGGCAATTCATCATGAATTACCACATGCATAAACTTCAAAATTCCTTGGCCGAGTTGATGAATATGCTGGTTACCGCTGAGCTTTCTATGAAAGGTTCTAAAGGCTCAGTTCTTGCTATGGAACGGACTTCTTCCAAAAGAAAGTCTTATGGAAAGAAAAAGAAGTCTGTGAAAAAGCAAAAGGTAGAAGGATCAAAGAAGAAGAAGGCAGAACCGAAGAAGAAGGTCGATGGCAAAGGAAAGTGTTTCCATTGCAACAGCGACGGCCATTGGAAGCGGAACTGCCCTACTTACCTGGCCACCCTGAAGAACAAGAAGGAAGGTCCTTCTGGAGGTATGCTCGTTATTGAGTCTAACCTTACGGTTTCTTCTGCATCCAGTTGGGTGCTTGACTCTGGTTCTAGTGCTCATCTGTGCACTTCTATGCAGGGTCTTGAGGATAGCAGGAGGCTGAGGGATGGAGACATGATCCTACGCATCGGTAATGGAGCAAGAGTTGCTGCAGTAGCCGTGGGAACATACCCTCTTCGCGATTACCATCTGGTTTAGACTTAGTTTTAAAAGACTGTTATTATGTGCCTGCAGCTAGCAGGAATTTGATTTCTGTTTCATGCTTAGCACAAGAAGGTTATGTGATCACCTTCTTTAAGGACCATTGTAACATTCTTTATGAAAGAAATAAAATTGCAAATGGTTTCCTTGTTAATGGTCTTTATCAGTTGCATATTGATGTACCTAAATTGAGAAACGAAAAACGACCTAGGGATAGATTAGGTCATATAGCAGAAGATAGGATTAACAAATTGGAGAAAAATGGGCTATTGAGTCCATTGACTTTTGAGTCATATCCAACTTGTGAATCTTGTCTTCAAGGCAAAATGACTAAACTCCCTTTTGTTGGACATGGGGAGAGGGCCACAGATCTCCTTGCCCTAGTACATACTGATGTGTGCGGCCCATTTGATGTGCCGGCTAGAGGCAATTTTGTCTACTTCATTACCTTTACCGATGATCTGTCTAGGTATGGGTATGTGTATCTTATGAGACATAAGTCTGAAGCTTTTGAAAAGTTCAAAGAATTCAGACATGAAGTAGAAAAACAAACTGGAAAACCCATTAAGGTTCTTCGATCAGATCGAGGAGGTGAATACCTTAGCCGGGAATTCCTAGACTATCTTAAGGAAAATGGCATAGTCTCTCAATGGACTCCACCAGGAACACCTCAACTCAACGGGGTTTCAGAACGGAGAAATCGGACTCTATTGGATATGGTTCGATCCATGATGAGCTTCACAGACCTCCCAGATTTTCTTTGGGGACATTCATTATTAACTTCAATCTATTTACTGAATAGGGTTCCCTCTAAAACCGTTCCTACCACACCGTATGAGATATGGCACGGTAAGAAACCAAGTCTGAGTCATCTCAGAATTTGGGGTTGTCCGGCTCATGTCAAAAGACAACAAGCGGACAAGTTAGAGTTTAGGTCCTTTAGAGCTCGATTCATAGGATATCCTAAAGAGTCATTAGGATACTATTTCTACATTCCAGAAGACCACAATGTGATTGTGAGTCGACATGCCATATTTCTTGAAAAATAGTTTATTCAAGATAGTGGCATTGGAAAGCAGATTAAGCTTGATGAGAAAGTCTCACAAGCAGAACGAGCTAAGGACCAAGTGGAACCAAATCAGGTTGAGCCAATAAGAACACTACCTCCTCCACCTCGTAGATCGGAAAGAGTTTCCCGTCCCCCTGAAAGATACTTAGGTATTATTTCAGAGGACGTAGAGGAAATGTTCCTCATAGGTAATGGTGCTCATGGTGATGATCCCAAAACCTACAACGAGGCGATATCAGATATCGACTCCGAGAAATGGCTTGAGGCAATGAAGTCAGAAATTGACTCGATGCACTCAAACCAAGTCTGGACCTTGGTAGATCCACCAGAAGGTATAGTACCTATTGGGTGTAAATGGATCTTCAAGAGAAAGATTGGTGCAGATGGGAATGTGGAGACATTCAAGGCTAGACTGGTGGCAAAAGGTTATAGTCAACGTGAAGGCATTGACTATCAGGATACCTTTTCCCCGGTAGCTATGCTAAAATCCATCCGCACATTGCTTGCTGTTGCAGCCTATTTCGATTATGAAATATGGCAAATGGACGTGAAAACGGCATTCCTAAATGGATATCTTGAGGAAGATATCTATATGGAACAGCCGCTAGGTTTCACATCCAGTGATACTGATCACAAGGTTTGCAAGCTGCAAAGGTCCATATATGGACTTAAGCAAGCATCTCGGAGCTGGAACACTCGTTTCAATGATGTGATCAAAAAGTTTGGTTTCATCAAAAATGAAGAGGAACCATGTGTTTTCAAAAGGGTCAGTGGGAGCGCTGTTGTCTTCCTCGTATTGTACGTGGATGACATCCTCCTTATTGGGAATGATATTCCCATGTTGACATCAGTCAAGATGTGGTTGTCCAAGGAATTCTCCATGAAAGACCTAGGTGAAGCATCCTTTATTCTAGGAATTAAGGTCTATAGGGATAGACCGAATAGGATGCTAGGACTTTCACAGAAGATGTACATAGAGGAAGTACTAAAGAGGTTTAGTATGGAAAACTCTAAGAGGGGATTAATACCCTTCAGACATGGTATTCATCTTTCCAAGAAGATGTGCCCCAGCACACCTGAGGAAATAGAACGCATGAGCAAGATCCCTTATGCTTCTGCAATAGGGAGCCTCATGTATGCCATGCTATGTACACGACCTGATATAGCCCATGCTGTGAGTGTCACAAGCAGATATCAGTCAAATCCAGGTGAAGAACACTGGACTTCTGTGAAATGTATCCTTAAGTACTTGAGAAGAACTAAGGATATGATGTTGGTCTTTGGTAATGGAGAACTCCAAGTTCCAGGGATACACAGACTCGGACTTCATGTCCGATATAGATGATCGAAAGTCGACATCTGGCAGACTGTTTGTGCTGGAAGAGTTCCAAGCAAACGGTGATACCATCTCATCCGCGATTACCTTGAGAAAGGTTACGTTGAGGTCAAGAGAGTCAACTCCACAGATAATGTGGCAGACCCACTTACAAAGCCGTTGGGCCAGCAGAAGATCGAAGCCCACCTTGAGAAGATGGGACTTAGACTTGTAGCCAATTGGCTTTAGGACAAGTGGGAGATTGTTAGATATATGTGCCCTAGAAGCCAGAATTGGCTGACACTTGTAATACACTTCTAGGGGCAAAATTATAATTTTGACTATAATTAATAAATGGGTTATTTTCTATCACACATGTGTATTTAGTGTCTGTGATACATCCTTTGAGTTAATGGTAATGATAATTCATATTTTCAAGAGTTGAAAATTTAAGACATGAATAATCATTATTAACTCATAAACAGCTCCCGACCATAGGATCATCACGAGGATGGTGATTGATCCGGAAGGTTGGTGTACGATCGCTTCTCTTTAGTAGATGAGTCTTGAGTCTACGGTGTGGAGACACCGGAGCGAGAGTACAGGTACTCGTTAGAGAACGAGGGCACTGAGCGTGACCACCTCGAGTAGTCATTAGGAAGTCTACCTTCTCGTCAATGACTGACTCGATGCTGCAGTAGTGTGTCTGGTTCTTTGACCTGAGATGCATCGGCAGTTCACCTTGAGGGTGTTATAGTTTGACTACACCATTACTCGGTCTCCTAGCCATATGGAACCCTGAGGTGTATGTTGGCTATAGCATGTTCATTGTAGGAACTGGATTGCATCAAGATGGGAATCTATCTACCTCGGTGGTAGAGGAGCAGCCCTATGATGATCATGAGAATCAAGTCCAGAAGCCCATGGCCATGGCAGAGTGAAATAATAGAAAGAGTTTCTATTTAGATTTTCACATTGGACTCGAATCGAATGATTACATCATATGACAGAGACTAGGGTTTGACGAGTTCACCTTAACCCTAATCTGATCGGGGCTCAAGATAGAAGAACTTAATCACACAGGTAGCTGCACCAAGAGGTTCGCATTCAGCTCTGATGGGTTGCCACCATATACTGCTAGGTGTCACTGGTGGATTTTGGGAGCAATTAGAATGATTTAGATGATCGATCATTCTAGCTGTTCGAATCAGAAGAGTTCTGATCCATCGAAAGGAGTTTCGATGATGTCTATGATAGAGATCATGACATATCCCATTACCATACAGAACTGAACCTAACTGGGTCACACAAACAAGGGTTTGAATCTGGTGATCATCAATTGAACTGATCTAGTTCAATTGATCTGAATGAGATTCAATTAGGTTCAAGGAAATCGTGCTAGCACTCGATTGAACCTAACGTTCTTCTTTTACTATCATAAATAAAGTTGTCACTGATTGAACTAACGTTCTTCTTTTACTATCATAAATAAGTTGTCCTGACTGAGCCAAAGGAGTTTGTGCTCAATCAGAGGCCTTCATATGGTCTGACTGGAGGTTGTCCAAGTCAGAATAGGTTGTCTTATTTGTAAGACATTACCTGCCATTTTTGGTCACCTGCCATTTCTTGTTCTTTGACTTTGGTCAAAAGTCTACCTTTGACTGGTCAAACGTTGACCATTGACCCTTTGACTTTTGACCACATGTCATGCACCTATTGGAGAGCTGGTGGGGGCCTGTCCCCCTGCCAGAACCTGGCAAGGAGAAGGGCGCACGCCAAGGGTGGCGTGAGCCCAAGTAGGAGGCGCCTAGGAGTCCTTGTTGGACAAGGACTCCACCTCCCTTTTGGATTCCAATCAGAGTTCTACTAAGAATCCAGTTTGACTGGTCTTAGGCGCCCTCTAAGGAGGAATCCAGGGGTCTCTATTCCAACCAATCAGATTTAGATCTGATTTCACAAAGGGTTGTGATTGGTTGAGAGGAAGAGGAGTTGGATCACAAGAGGTCTATAAATAAGACCCTGCGCCCAACCCTAATCCTAAGTGAATGCTATTAGACACGCCCCAAGGCTGCCTCTCCCCTCCTTCTCCATGCCATAGTCTCTTCTCCCCTTGCTCTCCACGTCCAAAAGGTGTTTTGGATTTAGGTTGGTGCGATTCAGATCAAGGAAAGGCGATCAAAAGCAAGAAGGCTGCGCTGCTGCAAAAGGACGACTGCAGATCTTCAAAAGAGTTTTGAAGATCCTCCAGATCAGATCCAGATCTGATTTTTGGAGGTGTGATAGAGAAGAAGAGGTTCTCCAGATCCAACCCGAGTGGATACCGGTAGAGGCCAGGCGCTTGCGTGGCTAAGATCCAGAACCTTCCGCTGCAATCAGGATCATCTACAGGATAATAGGATTACCCAAATCAGGTATATTAAATTTGATTTAATTTATCTTATTTTATTTTATTTATTAAAATAATAAGAATCAGATCTAAAACATATCAAGATCTGATTAAGATCAAGAAAAAATTTTTGAAATATATCTCTTGATCTAATCAGATCTGGACGAACCTGGACCGGGAAATCAGGATTTCCCTTCAGTTCTTTCTATCCTTAAATCACTAATAATTTAAATTCTCTAAAATTATTAGATCCTTAAAATGATAAAGTTATGGGGATAACGGAGTCATAGCCTCCCATTAAGGTGTTTGATAATGGGTCCATTAACTTAATAATCATTGGAGACCCAAAGGCCTGGTGCTTGTTGACTAATGAAATTATCATCCATTATATGATGACTTAGATGTGTCTCTCTAATGATGGTTGGATTGGTCAATCAAAGTTAGACCTGATCATTCATTGGTTGGATGCACTAAGTATGGTCGTGTTAATGGTTGGACCTAACTGGACCCTTTTTTGAGAAGGCCAAAGCCAACTGATCAAGGTCTGGGGCAAAATTAAAATTACTAAAAATTATTTGAAAAAATAATTGATTATGAACCTATCCTTTGATGTATATGGGTGGGCCAACCAAAGTTGGGCTCATGTGCAGTCTATGTGGATTCTAGTACCTACTAGAGAATTAAAGTAATTTCTCGAATTGGAGGTAGAGGCTACCGATTCAAATAAAATAGTGAGAGAATCTTTAGACTAAAGTCCAAGTCTTTAGGCTTAAAATGATTCATATACAATAGGTCATTATTCTCTATTAAGGCTAAATTCTAATTGCTCCTATCACTATTAGATAGTGAAGACTTATGGATCCAACTTCGATAATTAGTATCGGAAGATGAATATTGGTTCAGCAGTATGAATAGGTTCGTATTGGGATTTCTGAGCTCAGTCAAAATAATTAATCCAAGATTAACCCAAATTAGGCATAGTACTTCTAATGTCTGAAATAGGATCATAGGAAAAAGATTTGTCTTGCTTCTCTTGACCACAACAAGCTGAACAAGAGAAAGAAGCAAAAGTTGCTCATTAAAAATGTTATATGATAACACCTTAAAACTTCTTTGTATGTAATTCTATTACCTGGATATTAGATACTAGTGGTCTTATGCAATTCATTGCAAGGACTTAAGATAAGTGGAATGTACACACCCTAGTTAGATTATATCATGGATGTCTATGTTTGGCATTACAGGCTTAGTCATATTGACAAGAATAGGATAAACGGATTAGCTTGAGAGAAAAACCTCGATATCAATGATTGTGAATCATTAATAGCTTGTGAATTATGTCTTCTTGGAAAGATGACAAAGTCACCTTTTACTGAAAAAGGTGAAAGAGCCGATAACATTTTAAGTCTCATACATAGTGATGTATGTGGACCTTGAACTTAAGTGCCAAAGGAAGACATTAATATTTCATTACAGACGACCTATTTGGACATGGGTACGTCTGGGATGAATCATTTAAAATATTTAAATGATTCAATAATGAAAAAAAATTTGGATAAAGTATTAAAATTCTTCGATCAGATCAAGGAGGCAAATACTTATCCAGTGAAATTGTGACACATCTAGGAGAGAATAGGATTCTCTCTCAATGGATTCCTTTTCAAAACACAGTGTATCTAAAAGGAGAAATTGAACTTTGTTAGACATGGTTTAATCCACAATAGGGTATACTTGTCTGTCTATTGTAGGGTTGTGCTCTTGTGACTATTTTTTTACTCTGAAAATTTACACCAAGTTAATTTGTTGCATTGACTCCATATGAGATATGGATCGGGCGTAGACCTAGACTCTCTCACTTTCGAATTTGGAGTTGATCAGTCTATATCATATATTTATACACAGATAAATTTGGATCCTGGTCCAATAGATGTTTAAGGATTATTAATTCTGCTATGCTAAAGAATATAAGATGTTCATCAGCAGTAGGACATTCCTTTTGAAAAGGAGTTCCTTAGAAAAGAAAATGATGTCTATCAAGTTGAACTTGTAAAAGTTTGACTGATAGAAAAGAATCGATGTTATCTGATAAACCTACAAAATTAGATTTGATCAGATCAAATTCGAAGCCCATTAAAGTGTCACCTTTAAGGAGATCCGATAGAGTACCGCATTAGCTAGACAGATACTTCAGTGTCTAGGTCCAAGATGGCGATCATGTTAAGCTCGATGAGAACATCAAGGATCCGATCACCTATAAGGATACAGTGCAGTGGGTTGATTCTGAGAAGTGGCTTAGAGCCATATGATCCAAATTGAAGTCTGTGAAAATCAATAGTGTACGGACACTAGTTGATCATTTGAAGGGATAAAATCCATTGAGTGTGAATGAATTTTTAATAGGATCAGAGTAGCGCAGACGGAAAGGTAAGGACCTATAGAGCTCGTCTGAGTATCATCTCAGAGTTCGAACATACGTTCTGAACGAATATCTTAGTTATGAATAAAGACAAACCCTGCACTATTATTGGGCAAAATGTTTTGTAGTGTTATTACTTGTGATGTTTAAGGATGAAATTCTCTTAATCTGAAATAGCATTCCAACATTGCAAGGGATAAAGATTTAGTTATCATCTTATTTATCCACGTACGAGATTAGACATGGTATACTCACTAAAGATAGTGAACAGATACCAATCTGATCCAAGTAAGAGCCACTAGAGGATTGTATGGACAATTCCTAAGTATTTGAAAAATACTAAGATCCAATAACTTAAATATGAAAGTACTGACTTAAAATATATGGATGTTTTGATTTCAATCAGAACAAGATGACAACAAGAGAATGTCGACTCATATCCTAATTGTAGGAGCAATCTGCTGGAAAGATTTCAAGTAGGATACTTTAGCCTATTCAGTTAGTGATGTAGAGTACATCGTGGCATATGATGCTGCCATGTAAGCTGTGTAGTTACTGAGGTTCATTAGCAGGTTGGGAGTGGCACCCTCCACCCATGGTCCAGTCCTATCATAGCACTGGAGCCATAGCTCAGGCTAAAGAATCGAAGGATCGGTATATTCTGCATCATTTTCATCTTAGATATTTGATCTGGATGACATCGATCTTTAGAAGATCGATGTAAAAGGAGAACTTGACTGATCCATTTGCTAAGACCTCGAAACTAAGGAGTTCTACGAACTCAAGTGGAAGATAGGATATTTGATATCATTTTGATTGACTTTAGTCCAAGTGAGAATTGTTGAGAAATATGTTCTAAAGCCAATCATCTAAGTAGTAGATGATTGAAATTAGTATATGAATTATCTAATAATAATAGTAATTTGGCTGCTTCATCATAAAAGTTCTATCTTCTTTAAATGAACTTCTAAATTATGATGTTCTTAGAACTACAATCAATCGATAAAAAAGGATTTATCGAATGGTTCTTAAATTATTCATAATAAAATGATAAGTTATTAATAAGGATGATAACTTATCGAGTGTAGGTCGCTGTATGCCATATACGTTGGTTGTCCTTATAACCAAGTGGTGTGGAGACACTGGTATGGCATTCGGATAAGATGTAGGAGTACATCTACATTGAACGTGATCAATGTAGCACTCTACTGTCAAGAGTAGCTAGCTAAGACCAATAGGTATAAGTGTCCCTCCGACCTGAGATCGCCATGGTGACTTACGAACAACTCACTGTACTTTAGTGCTGGACTGTCTGTATTTCTAATATAGATGACGAAAGGTTTTTGAGTATAGTCAAGTACTTGTAGAGTCGGTGTATGAGTCAAGATGGGATTGACTAGTCCTAATTAACTTTAGGAAGAGAATGTCTCGCTGTGTTTCAATTTAGCAAAACCTAGGCCTAGGTAATCCTCGTGAGGTATCACGAGATTTGCAAAATTTTGAGACACAATAGCAATGACTTGTATGAGTTCTGATAGCATACTCGAAGTCATCTTGAGCATTATTGATCAAAGAAATGAATTATATGATAACCATGGGCTAGGATTCTAAGAATGTTGCTTTGCATACATTCGACCTATCTGAACGTCAGAAACCATTGTTAGATGGTAACTTCGATTGGTATAAAAATTAATTTCTATACTACTGGCTTATATTCGAACCTATGGAGTTATATTCATTAGAGCTTATAATCCGATCGGATGGTTAATCGACGATTGAGAATCATTTCGAGGTCAAACATTCAATACGATTAATGTTTGACCAAATGCAAATATTGTAGGAGGATCGATTAACAATTGGATTGCTAATTAGCTCAATTTGATTGAGCAATCAGACTGAGATCAAATCTAATTGAATTAGATTCAATTAAAATTAGTTTAAATTTAATTAGATTAAGTCTAATTGATTTATTAGATAAGCTAATTGCAAGAAAAGAATAATTCCTTATTTGACTAGGACTTGGGTGCATCTGATTGACTTAGGATTTAAATCAGATTTAAATTTTAATTTAATTTGATTTAATTAGATTTTTAGTTGAACTAGGATCATCCTTAATTAGGTTATATTTAATCTAATTTAAATAGAATTTAAATTAAGTTTAAAATAATTTTGATCAAGTCAAACAAGAGGAGTCCTAGTTGGACTGGGACTCTCTCTCTTTCTCTTATGCCTATTAAAGTCCATGCTAAATATTTAATTTTAAATTTTTTCTATGCCCAAGAAGGCCTTCTATGCCCACTATTTAGAATATTTAGAAATTTATTTTGACTTGATCAAAATTAGAAGGAAGTTGGAAATTATTTCCTACTTAGAAGACTCTTCTTTGACCCAAACTCCTTCCTCCCTTGTGCGCCAACTCTAACCATGCCTCTCTATCTTATTTGGCCCTTTTTCTCTTGATTTTGTGCATGAGAATCAGTGGTTACATGAAAAAAAAAGTGGGAGAGGCGTCCCCATAGAAGTCCTCCTTTGACTAGGTTTTAACCTAGTCTTGCAATATAAGGTGGACGCCTCTTATGAGATGGTTTGAGGATATAAAAAATTATAAAAAAGTTATAAAAAATAAGAGAAGAAGGAGGAGAAGGCATAGAGGATTTGTGATGTTAAGATTCTTGGATAAGAGCCCTCAATTAAGACATCAAAGGTTGATGTCTTGAAGAGACAAGGTAAGCGAAGATTATCTTCTCTTATATTTTTCTTTTATATTTCTCTCTTCCTATTTTATTTATAATTTTTATATAATAAAAATCTAAGAGAGAGAGAGAGGATTTGGGTGTGGGGATGAGTGCTCCAAGTTATTGGGGTATGGTGTTAATTTTTGGACATGATCTGATCATGTCTTGATAAGAGAAGGAGAAGAGAAGAAATGTCTTCTCTTAGGATTTCTTGGAGAACCATTCCTCTCTAATTTTTGTGGAATTTTTGTATGAATAAAATCAAAAGTCTAAATCTAGAAACTTAGAAAAAAATCCTAGAGAAGAAGATCTCCTCTTGTCCTAGCATAGGGATGTTTTCAGGACATCAACCATTGATGTCCTGAAGGAGAAGATTTATCTACTCTTAGGATTTATTTTTTCTTAATTTTATTTTCTAATTTATGAAAGATCCAAGGGTTGGATTTCTTCCTTATTCCTTCTTATGTTCTTCATCTTTTGGAGTGTCCAAGAGATCTAAAGAACATGTATTTGATTAACCATTAGGAGGGATTCACGAAAAGCTAGCACTTCGAACGGATCTTCATTCAACGAACCTCCGATCTGTGTTGCAGGCTTGTGTGGATCACCTATAGAGGCCAGACACTTGTGCGGCTCTAAAAATAACAACGAATTCAACCATGGAGTTCTCAACCCATGCAAAGGTAAGAGATCTGATCTCTTGATGACCTAGATGTGATCTAGGATTAGATCTAGAATTATTCTAGATCTAGATATTGATATGATCAATACCACTTATGATTAATTTAATTTTAGATTTATATTTGCATCATAACATGTTATAGATTCTTGATGTAGGGTTTTATAATTTGATTACATGCATATTGTAGATTAAATAGTTTAATCTATATTTTTTGCTGCTCTATATTTTGAAAATATTTTGAAATCTATGCATGAAATCCTGCATGTTTCCTATCAGGTTCCAACTCCCTCATGAGCATCAAGCAGCAAGAGGGAGAATCCATGCGAGCTTATGTCAATCGCTTCAATACAGCTGCCCTAGAAGTTCGGAATCTACACCAGTATGTCACCATGGCCGCACTAAAAGATGGCCTTCAGAAGAACAATCTACCGTTCTCCCTGAAGAAGAAGTATCCCAGGGATTTTGCTGATATGTTAGCTCGGGTTGAAGGCTATGCTCGAGTAGAAGAGGCCTTCAAGACCAAGGATAATGAAGCCATAGAAGAATGGCAAATGAACGAGCCAAATAGGCCCACATCTGAAGAGAAGCCGAACGAGGTTTGGTTCCGCTCTCGAACTCCCCTCGAGCGTAAGCGAGCCCAAACTCCTCCTCAGGCTCATCGTTCAAGAAGCCCTGACAGAAGGGTATGGCAGAACTCCCTCTTCCGAAGGTTTCACAACTATGTCCCCCTCAATGCTCCAAAAATATATGTACTGATGGAGATCAAGAAGCAACTGCCTAGACCAGAGAGGATGCGTTCTCACCCCGGCAAGCACAATCCTAACATGTACTGCCTCTATCATCATGACCATGATCACGATACAGAAGAATATATCTAGCTCCAAGATGTGATCGAGAAGCTCATCAGGCGAGGCAGGCTTAGTCGATTCTTGCGATGTCGTCCTAAAGGGCAGAAAGATTGGCCAAGGGTATTGCCGCAATCAGAACCGTTAAGGAAGGAGCAACAGGCAGATCGACCATCCCTCGACATCATCAACACCATCTCTGGGGGACTTCGATGAGGGGAGGCTAGCAGATCAACAGAGCCTGAAAAGAGGTAGAGAAATGAGGAGTCCATCGCTTTCACCAATGAGGATGCCCAAGGAGTTCAGTTCCACATAATGATGCTATTGTAATCTTTTTAAATATTGCTGACTATGATGTGTGTCGTGTTTTGGTATATAATGAAAGCTCTATTGATATTTTATTTTACAATGCTTTCTCGAAAATGTCTTTACCTAATAATCACTTGGGACCTATGAACTCTCCGTTAGTAGGCTTCACTGGCAATATCATGCCAGTTGAAGGCATAATAACTCTGACTGTGGCTGCAGGATAATACCTGAAGTTGGCTAAAGCACAAGTCAATTTTCAAGTTATAAAAGCCCCATCTGCCTACAATGCCATTCTTAGCCGATCTGATTTGAACGCACTTCGAGCTGTAGTCTCAACTTATTATTTAAAGGTGAAGTTTCCGACGAGCTGTGGAATTAGAGGGATTAGGGGAGACCAGGCCTTAGCAAGGCACTATTACTCCATCGCCCTACAAAAAAACACCTAGCCTGACCTTTGTCTTGTTGATGGGCTAGTGTCCATGACGAACTTATGGTAGAGCGGGGCAAGCCTATGGAAGATCTCATTTTTGTCCCATTGACGACGAAAATGCGAAGCACACTGTACAGATCGGCTCCAACTTAGGGGATGAGGTTTGAGAGCAACTCATCACCTTCCTTCGGAGGAATGCGGACGTCTTTGCTTGAGTCGAACGAATATCTCAAGAATTGATGCCGAGGTCATGAAACATCGACTGGCTGCTGATCCTAAGTGTCGGTCAGTAAAAAAGAAGATGCACAGCCACGCTCCGAAGAGGCAAAAAATAATTGCACAAGAAGTCAATAAGCTCCTTAAGATTGGATTCATTCAAAAAGTTAACTACCTGAGCTAGATCTCAAACATGGTGCTCATCAAAAAGGCAAACGGTAAGTAGAAAATTTGTATAGATTTCAAAAAGCTGAATAAAACTTGCCCAAAAGATAGCTACCTCTTGCCCAGGATTGATCAACTAGTGGATGCAACCCCGGGCCATGAGCTTCTTACCTTCATAGACATCTTTTTTGGCTATAACCAAATCTGGATGGTGCTAGAGGATGAGAAAAAAATTGCTTTTATTACTAACCGTGGTCTTTACTATTATAGGGTTATGCCTTTTGGACTCAAGAATGTAGGGGCAACATATCAGCGCCTAGTCAACAAAATCTTCAAGGAGTAGATCAGCTGAAATATGGAGGTGTATGTAGATGACATGTTTGTCAAGAGCCGAGTCTCGACAAATTACATTACCGACCTCGAAGAGACCTTTAGCATACTTAAGAAGTACAAGATGAAGCTGAATCCGACCAAGTGCACCTTCGGTGTGATCTTGGAGAAATTTTTGGGATTTATGGTATCGAGACATGGGATTGAGATGAATCCAGAGAAAATCAAGACTATTCAGAAGATGACCACTCTAAAAATAATAAAAAAAGTTCAGCGCTTGACTGCTTCATCTCGAGATTGGTTGAGCGATACATGCCCTTCTTTCAAGTTCTCAAGTAGCCAACTAACTTCTACTGGATGATAGAATGCCAACGGGCATTCAAGGAGCTTAAAAATTACCTCGGCTCATCTCCACTGTTGGCAAAGTCTGTGCCCAGAAAAGAATTATTCTTGTACCTGGCAATCTCTCTGACAGTCCTGGCAGTAGTCCTAGTTAGGGAGGAAGTGAAAGTGCAGTAGCCGATCTACTACATAAGTCAGATCTTGAGGGATGTAGAGATTAGGTACTCTAAATTAGAAAAATTGACTTACTCTCTTCTAATTGCTCCCAGGATTATCCGACCTTACTTTCAGGGGTACACCATAACTGTCCTCATGGATCAATCAATTAAAACAGTCCTTCATCGAACGAATACCTCTGAAAGAATCACAAAATGGACAATCAAGCTTGTAGAGTTTGACATCAACTACCGACCTCGATCATCGATCAAAGTTTAGATATTAGCAAATTTTATAGTAGAATGCATCATTCTAGATGAGGCCGAGCCTGAACAGTACGAAATTAGCATTCCATGGTTGCAGTCGATTCCCCCTGAAGAGAGCATCGATCTTTTCGAAGGCTTTTGGGCCCTATACGTGGATGGTTCATCCAACGCTGTTGGAGAAGGAGTGGGGTTGGTCTTGGTTAACCCCAATGGAGTCATCGTCGAATATGTGCTATGCTTTAGATTTTCTGCGACTAATAATGGAGCCAAATATGAAGCTCTGATTGCTGGATTAAGAATAGCGAAAGAGTTGGAGGTGGATCAGCTCCAAGTTTTCAGTGATTTTCAGCTGATGGTCAGATAGGTTAGCGGCAACTATGAAGCTCGGGAGAAAATAATGATGAAGTATCTTGAAAAAGTAAAAAACTTGGCTTTGGCCTTCAACAATTTTAGCATCCAACGAATTCTGAGGATGAAAAATATGAGAGCCGACCTTCTCTCTAAATTGATCACTTTAGCCCCAGTCGAATTGCCCAAAGAAATATTTTTTGAAATTCTAAAGTGCCCAAGCTCGGAGGAGTCACAATCTGTTCTGCAAGTTGAGCATGAGTGAAGCTGGATTGACCTGCTAGTTGCCTACCTCAAGGATGGAGTTCTTCCTCATGATCCAAAAGAAGTCTTGAAACTCAAAAATCAAGCATTTCGGTATGTTCTGTATGAAGGCAAGCTATACAAAAGATCGTATTCTCTACCACTCTTGAGATATTTTCGATCTTCAGAGGTTGACTTTGCATTATAGAAAGTGTATGAGGGAATTTGTGAAAGTTATGTAGGGGCTAGATCCCTATCATAAAGACTACTTCGGTAGGGATATTATTGGCCGACTTTATACCATGACTCTATAGAGTATGTCAAGAAATGTGAGTGCTGTTAGAGAAATGAAATATACAAAGATAGTCGGCCTCTGAGCTTACTCCATAAAGCGTACCATGGCCATTTGCATAGTGAAAAATGAATATACTTGGCTCTTTTTCAATGGCATCTAGGCAACAAAAGTTTCTCCTGATTGTGATCGACTACTTCATCAAATAGGTCGAGGCCGAACCATTAGCAAAAATTACTGAGGCCAAGATATAAGACTTCATCTGGAAGTCAATCGTCTACTAGTTTGGTCTATGAAAAACTCTCATAATAGATAACGGGTGATAGTTTGTCGAAACAAGATTCGTTGAGTTCTACGAAGATCTAAACATCTTCCATCACTTCATGTCAGTGGCCCATCCACAGGCAAATGGTGAAGCAGAGGTGACCAACAGAATTTTACTGCAGGGCATCAAAGCAAGGCTTGAAAAAGCAAGGGGGACTTGGGTGGACGAACTCTACCACGTCCTCTGAGCGTACCAAACTACTTAAAGACTACCGACTAGAAAAACATCATTCGCCCTGACCTTTGGAATGGAGGCAGTCATCCCAATCGATCTTAAACTTCTGTCAATATGGGTCGTGGCCTTCAATGAGCAGCGTAACTCATGAACCTCAGAGTCAACCTCAATCTACTGGAGAAAAAGAGAAGAAGCCCAAGTTCGGATGGCAGCCTACAGACGAAGAGTAGCCATATACTATAACTCCAAAGTAAAAAATAAAGCATTCAGAGTGGGAGACTTGGTGCTGTGATGAGCATCCATTTTGCAGCCTCAAGATCAAGGAAAGCTCGCCCTGAATTGGGAAGGTCCATATAAAGTAGAAGAAGTTATTTGGCCTGGAACTTATCGCTTGAAGGAGCTCGAAGGAGCGATACTTCCATGGTCTTGAAATTTAGAAAACTTAAGAATATACTACCAGTAACTTTCCTTCAGTAAAACTTTTCTATTTAAACATCATTACTTCTCAACGCAAAAATTGTGTAATAATTAATAACTCTCTGAAGTAACCTAAAGTGGTTCGTTAGGAATAGAAGGAGAACCTCATCCTAACATGAGCAAGATCGAAAGCCTCATTGAACTAAGATGAGATGAGGGGAGAGGCCCTACCAACGGTCCTAATGTGCTCCTATAGCCTATTAGGAATAGAAGAAGAACCTCATTCTAACATGAGCAAGGTCGAAGGCCTCGTTGAACTAAGATGAGATGAGGGAAGAGACTCTACCAACAGTCCTAATGTGCTCCTGCTCGTTAGGAATAGGAGGAGAATCTTATCCTAACGTGAGCAAGGTCGAAGGCCTCATTGAACTAAGATGAGATGAGGGGAGAAGTCCTACCAACAATCCTAATGTGCTCCTACAGTCCGTTAGGAATAGGAGGAGAACCTCGTCCTAACGTGAGCAAGATCAAAGGCCTCGTTGAACTAAGATGAGATGAGAGAAGAGGCACCACCAATGGCCCTAATGTGCCCCTATAGCCCATTAGGAATATGAGAAAAATCTCATCCTAAATGAGCAAAGCCAAAGACCTCATTGAACTAAGATAAGATGAGGAGAGAAGCCCTACCAACGGTCCTAATGTGTCCCTACAGCCCGTTAGAACATAAGAAAAATCTCATCCTAACGTGAGCAAAGTTGAGGGCCTCGTTAAATCAAAGTCGAGATGAGGGGAGGGATCCCGTCGATGGATCCGACGAACCTCTACGATCGTGTAAAAGGTGGAAGGCCGAGGTCTCGCTAATCTAAAGCATGGAAAAGGCCAAGGCCCTCCTAACGACTGTCGTATGTATCTCGCTATGGCCACACCTAACGTCAAAGGTAAAACCCCATCTTGATCCATGGAGCGAACCTCTAGCCCGACATACATGACAAGCATCTCATTAGAAATAAAAGAAAAATGAGGTGCCCAGAATCGCGTCTACAAGAGATGACAATAAAGAAGAAGAAGAAGAAGAAGAAGAAGAAAGAAAGAAGAAAAAAAAAGAGGTACTATGTCGTCATGAAGTTGTGTTCATTACAAATAAAATTGATTACACAGTGGATGCACTAAAGTTAAATGAAGATCGATAGGGACCAACCATGCAAAAGAACAAAGGCATTACAGATAAAATGAAGATCGGTGAAATCGATTACATAAAAGAAAAAGAAAGGAGGTGAAGTCCTAAAGCGGTCTGAGCTCTTCAGACTTTAGGCTATCGACTCCAGCCATCATCAAAGCTTTCTTCAATCTAAAGATTTCCTCCTCGAGCTTCTTCTTCTTGTATAGGCCATCGATGTACATTCTGTTGGAGTACTCAAACTTAGCTTCGAGCTCTCGCTGCTGCTCCCTCAAAACATCGGATTCAGCATCCTTGATGACTTGATGCTCGTAGGTCAACTGGAGCTTCAACTATTGAACTTCAGTTTTCTCCACTCCAACAGCCTCTGAGAGTTCACCAATAGTCCTCCTAAAAAAGACGAGCTCCTTAAATTCGCCGCTTGATCCAGCCTGTTGAATGCTATAAAACTTCCTTCGAAAATAAGTCGCCTCATTCCTGGCAGTCTTTAGCTCATCTTCAAGCCTAGACATCTTCCCTGCCTAGGTCGTCCAGTAGTTGTTGTGCTGGCTTTAGCATCCTATAGCTGCTTCTGCAGCTGGGAGAACTTTTTTGACCAATTCCAATTATGCTGGGCTTCATCGGTGGACCATGAAAAACTTCCTTTCAAGAGATAGATCTTTTCTTTCACCATTTTGAGATCAACTTCAAGAGAGCCGATCTTCATCGTCAGCACCCAAGACTTGTCGCTCACGTTCTTCCGGAGATCAGTAAGCTCCTTCTCAAAATTTTTTTTTCGGATGTTGAAGCTCGTGGAATCTTTCATGTGTAAGCTTCAAAGGCAGGTGACTTCTTTAGTCACCTCCGAAGTGTTCTTCCAAGAGGCCTGAAAGTTAGCCTCAACCTTCTTCAACCTTTTTCTCAATTGATGGACTTCCTTCTTCAAACCCTTTATCAAAGACTTGAACGAAACTCCCTGAGGTAAGGGGGTGGCATCAACCGGAGAAAGAGGGTAGTGGCCTTGGTTGTCGGGGGAATTCTGAATCACATGCAACGCAGAGTGTAAAGATAAAAAAAGATTTGCTTTCATTACTTCAAATATGTTTGGTACATCAAAAGAAAAGAAAAGGAAGAAAAGTACATAAATGTCAAAAGTTTAGGCCTCGAGTGGCTCGCCCACTAGAGAGGTCGGGACACTCTCAGCCACCTCCGACCTATGAGCAGGCTCGGATGTTGCACCTACAGATTCTAAAATTTCTGGAGCAACATCGACGACATGGGCAGCAAGGGCAACCTCGGCGTCAGTGTGCGAGGAATTGCCCTATTCTCTGGCTCCTCTATGAGAAGGTCCAGATCGATGTCGGAAAAGTTCTCGATGACCTGCCCCAAGCAGACCTAGAATCCTTCTAAGAAGGCTTCCTAGGCGAAGGCTATTTTGATATCCTCCATATCCTTGGAGGACTTAAAGTCATGCACGATCCTCTCCATGGTAGCGTTAACCTCCTCTTGTGCCTTTCTTTTCTCCTTCTTCTCTAGAGCTAGCTCAGCCCTCAGCTTCGCCATCTCTCTGTGCTCCTCTCTCAACTTCTTCTGAAGGTGTTCAACTTCAGATGAGTGGGTCTCCGAGGCAACCTTTAGAACATCGGTCTCGGCCCGAGCCTTCTCGACTTCTGCATGGGCTTCCTCCAGGGCTCTGGAAGCTTCAGTCCGATTTTGGTTTGCCATCTCAGAGTGAACAAAAAGTTAGTGTTCCAACTGCAAAATAAAAAGCGAGTCAGAATCCTAAAAGATCCAAACTTTAAAGCCTAAAGAGCATGAAGCCAAAATCAGAAGAAGCCACTTACCTCCAGGAAAGCGGTGAAGGACTCATCGAACCTCTCAGCATCGTCCTTCTGGCGCATCCTTTCTACGATGTGGGAAAGGATGCTCGCCTCCATCAACGACTGGATGACCTCTCGATCATCTAGGAAATCCTGTTCTTGGCTAAGATCCTCACCTTCGGAGCTTTTAGCCTTCCATCCGACCCTCTTGCCGACGGCCCTCTTCTTCTTCCTCTCCATAACTCCCTCTTGCTGAACAGGAGCAGGAGAGGTAGCTTCATTAGACGGGGTCGGGCTCGGCGCGATAACGATGGGCTCAGGGATCGGCATGGACCAAATTGGCGTGGCTTGGCTCGACTCTCCAGCCCGAGCCTTTTTCTATGGTTTGCCGAAAGAACTGCCCTTTCTCTTAAGGGTCTGGATTTTCTTTGTCAAGTGGTTCCATTTCTCTGAAATCATTTCTACAAAGAAGATAAAGTTAGAAGGTCAGAAGAAAGAATACCATCCAGCTGACTGAATATAAAGAACTACCTATTGGATTAAGAGGATTGAGACTAAAATTAAACAAGATCTGCTCATCCAGAAGTCTAAAAATTGGTGGAGCATCGAAAGACTTCAGCTTATCGGCCGAACTCCGATCCTTGCTTTCTAACCCGGGAGCTCGATGGATCAATTCTCTTACCTCGCCCCACGGAGGAAGCCCTAGCCCTAAGGAGGGATGGAAAACGAAGAAGAATTTCTTCTTCCAACTATAAACGGAGAAAGGAGCACCTTTAAGCAGTCCCTTCTTGTCGAGCTACGGAGATACGTACCATCAATTCTTGATGGTGGGATGATGTTTAAAGATAAAAAAATTATGGAATAAGAAAATGGTAGGTTAGACGCCTGCCATGGTGCACAGAGAGAGAAATTCTATGATGAATCTAAAGGAGTTTGGTGCCATGGCAACAAGAGAAATATTGAGAAACCTAAATAGATTAGCTATGAAAGGAGGCAAGGATAACCTAAGCCTGGCCCGAAAGATTTTGATATACAGATAGATTCGACTGGAAGGGGGTGAGCAAGCTCGGTCGTCGGGTTTAAGAAGTTTGAGCTTGTATTCAGAAGGAATTCCGAACTGATTCTGGGCTAGGAAAAGGTCGTCGGGTCGAAGTCTATAGGGAACGGTCGCAGGCACAAAAGGATGGGCCGATCCCAAGGGTTCAGCCTCCTCAGGAGGTGGGTTCACCAAGGTTAAAGGGGCCGAGCTCTCAGAGCAAGTTGACCAGGATTTCTTGGTAGACATTTGGATCAAGGTAAAATCGAGAAATCATCCAAAAATCTGAAAAAAAAAAAGATGTTCAAACTTCGACAAGAACAGAAAGAGTGAGAAAGCAAAGAATGCATAGATAATCCAGAAAAGTATCGGAGAGCCGACCTAAATCGGCTGGAAAGAATAAGGAGATAACGAATAAAATGAAAATCGAATGGAGGTGCGTCGGAAACCAAGAAAAATGGAGGAAGAAGCTTGAACTCTCACATGGGATGGAGAAGGGAACCAAAGGAAGGAGATGAAGATTTCAGAAGAAGTACGGACTTGGAGGAGGAAGGCAGGTTTAAGTAGCCCCTAGAGTTCCAAGGCAATTATGATTGCAGATTTTCTCCAGTCGATCTCTGATCGATGCATGTCCCACTCATCATGGCAGAAAGCTTCCAACTGGTAGATCCTTAATAGTGCCGTACTTCGAGCAGACTTCTGATAAAAAATTCGAAAAATATCTTTTTGGATCATCGTGCATTTATGAAGTTTCGACGTCAGTCTAGTAAAAGCCAAAATTTTTCATCCAACCCAGACGTAGAAAATCCAACAGAGTTGAAAAATTTTTCAAACTTCGACAATCTCCATTTTACTCCCATCCTTCAAACTTCAAACTTGGGAGTAGGGGGACTAGTGTTGGGGATAAATCCACGCTTGTTAAAGTTTGGCTAAGACTCCGACTCTTAATCAGTTTTGTCCGATTGTCGCTATAAAAATTGAACTTCAACCCGCGGGAGTATTTGAACTCTAAATCATTTTGAGATGATCGACCTCCAATACTGTGGTTAAATAATCCGATTGGTTGGGAAGATTGATTTCGAATTCGACAGGGCATTGCGGACTCCTTCTCCAGCCGAACTTGAACAGTCGATGCTTCTATCCTAGAGAATCGACTAAGTTTTCAGCTCCTGCACATCCTGTTCGATCGATCTCCTTTTAATAACCTGATGGCACCCCAGATGAAGTTCCTTGGATCCTCCTTTTTTTAGTAGAATCTTAGTCGAACCATCCTGGATTTCTCCTTCAGTAGTACTTCTCTAACAGTCGAACTTCTCCGAACACTTCTGGATTTTTTCTTCAGCAGAACTTCTCTAGCAGTCGAACTTCATCCGAACTATCCCCAAACGAACTTCAACGCTTTATCGTTATTCACCGATGAGCAAACCTAGGAATGTTCAAACTTCAAAGGAACAACAGAGATCCCGGTAAAGAAGGGACCACGGCGTATACCCTTAATATAGCAAATAAAAGCCAGCACACAGTCAATCCTGAGAGCCTCCGAACTCCTTTAGAATAACAACATCTAAGAGCTCTTCGTCGCCTACAACTATCTCGTCCAAACTCTAGCTGTTGGATCTTCAACAGACCAGCACATTACAACAATGGACACCACTCTCCATAACAAACCCCACGTGGCCCTAAACGCCCCACTACCAAGTAGTTGCGGCTGTCACTATCAGTTTGTTACAGGCTTCGGGCTATAAAAGAGTTTCTCTAGATACGTTTTCTCCAAGCTCTCTTCTTCTTCTCAATACTCTATAACTTTCTCTACCGAGTACTCCATTTTTGTTGGCCGAAAGAGCTGACTTGATCATCGGAGGATCTTGCCGGAGCCATCTCTAAACTCTGGACAAGACTTATTTTGCAGATCACCAGTGGCGACCTCGTCTTTTCCGACTCCAGCACTTCTTCGGTGATGATCAGATTTCGCACCAACACTATATATTTCTAAGTTTATATGAGGTTTCGAATCTCTTCATTTTTTGAACTATCATGCATGCATTTTACCCACTTATTGCGCCTTTACTTCTATTTCTATTTCTATGTTTATTTTTTGGTTCCATATTCTACTAAAATTGGTACACTATAGAGTGATAAGATCATATAATTTAATATCCATTTTTTTTAATGTATTCGATTAAAAGTATCTTAAATGTACCACTTAATAGGATCATATGATTTAATATCTATTTTTATTTTCTTAATATATTGGATTAAAAGTATCTTAAATATATTGCTTAAAGAGGGAGAAAATAAAAAGTATTGCATTGTAGTCTATGAAACTTACAATTAACTCTAACAATTAAAGCCCATTCATGTAAATTAAATTAGAGTTTAACACTATCATTGTATGTAGCCAAGAACTTGGATGCATACTAGAAATTTAGATGGATAAATAGATAACTGTTTTAGATTCAAAAAATCTTAAATGTATGGATTTGTCACTTAGAATTCCATGAATCTATTTTTTATAAAGCTAGGTATTATTTAGGAGAAGTTTTTTATTATTGATGGTATCATTAGAAGTAGAAGGTATATAAGTTTTATTTGACTCTCCTATATAAAGAGTAGTTCTAGTCATGCATTGGTTCTTTAGTTTTACCTGGTTAATTGCACATTGTCCACTAATTAGGCATGGTGGAAAATCGAAGGTCAGTATGAAATTGCTACATAATTGGATATAATTTGACCTACTTTTCCGGTTTAGAGAATCTCTTAGGAGGATCTCTGGTATTATTTAATGCAGCCTATCAAACATGAGTGTACTGCTATAAAACTATGTAACCATAACTGGGATCCAACTTTCAATTGACAGTAGTTCTAACCCAACCATAATATTATATTTTTTAATTTATTAAATTAAATTATTAATTTTAAAAAATGATAAATTATGTGACGTAGAATCCGCGCACAAAACTAGTATATGGATAGAGTGGGAGCAGGAAATGGCCTAATCAACCTGTGGCCACGAGCATGCTTTGCTGTTAGAATCGGTTATAATAGCTAATTTTTATTTAGTTAAATTCGACTCGACGGTTAATTGTAACAGTTAATACCATTTTGCCACGTGTCAGGCGTAAGGCGGCAGAACGGGTAGGTTATTCCTAGTTCCATCCCACCACCTGATCGGCTAATATGGACAGTCGGTCAAGGTCTTCCCACATGCCATTCTCTGTTTCCCATTCCCTTCCATGAAAAGCCGAACCAAGACCCAAGAAAATTCCAGAATCAGCATCCTACCCGTTCGTCACCCATCGGACGGACGTAGTTCTCCCTGTACACGCGAACGAAAAGTGTTTCTAGAGTCTTCCTTTCGACCGCCCGTTCCCCACTCCCCCCTCGTTATATTTCCGCCAGGTTAGCCGTTCCTTCGCGTGCCGCTAGGGTTCTCGGCTGTCCGTCTTCTCCTTTGGCATCGGGATCGATCGCGTGAGGGTTTTGGTGGAGGAGATTATTGTTGGATTCGAGGGATTGGTTAGGGTTTTCCGGATTAAAAGATGTTTGGGAGGGCGCCGAAGAAGAGCGACAACACGAGGTACTATGAGATCCTTGGGGTGCCGAAGAACGCGTCTCAGGATGATCTGAAGAAGGCCTACCGGAAGGCCGCCATCAAGAACCATCCCGACAAGGGCGGCGACCCTGAGAAGGTAACGATTTTCTATCTTTGAATCGTTTGTAGGCTATCTTGATCTGATCCGTGTTCATAGATCCACCGATCGCCCGCTGAATAGATGGAAGTGATGTCTGGTACAGGTCGATATGAAAAAGACATTAATTTTTCATTTGTTGTTCCTTGTCATGTTTGATGAATCTGTGGGGATCTTTCCTGTGATCTGTGGACAATTTAGGTTTTTTTATGATTCTTTGATGATGTCCATGGGTAACGTGAGAGGAATTGGAGGGCTTATATCGACGAGGAGGAGATTGTATCTATCCTGTGACCCTGAACAATCTTCGTTGGTTTTACACGGGCAATTTGTTTCAGATATTTGGTTGAGATGATTTAGGCATCGATATATGGTTTTCGACTGAAATTTTTCTTTGAATATCTTTCTCTTCCCTCATTAACTGTACCAGATCTTGGAAATTAGTGATCTTTGTTTTAGAAAATGGCTATTTTGTGAATTATTCCCCCATCTAGATGCGTGACGTTCCTCTGCTGATCTGGTATTTCTTTGTATCCAATGTTTCTGGCGCTGATGTTTTGGTTTAGCTCTTTTGAAGTGTTTATGGGGAGGGAAAAAAAAAGGATCTGATGTGATTGTTGGTGTTTATTCTCTATCAGTTCAAAGAGTTGGCCCAAGCCTACGAGGTTCTGAGTGATCCTGAGAAGCGTGAGATCTATGATCAGTATGGAGAGGATGCTCTCAAGGAAGGAATGGGTGGTGGTGGCGGCCATGACCCATTCGATATCTTCCAATCTTTCTTCGGTGGAAACCCCTTTGGCGGTAATCATTGTTTCTATCCATCGCTAGATTAGAGAGACTTTGTTTACGGATTTGTTTTCATCATTGGATGATGAACAGGTGGAAGCAGCCGAGGCCGAAGGCAGAGGAGGGGAGAAGATGTGATCCATCCTCTGAAGGTTTCTTTGGAAGACCTGTACAATGGGACATCAAAGAAGCTCTCTCTTTCTCGAAATGTCATCTGCCAGAAGTGCAAGGGGTAATCTTTTTTCTGTTCTCCGTTAGCAAGCGATCTACATGTTGTTTCTTAATGGTTGTCATCAACAGTTTCATCCATTGTTTCTAACATTTGTCTCTTTCTTGAAATGCCTCCGCCATTGTTTGCTGACATAATCTTGTGTGGAATGGCAGTAAGGGTTCAAAATCTGGTGCCTCGATGAAGTGCGCTGGCTGTCAGGGTTCCGGTATGAAGGTCTCGATTCGTCAACTGGGACCTTCCATGATTCAACAAATGCAGCACCCTTGCAATGAGTGCAAGGGAACTGGGGAGACCATTAATGAGAAGGATAGGTGCCCACAGTGCAAGGGTGAGAAGGTTGTGCAGGAGAAGAAAGTGCTGCAGGTTGTTGTCGAGAAGGGAATGCAGAACGGCCAGAAGATAACGTTCCCTGGAGAGGCTGATGAAGCTGTATGCTCTTATTTGCTAGACCATCCTTGTCAGCTTTTTTGTGTTTTAGGCATTAGAAATTGCTTTGTTACTTGAGCTGTTTTAACAGTTGCTACATGCTGTTGAACGTTTGCAGCCTGATACGGTCACAGGAGATATCGTGTTTGTGCTACAGCAAAAGGATCATCCCAAGTTCAAGAGAAAGGGTGATGATCTCTTCTTTGAGCATACATTGTCCCTCACTGAGGCCCTCTGTGGCTTCCAATTTGTCTTGACTCATTTGGATAACAGGCAGTTGCTCATTAAGTCGAACCCTGGTGAAGTCGTCAAGCCCGGTAAGTGATCTTTGTCGACTGACTGTTCTGCTCTCCGCTTCAGTGCGAGCAAACTGTATGCGTTGCAGTAACCATCTTCTGAAACAGATCAATTTAAGGCCATTAATGATGAAGGAATGCCGCTGTACCAGAGGCCCTTTATGAGGGGAAAACTCTACATCCACTTTACCGTGGATTTCCCGGATTCGTTGACGCCTGACCAGTGCAAAGCTATTGAAGCTGTGCTTCCTCCAAGGCCTGCTTCCCAGCTTACAGACATGGAGCTAGATGAGTGTGAGGAGACTACCCTGCATGATGTTAACATCGAGGAGGAGATGCGGAGGAAGCAGGCACAGGCACAGGAGGCATACGAGGAGGATGAGGAGGCTCGTGGTGGTGCCCAGAGGGTTCAGTGCGCTCAACAATGAGAGAAGGATTTCTCGTCCGTTCGACAGTTTAATTTTGATGGCTATAATTGTCGTCATCGCTGGTTATATTACTATAATCATCTCGGTGGACGGCAGACTGATGTATCCAGGCTACTGGAGACCTCTGTTCTATGCATTTAGTTTTTCACTCTTCCTGCAAAGGATTTGTCTATGTACAGATGTTTCGGTCATTCACCATCATCGCTTCAATCTTCTTTGCAATCATTTGCATTTGGTCGTTATTAGCTTGCTGGCTGCAAATACGTGATCACTTTCGCTAGCTTGCGAGCTTATAAGATGAGTTTCCTTTGTAACCAACTTGATTCAGTGGATTTAGCTGAACGCTAATGATGGCATGCGAGCAGCTTTTGATTTGAAGGCACCACTACAATTCCGTAGCAAGCTTAAATCGTTGAGAGGGAAGTCACGGGGGGGCAGGGTTCTTTAACCCGAAAAAAAGAAGAAGGCGAAGCGGGGGCCGGGGGAATGCGGGGGTGGTTGTTGGGAGAAATTATTGGGCAGAATGAATCTATTGGTTGAGGCAATAATAATTCAACACATCAGTCAGTTTTATTAATTATAGAGTCATGATTAATCATGGTTTAATATTAGTTTTATTAATCATACAGGGTTAATCATGATTTAATGCTGTCTGATAATCTCTTTCTGAAAAGTAATATGCTTGTATGCTATTTTAAAATAATTATGTTAACAAAGAAATTAAAATTTAAATTTAAATTTTTATTTTTTTAATCTTTCTCAATTACTCTTTCATATTTATTGTACTCAATTACCCTTTCATTTTAAAACTATTATGTCAATAATGAACTTGAAACCCGTATCTAAATTTTGACGTGATAAAATTGGAGGATAGGATGCTCAGTAGGAAGTGAAAAATCTTTTCTTTTTTATTTTCATTCATCTGCAATCTTTTCTATTTTCATTCTTCTCAACTCTTGGAGATAGTTATTTGAGTGCATACCATTATCCGGCTGTGACATAGATGATTATGTCGGATAAGAGTGGTGGTAAGGCCATATATAAGAAAAAAAGATAAGTACAGGTGATGCATCAATAGAAGATAACTAAAATATAAATTTTAATTTTAATTTCTCAACATTAGTAGAAGATAATAAAAATTCAAAAATACCAATTTAAATAATAGAAATAGAAAATATTTATAGTAAAAAAAAATAGCAATAAAAGTTTATAATAAAGAATATCTTAATATATGTTAACTCTAATAATCTTATTGATGATGTAATCCCTACAGCATATATGATAGTGAGGAAAACAAAGAATAAAGAGAAGATATAATAGTAAGAAGAACAAAGAATAGAGAGAAGATAACCCTGCTGAAGTGTAGAATAACTTGACCATCCATACTCCAGTCATGAAATTAAAAAATAGAGAACATTTATGACCTTCTAGTCTTTTAGTCCTCTCTTATGTACTAGTCTTTTGCTTGGTATTTTTAAATATTTTTTTTTCAACTTTTTTCGACAATAAAATTGGCCTCCTCTCTTGTCAAAAAAAGAAAAAAGAAGAAAAAAAATTAATGATAATAGATAATAGATTAAAAAAATTATGATTTATATAATTAATATTATTTATTTATTTAAAATATACTTTAAATTTTTATATTTCTTTTATTTCAATATTCTTATGCTCGTATGTAGTTGTTTGCTGGTTGCAGTAATGGATAATCATAATTATTGTACTAATAATAGTAGAGAGATGAATTGGCTTGGTTGTGAAAGAGAGGATATTTGTATTGACAATGATGGAAAAGTCATTATTAGACGTGTGCTCTAGAAGCCAGATTGGTTGACACTTATAATATACTTTTAGGAATGATTTTATAATTTTAACTATAAATTAATAAAAAAATTATTTTTTATAATAGTGTGTATTTAAAGTGTCTGTGATATATTCTTTGAGTTAATGATAATGATAATTCATATTTTCAAGAGTTAAAAATTTAAGACATTAATTTTCATAATTAACTCATAAACTACTCCTGACCATAGGATCATCACGAGGATGGTGATCGATTCAGAAGGTTGGTGTATGATTGCTTTCTTAGAATAGATAAATCTTGAGTCTACGATGTGGAGATATCGAAGTGAGAGTATAGGTACTCGTTAGAGAATGAGGGCACTGAAGGAACCAGATCTAGGGTTTCACAGATAGATTTTGAAACTTTTTCAAGATCTTGCAGCGAAAAATTTAAATAAATCTAAGATTTATTTAAATAACCATGTAAACAGCTAGACCTCAGATCTATTACATGATTAAAATATGATATTAAATTAAAAATTAAAATCAAATAAGAAAGAAAAATATTGATCATATCAACTTAAATCTACACTACATCAAATGTAGGTATGAAGTTTATAGATCAGATCTATTATCTGAGCAAGTTTAGATGTTCTAACTTGCTGATTCGGGTTTGAGGATAAAGTCACGAGCCGCACACGTATCCGGCCTCTAGGAGTTGTCCACACGAGCTTATGATCTCTGATCTGAAGTTCGATGCAGGAAATCAGCACAGCATGCTAGTACTGTGCTGATCTTTCTTCGATGGTTAATCCGATGCTCCTTTCTTTAAAATTTGGACTTTCTAAAATATGAGAAGAAAGATGAGAGTTTGTTGATCTGAGACTCTCAAAAAAAACTCAAAAGAAAGGAGGAGAGATTGAAAATAAAACAACCCTAGAAGAAGATCCTCTTCTTCTTCTCTTTTCTCTCACCTAGACACCTAGTTTGGTGCCTATAGAACCCCCATACCCAAGGACCCTCTTCCTTTGATTTTTGCACACCCCAAACCTCTCCCAAAGCTCTATATTTCATAAAAAAATTAAAATAAAATTTATCCAATAAATAGGAAAAAAGAAGAGTCCAAGTTAGGTCAAATTTTTAGATTAGGAATATCCAAACATGGGAAGTTATTGGGGTGCCCAACTCTTGGGCGACTCCTCCATAATTTTTGGCATGGACCAGCAAGGGAGGGTGCACAAAAAAGGAGATTATTTTTATAAAATAAGAGAAGAATTAATTAAAAGAGGGGGCGACACTCAAGGGAAGATGTTTTAATCAACAAGGATTCTATATCATAGAATCCTAAGCAAAACCAATTTCTCCTTTGACTTGGTCTTCCATCTAACTTCCAAATATGACTTGGAGGAAGAGAGGGGGCATCAAAATCAGGAAGAAAGAAATTTTCCATGAAAAATACCTAAAAACTAGGTATGGGGGGTATTGGGACTAAGGTGGCGCGAGGAGATAGGAAGTCCTAGTCACACTAAGATTCCTATTTTGACTTGGTCAAACAAGATCTTTTAACCAAATAAAATCAATATTAAACCAAACTAATTAAATAAGGTCCTAACCCATTTAAAAACTTAATTAAATAAAATTTAATTTTAATTTATTTTATAATTAAATTAGAAAATTAGGTTAATCCGAGTCCTAGTTGGACTAGGACTAGTTCTTCCTTACACTTAGCTTATCCAATAAACCAATTGGCCTTGATCCAATCAAGTCCAAACTAAATCTAATTAAATCATATTTAATTAGACTTAATCTCAGCATATTGGCTTAATCAAATTAAGCCAATTAGCAATTCAATTGCTAATCGATCCTCTTGTAACACTTGCACTAGGTTAAACATCAATTGTATTGACTGTTTAACCCTAGAACGATTCTTAATCATTGTTCAATCATTCGATCAAATTGTAAGCTCTAATGTATGTGACCTCATAGGTCCAAACTTAAACTGATAGCACAAAAATAAATTTTTGTACCAATCGAAGTGACCATCTAGTAATGATACCTGACGGCCGGATTGGTCGAAGGTGTAGAACACCATCCTTAGAACCCAAGCGGATATAGTTTTCATATAATTCATCCCCTTGACCACAATGCTTGTAGGACACATCAGAGTTCAACTATCAACTCTGATCAAGTTGTCCACATTATATTTTAAAATACTAAATCCATCTGACCTGACTAAGATTTTGCTATATTGAAATACAATGATACATTCTTCTCCAACTCTTGGAGTGGTCAATTCCATCTTGATCACACTCCGACTTTGCAAGTACTTGACTATGCCTAGAAGTCTTTCATTGCTGAATTAGAAATTCAGTTAGTCTGATACCAAAGTACAGCGAGTTGCTTGCAAATCACTGAGGTGATCTCAGGTCTAAGAGATATTTATACTTATATCCCATTAGAGATATTTTCGACAGCAGAATGCTCTGGAGTTGGTCACGTTCAATGACGATGTACCCATACATCTCATCTGTATGTCATACCAGTATCTCCACATACCTTGGTTAAGAGGACAACCAAGTTATATGGCATATAGTAACCTATGCTCGATAGACTCTGTCGTCCTAATTAACAGTCTATCATTTGATCGTGAACAAATTTAAGGACTAATCGATAAATCCTTTTTTTATCGAAACTAAATAGTCCTAAGGACTTTATCATAACAATGGAGTTCATTAGAAGATGTAAACTTATGATGAAAAAAGATGCCAAAATATTTTTCATTAATTAATAAATCAATTATAATATTTCAACCATCAACAGACTGACGATTGACTTTGGGATATAATTTTCAACAACTCTCACTTGTTCTAAAGTCATTCGGCACAGTATCTAATATCCATCTTCGATTTATGGTTGTCGAACTCCTTGATTATTAGGACTTTAGTGAAGGAATCGGCTAGATTCTCCTTTCCATTGATCTTTTGAAGGTTGATGTCACCATGATCCACGATCTCAGGGACTAAATGAAAGCGGCACAGAATATGCTTTGTTCGCTGGTGTGCCTTCGGTTCCTTTGCTTGAGCTATGATGCCAGTGCTGTTGTAGTAGAGCAGGATTGGACCATCAATGGAGGGTGCTACTCCAAGCTCGGTGATGAACTTTCTCAGCTATATAGCTTTTTTTACTACATCTGATGCTGCTATGTACTCTACTTTGCAAACAGAGTTAGCCACTATATGCTGCTTGGAATTTTTTCAGCAAATGGCTCCAACATTTAGAGTAAAGATATACCCGAACACATTTTTACTATAATCATGATCAGATTGAAAGCTAGAGTCTGTAAACCCCATAAGCTTCAGATCTGACTCACCATAAACTAACCATTGATTCTTAGTATTTCTCAAATACTTAAGGATGGTTTTAACCATCTTTTAGTGATTTTTTTCAGGGTCAGACTGGTGTCTACTCACTACTCCTAGTGAATATGCCACGTCTGATCTCGTACATGTCATTGCATACATAATAGATTTCACTACCAAAGTATATAGAATTCTACTCATACACTCTCTCTCTTTAAGAGTTGTCGAACAATCCTTCTTAGAGAGAGAAATTTCTTGGCCTATTAGAAGATATCCCTTTTTGGAATTCTTCATGCTGAACCTCTTCAGCATAGTTTCTATATACGTGGATTGGGATATACCAAGCATCTCTTTAGATCTATTCCTATAGATCTTCATTCCTAGGATGTAAGATGCTTTACCCAAGTCTTTCATGGAGAACTATAATGATAACCAGACTTTTATTTCTTGTAGTGCAGGAATGTCATTCTCGATTAAGAGAATATCATCCACGTACAAAATAAGAAATACCACTGCTGGACCATTTGTCCATTTGTAAATATAGGATTCTTCTCTATTCTTAATGAAGCCATACATTTTGATCACTTTATCAAAACACATGCTTCAACTCTGAGATGCCTGCTTCAATCCATAAATGGATCTCTGAAGCTTGCACAACTTGGACGCATCTGTGGATGTGAACCCTTCAGATTGTATCATATACACCTCTTTGGTCAGCTCTCCATTTAGAAAAACTGTCTTCACATCCATCTGCCAGATCTTATAGTCTAGATAGGCAGCAATGGCAAACATGATCTGAATAAACTTGAGCATTGCCATAGAAAAGAATGTCTCATCATAGTCAATACCATAACATTGACAATACCCCTTGATAACCAGACGTGATTTATGGGTCTCCATTTTTTCGTCTGTGCCCCTCTTCCTTTTGAAGATCCATTTACACCCAATGGATTTAACCCCTTCAGGTGGGTTAACTAATGTCCATATATCATTGACCTTCATGGAATCCATTTTGGATCTCATGGCTTCTAGCCATTTCTCAAAGTCAGATCTCTGTATCGCATCCATGTAAGTGATCGAGTCCTCATCGTTCTCATCAAGTTCGATGGGATCACCATCCTGGATCAAGAATCTATAGTATCTATCCAGATGGTGGGATACTCTATCGGATTGCCTTAATGGTGCGAATTCACTAGGATTCAAAATTGATCTAATCAAATCTGACTTAGGTTCAATATTCTGTGTCAGATTTTCTACCTGTTGAACTTCATCAAGCTCAACCTTAGAGACAACAGTTTCTTCATCAAGGAACTTCTTTTTCAAAAAAGTTGCCCTAAGGCTGACGAACACCTTTTGTTCATCAGCATGATAGAAATAGTATCCTTTGATCTCTTTTGGGTACCCTATGAATGTACACTTGTCAGACCTAGGTCCAAGTTTGTCTGTAACTAACTATTTGACATAAGTCGAGCACCCCGAAATCCTAAGGTGTGAAAGTGCTGGCTTACGCTATGTCCATATCTCATATGGGGTTTTAACTACAAACTTATTTGAAATCCTATTTAACAGATAACAAGCCGATTTGAGTGCATATCCTTAGAAGAATATCGACAAGCTGGCAAATCCCATCATAGATCGGACCATGTCTAACAGAGTCTGATTCCTCCTTTCAGACAGACCATTACGCTGTGGTGTTTCAAGAGGAGTCCATTGGAAGAGAATTTCATTCTCTCCTAGATATGTGAGAAACTCACTAGAAATGTATTCTCCTTCTCGATCAGATCGAAGAGTTTTAATACTCTTTCTAGTTTATTTTTTTACTTCACTCAAAATCATTTTTACATTTCAAAAGAATTCAACTTATATTTCATCAGATAGACATATCCATATCTGGATAGATCATCTGTGAAAGTGATGAAGTAGACATATCCACCTCTAGTACTTATGCTCATTGATCCACATACATCAGTATGTACTAGACCTAAGAGCTCATTGACTCTCTCGCCTTTTTCAGTAAAAGATGACTTGGTCATTTTATCAAGAAGATAAGACTCACAGATTGGAAGTGATTCACAATCATTAACTTCGAGGATTCCCTCTTGAATTAACCTGTTTATCCTGTTCTTTTTTATATGACCTAGCCTATAGTGCGATAAGTAGATATCTGATACACTATCTAATCTAGGATGCTTGCCAGTAGAATGGACTATATTAACAGGTTGTGATAACATATATACACCATTATTCAATTATTCATAGAAAGTAGTAACACCATTCATAATGACATTACAAACTCATTTTTTTATTGAAATTTCATAATTGTTCATGGCCAAAAGACCTACATAAATAATATTTAAAAAGAAACTAGGATAGAAATAACAATCACTAGGAACAATGGTATGTGATTCAAATATAAGTTTCAAAATTTCTAAAGCTAGAACTGGAACAGCTCTTCCATCTCCAACTTTTAAAAATCTCTCATCTTGCTCGAATCTTTTACTGACCTACAACCCCTGCAACGAATTACAAATATGGTAAGGGCTATCGGTATCTAATATCCAGTCAGTAATATCACAAATAGAGAAATTGTAAGGACTTATTATATAAATACCTTTTTCAATAATAGCTTGCTTCTTTCTCTACCTGTTCGGATCCAGAAAGGCAATATACTGAGGATAGTTCCTCTTTCAGTGCTTCCGCTTCTTGCAAAAGAAGCATTCAGCTTGACTTTTATCGGATTTGATCTTTAGGATCTGAGCCTACACGGGTGTCCTAGCATGAACATGCACCTTCTTGGTTTTCTTCTTCTTGTTCTTCTTTTCTTTTCCAAAGGATCGAGAACGAGAAGACAAACCTTCCACTAAGTTCATCGACTCCTTATGGAGTTGGTGATCTTTCTTAAAGTTCTGAAGTAACCTTAGTAACCCATGGCAATCCACTTCAAGCTTTGACATTCTATAATGTGTAAAGAATAGGAGATAAGACTTGGGCAGCGAGTTCAGTATTGCATCTTTTCTAAGTTATTTGTGCAAGGAAAAGCCAAGCTTGCTCAAGTGCTCTATCAGCTCGATCATGTATAATACATGATCAGTGACAGAGGCACCATCCCATATTCTGACATTGAAGATGATACAACAAGTTTTGTGCTTCTCAACATCATCGGGTGTGCCAAACAAATCCTTCAATACTTCGAGCATTTTGTTTGACTGAGCTATCTCAAACTTACGACTGAACTTATCGTTCATCGCAGCCAGCATAATGCAGCGTACTGTGGTTCGATCATTAAGCCACTTCTGATAAGTATCTCTAACTATTCCACTACATTGGTAGCTGGCTCCTCAGGTGCAGGATCCATCAGCATATTTAGGATCCATTAATGCTCCAGAATAATCTTCAACTTTTGGTACCAGTTACCGAAGTTGGATCCCATCAACTTATCATTGTCCAATAATGATCGGAGCGATAGAGAAGTGGCCATGTCTGCATAAAGAAAAATTAAAATTTAATTAGTAATTGATTCATTAAACTTAAAGATTTGGACTTTAATTAAAAGGTATTTTTCACTATTTTATTTAAATTGGTAGCCTCTACCTTCAATTCGAGGAATTATCCTAATTTCTTAGTGGGTACTAGAATTCACATAGATTGTATACAAGTCCAACCTTGATTGGCCCACCCATGTATATCTAAGGATAGATTTATAATCAATTATTTTTTTAAATAATTTTCAGTAATTAAATTTTGCCCTAGACCCTGATCAGTTCGTTTTGGCCTTCTCAGAAAAGGATTCAGTTAGGTCCAACCATTAACATGACCATACTTGGCCCATCCAACCAATGAATGATCAGGTTCAACTTTGGTTGGCCCACCCGACCATCATTTAGAAAGATGTATCAAAGAGATCATATAATGAATGATAATTCCATCAATCGATAAGCACCAGACCTTTGGGTTTCCAATGATTATCCAACTAATGGATCCATTATCATCCACTTTAATGGGAGGCTATGATCCAGTTATCATATAACTATTTTATTTTAGGAATCTAATAATTTTAGAAAATTTATTTATAGAAGTGAGTAGGTCAGATTAACCAGCTTATCATGATCCTTCCACTAACTTTACCAAGTTAGCTTAAGGGAGATCATTAATAGGTTGGTCTAGGAGCACCTAATTCAGTCAAACTGATTTACCTAGCTGACATGGGTTAGCTTGAATAGTCAAGCGATTCGATCAAAACATAATCTCTCCAAGAGGTCAGGTAAGTTCGATTAGTGGAAGAGTCCGTCAGGCTTGCCTTAGACACCATCAAAAAAGGCTAGATAAATGGGCTGCCAATTAAAAATTATTGATATGATTTATCTTGGACACCAACTGGTTTAATTAGTTTCAATTAGATCAACCTAACAGTTTGTGCTAGACCGCATAGCCAAGAATCAAGTTCATCTTGGGTCTTGTTAAAGACATGGACTTGATCAACTTCAACTATTGTAATTGATCTAGAGAATCCTTGATCTAATCTAAGACAATAATTGATTAGATTTAGTCAATTCTCTAATTAACTCCATTCTTTAATCTAACCCTAGGTCTAATCCAATTAATGGACCTAATCCCCACTAACCCATTTAACCCAATGTGTTATAATTTGTATCTTAGGATCTTCAATTCATAATCCTAGATCCTAATCAATCAACTTCTTAATTCTTAATTAAGTTTTGGACTGAGGGTTGGGGTTCGATTTTTTAAAAATAATTTTTATATTTATAAAATATTTTTATAATATGGTTCTATCAACTAAGTTACATGTTTGATTCATAATCAATATGCAAGTAAAATAAACATAAAACTACTTTAAATCTAATCTAAACATGTTCATGTAATTGAAACAGTTTCAATAAAAATCAATCATAAATCTTTCTAGATTAAATCTAACATAATTATGATGATTGAAATTAGATTAAAATATTTTTAATTAGATCATAAAATTTTTTAGATCTAATCTAAAATTTTATGATCAATATTTTAGATCAGCATGTATTAGGACAACCTATTTACTGTAAGGGGTAAACCTTACAATAGAACAACCTTATGATAGTCCATCCAATCTAAAATATATATATTTTTTAAATTTTAAATTTAATAATTAAATTATAAATTAGATCTAATATAAAAAATAATCTAGATATATACAAAAATCATGTACCAATTGAAGAAACCAGATCTAGGGTTTCATAGGTAGATCTTGAAACTTTTTCAAGATCTTGCAGTGAAAGACTTAAATAAATCTAAAATTTATTTAAATAATTATGTAAATATTTAAATCTTAGATTTATTATATGATTAAGGTATGATATTAAATCAAAAATTAAAATTAAATAAGAAAGAAAAAAGATTGATCAAATCAACCTAGATCTACATTACATCAAATGCAGGTATGAAGTTTATAGATCAGATCAATTATCTGAGCAAGTTTAGATGATCTAACTTACTGATCGAGGCTTAAGGATGAAGTCATGAGCTGCACATGCATCCGATCTTTAGGAGTCATCCACATGAGTCTATGATCTCTAATCTGAAGTCCGATGCAGAAAATCAGCATAGCATGCTAGTACTGTGTTGATCCTTCTTCGACGATCGATCCGATGCTCCCTTCTTCAAAATTTAGACTCTCCAAAATATGAGAAGGAAGATGAGAGTTTGCTGATCTGAGACTCTCTCAAAAAAACTTAAAAGAAAGAAGGAGAGATTGAAAATAAAATAGTCATAGAAGAAGACCCTCTTCTTCTTCTCTTCTCTCTCACTTAGACACCTAGTTTAGTGCCTATGGAACCCTCACGCCCAAGGACCTTCTTTCTCTAATTTTTGCACACCCCAAACCTCTCCCAAAGCTCTATATTTCATAAATAAATTAGAATAAAATTCATCCAATAAATAGAGAAAAAGAAGAGTCCAAGTTAGGTCAAATTCCTAGACTAGGAATATCCAAACATGGGAAGTTGTTAGGGCGCCCAACTCTTAGGCGACTCCTCCATAATTTTTGGCATGGACCAGCAAGGGAGGGTGCACAAAAAAAATTATTATTTTTATAAAATAAGAGAAGAATTAACTAAAAAAGGGAGCGGCACTCAAGGAAAGATGTTTTGGTCAGTAAGGATTTTATCTCATAGAATTCTAAGCAAAACTAATTCCTCCTTTGACTTGGTCTTCTATCTAACTTTTAAATATGACTTGGAGGGAGAGAGGGGACATGAAAATTAGAAAGAAATGGATTTTTCATGAAAAATATCTAAAAATAGGTATGGGGGGCGTTGGGACCAAGGTGGCGCAAGGAGATAGGAAGTCCTAGTCACACTAGGATTCCTGTTTTGACTTGGTCAAACAAGATCTTTTAACCAAATAAAATCAAGATTAAACTAATCTAATTAAATAAAGCCCTAACCCATTTAAGAACTTAATTAAATTATATTTAATTTTAATTTATTTTTTAATCAAATTAGAAAATTGGGTTAATCCGAGTCCTAGTTAGACAAGGATTAGTTCTTTCTTGCATTTGGCTTATCCAATAAACCAATTGAGCTTGATTCAATCAAGTCTAAACTAAATCTAATTAAATTATATTTAATTAGACTTAATCTCAGTCTATTAGTTTAATCAAATTAAGCTAATTAATAATCCAATTGCTAATCAATCCTCCTGCAATACTTGCACTAGGTTAAACACCAATCGTATTGATTATTTAATCCTAGAATGATTTTTAATCATTGATCAATCATTCGATCAGATCATAAGCTCTAATGTGTGTGATATCATAGGTCCGAACTTAAGTCGGTAGCATAAAAATAAATTTCTATACCAATCGAAGTGACCATCTAGCAATGATACCCAACGGCCGGATAGGTCGAAGGTATAGAACACCATCCTTAGAACTCATGCGGATATAATTTTTATATAATTCATCTCCTTGACCACAATGCTCGTAGGATACATCAGAGTTCAACTATCAACTCTGATCAGGTTGTCTACATTGTATTTCAAAATACCAAATCCATCTAATGGATCACCCTGATCAAAGTTTTGCTATATTGAAATATAGTGATACATTCTTCTCCAACTCTTGGAGTGATCAATTTTATTTTGATCATACTTCGACTTTGCAAGTACTTGACTATGCCCAAAAATCTTTCATTGCTGAATTAGAAATTCAGTTAGTTCGGTACTAAAGCATAGTGAGTTGCTTGCATGTCACTGAGGTGATCTCAGGTCTAAGGGATACTTATATCTATATCCCATCAGAGATATTCTCGATAGTAGAATGCTCTGGAGTTGGTCACGTTCCATGACGATGTATCCATACATCTCATCTATATGCCATACCAGTGTCTCCACATACCTTGGTTAAGAGGACAACAAATCTATATGGTATATAGCGACCTATGCTCGATAGATGCTGTTGTCATAATTAACAGCCTATTATTTGATCATGAACAAATTTAAGGACTAATCGATAAATTCTCTTTTTATCGAAACTAAATATCCTAAGGACTTCATCACAATAATAGAGTTCATTAGAAGATGTAAACATGTGATGAAAAAAAATATCAAAATATTTTTCATCAATTAATAAATTAATTATAATATCTCAACCGTCAATAGATTGATGATTGGCTTTGGGATATAATTTTCAATAGGCACTGAGCATGATCACCTTGAGCAGTCATAAGGGAGTCTACCTTCTTATCGATGATTGGCTCGATGCTGCAGTGGTGTATTTAGTTTATTGACCTGAGGTGCATCGGCAGTTCACCTTAAGGGTGTTATAGTTTGACTACACTATAACTCATCTCCTAGCCATTCGAAACTCTAAGGTGTATGCTGGCTATAGCATGTTTATTATAGAAATTGGATTGCACTAATAAGAGATCAATCTATCTCTGTAGATGAGGAATAGTCCTATGATGATCATGAGATTGAGTCCATAAGCCCATGGCCATGGTAGTGTGAAAATGATAGAAAGACTTTCTATTAGTATTTCACATTGAACTCAAATCAAATGATTAATTCATATGATAGATATTGGATTTGATGAGTTTACCTTAACCTTAATCCTATCGGGGCTCATGATAGAAGAGCCCAATCACATAGGTAGTTGCACCGAGAGGTTCGCTTTCGATTTTGATGGGTTGCCACCATATACTACTAGATATCACTGATGGATTTTAGAATCAATTTGAATGATCTTGATGATCAATCATTATAATTGTATAAATCGAAAAAGTTCTGATCCATCGAAAGGTATTTTGATGATGTTGATGATGGAGATCGCGACATATCTCATTACCATACAGAACTGAACCTAACTAGATCACATAAATAAGGATTTGGATCTAGAAGTGATCAATCTAGCTAATCTAATTCAATTGATTTGGATAAGATCCAATTAGGTTCAAAAAAATCATGCTAGCATACGATTGAGCCTAACTTTCTCCTTTTGTAGTCTTTCTGGTTCATCTCGGCTGAGCTAAATTGGTTTGAGCTCATCAGAGAATTTTGTATGGCTTTGTTTGATCGAAGCTTGTCTAGGTCAGAAAAAGATTGTCTTAATTCATTAGATGAAAATAAGATAACACCTACTAATTTCTATCACCACTTGCCATTTTCTATCGCTATCGAGACATGAGATATGCAGGAAAGAAAGGGGTAGGTGTTAGGAAATGTATCCTAAAGCCAATCATCTAGGTTGTAGATGGTTGAGCTAAATATAATTATACTTGAATTATTAATGAATAAAATTATTCTTTTGGCAAATTCATTACTTTGTACATCTTCCTGTAATGAACTCTTGTATGATGAAGTTCTCAGGACTATTTAGACTCGATAAAGGAGGATTTATCGTTTAGTCCTGAAACATGTTTGTGACTAAATGATTTGTTGTTATCTAAGACGATAATATATCGAATGTTGGTCGTTGTGTGCCATAAGTATTGGTTGTCCTCTTAACCAAGAAGTTGGAGATACTGTCATGGCATGCAGGTGAAGTATAGGAGTACATTTTACTAAACGTGATCCAACTACGGGAGCTCTCTACTGTCAAGAGTTGCTCATGAAGGATATGGGTATGAGTGTCCCTTAGATCTGAGATCACCATGATGACCTGCAAGCAACTCACTGTACTTAGGTACCAGACTACTTGAATTTCTAATTCAGTGATGGAAGGCTACTGGGTGTAGTCAAGTATTTAGCTTGTCGGTATGTGAGTCAAGATGGGATTGACCTCTCCAAGTATTGGAGCAAGTGCATCACTATATTTTAATTTAGCAAATTTTCAATCGAAATAGTCTATATGATGGATGCTAAATTTTGAAATATACTGTGGATGAATTTTAGGATTGACAGTAAATTCTAAATCATTCTTTTGAGCATCAAGGTCAAGGGGATGAATTATATGGTAACCATATGCCATAGGTTCATCCATGCTGCATTACGATTATTCGATCTATCCGAACATCGGGTACCATTGCTAGATGGTCATATCGATTGGTATAGAAAATTAGTTTCTATGCTATCGACTTAGGATTTGAACCTATCGGATCACACATAATAGGAGTTTATACCTGATCTGATAGCTGATATTGAGTCTCGATGATCTAAGACTCTGTGATCAAGAGTCCTACTGGATTGATACTCTATGATCAAGAGTCTCACTGGACTGAGACTCTGAGTCCTTCATGTCCGGGACTCTCTGATCGGGAGTCCAGATGATCTAGGACTCTATGGTCAAGAGTCCTACTAAACTGGGACACTATGACCAAGAGTCCTAGTGAACTGAGACATCGAGTCCTACTCATTTAGGACTCTCTCATCAAGAGTCCCATTGGTCTGGGACTCTATGATCATGAGTTCGATTCGTTTGGGATACAAGGTTCAAGAGTTCCATTGGTTTGAGACTCTTCAGTAGTTTCATGTTGATGGGACTCTATTGTCCGATAATCCATCCGATTTGAACTCAGATATTTTTTAGAAAATTAATTAGCAATTTAATTATTGATTAGCTCAATTTGATTGAGCAATGAGGATTCGATCAAGTTCGATTGAATTTGATTCGATTGGATTTGACCCGATCAGATCATGATATGACCTAATCACTATGGGAGTTTTGACCCTGATTTGATCAGGATCTGAACCTAATTAATTTTTAATTTGATTAAAATTTTATTAAATTAGGCTAAACCTAATTTGATTGGGTTTAACCTGATCTAATTGGGTCTAGATTAATTAGTTTGGTTGAAACCAATTAGGACTAAGTCAAATGAAGTTTGAATTCAAACTCTCCCATGTGCCCACCATTTTTGACTTTTCCACTCTTGTTCTATGCCAAAAATTACATACGTAACTTTTCTATTGCCTAGAAGGTTTCTGCACCCCCTCTCTTTTCTGCTTTTGATCCGATCCAAAGGTTGGACCGGTTCAAAGTAAGTTGAGTTTTGAATTCAACTCAGTTTGTTGGAGGTTGGAACCAATCCAACCTTATCTACTTCTCACACCCTCTCTTTTGTTTATCGAATATTTTTTGGAGAAATAAAAATGTGCACACATAGAAGGAGAGTCCTTCTGCGTGTTAAACATATGGGAGGAAGCGTTGGATAAGGATAAGAGGCTCACTTAATTTTTGAAGTCAAGTGAGTGGTTAAAACCTTTCAACCACTCGATCCTTATCTCTTTCCACATATTTTTCTCATGGTATTCACATCAATAAATTATGAAAATTTTTTTGCATGCATAGTAAGGGGTTAGAATTATGTGATAAAAATTTTAGAGTGATTGAACATTAGTTTTGGACAAAAAAAATCTTGAAGTGAAGATGAGCAGGGTCCTACAATACTTTACTTTTCCCTCATGCCTCTCTTCTCTTCTGATTTTCATCTCTAAGAATATCCAATTTTTAGATATAATCTCAATAGGGTTTATAGATCTAAAAGTCATCTTTTTATGAAATCTTGTTTCATAGAAAAACTCCACACAGAGAGGGCGTGATAGGATTTTCAGTGTGTCAGGATTTTTGGGCTAAGTGAAATCCTAGATTTGAGAATCTAGGTTCGGATGGAGAGATCGACTGCTGTGAGCATCAGATCGCCACCATATTTGAACACCTCTTCATCATCTTCTAGTATTTATATTTTAATTTTTTAAAGTATCCAAAAAATTAAAAAGTATATGATCGATTGGATCAATCATGATCAGCCATTGAAGGCCCCAACGAGGAGCTAGCACTCCAGTGAGGCTGATCGGGATCAGGAGCTCCATGTGGATCAACCATAAAGGCCGAACACGTGTGCAGCTATGGTGTGACACCAGAGTAGGTAGATTTAGATTGTGGTGATTAGCTACCCATAAAAAGATATTGTATTTTGAACAGATAGATGTAGTAAAGAATTTGCTGCATAGTTTTATTTTTAGATCTATATAAATGCATGCATATTATCTTTAGATCCTTAGTATAGAACTTAATATTCTGATATGATCAAAAATTAATTAATTAGATTAATTAATTTTTTACTATATTTTAGATATTTTCAAAATTTTTTTTGACAGTAACACTCTAAATCCTGCACTGCATCCTTTAAATGGTATCAAAGCATAGATTCGCTAAACATGATATGCTTGCATGATTAGATTAATAATTTAGATTTGATCTAAATATTAATCTAATATTCTAATTAATTAGATCTAAAAATTTAAATCAAGATCGCATGGACTGCAGGTTGTCCCACTATAGGGTTTACTCTCTGTAGTGCAAAGGTTGTCCTTGTACGTGCTTGATCTTATAGTTGATCATAAATTTTTTAGATTAGATCTAATTTTTTATAATATATTAAATTAGACTTTAATCTAATTTTTGATCATGAATGCATGTTTAGATAGAATTTAAAGTTTGATTCATGATTTAGTATTATGTAGTGTACATAGTTTCAAATTAAACCCTACAACTAGTGTTGTTTGTGAATTGAGCCGATTCAATTTTAAAGTGAGTCGACTCAATTAGTGAATAATGCAAAGTTGTAAAGAATCTTTCAAAATTTAAAAATTATTTTCGAAATGCCGAACCCCAACCCATCAGTCCAAAACTTAATTAAAGAAATTAAGTATTGTTCATAGGATCTAGAATTATGAATTAAGATCCTAAGATAAAGGCATAAGACTGTGGGTTAAAGGGTTAGATGAATTAGGTCTATTAATTGGGTTAGACCTAAGATTAGTTAAAGAATTGATTAATCTAGAGTAATTGATCAAATCTAACTAAGTGTTATATTAGATTAGGTCAAGAACACTCTAGAATCAACTCCAATAGTTGTAGTTGGATGAGTCCATATCTTTAATAAGACCAAAGTGGACTTAATTCATGGTTACGCAGTTAAGCCCAAAATTACTAGGTTGATCAGATTAAACCTAGTTAACTGATTGATGTCTAAGATAAGTTTGGCAGTCTAGATCAGTGGTTTTTAATTAGGAGCTATTCGCACTGATTCAATCTTTGACGAGTTAATGGCATATCTCTTCCACTGATCTCACTTATCTGATCGACATGGTCGATTGAAATTTGATTAGATCACTTGGTGATTTAGACTAACCCATGTCATTAGGAATCAAATTGATTGATTTCAATCAGTAAGACTGAATAAGGTGCCTATGGACTTAAATTGATCCAAGTTCGAACCTATTAACTTGGTGAAGTCAGTGGGAGGACTTGACTTGGTGAAGTCAGTGAGAGAAATTTGATCCATGTCCTTTCTACTCTTAAATTATAAGTAACCTAAATCCTCTAAATTATTAGATTCTTAAAATGACTAAGTTATAAAGATAACCGAATCATAGCCTCTCATTAAGATGAATAGTAATGAGTCCAATTTTTTAGGTGGATATTGGAGGTGTCTTACACTTGGTGTTCATTTGGATATTGAAATTACTATCCATCATATCATGATTAGGTTGCACTCTCTTAATGGTGATCAGGTTAGCCAGAGCTTTTCTTGGACCTGGTTATCATTGGTTTGATGCACTGCAGTTAATCATGTTAATCATTGGACCTAACCAAACTTTTTCAGTGGAGGCCATAGCCTATTGATTTGAAATTTAGGGCAAAACCTAAATATTAAAAATTATTTTAAAAAATAATTGATTATGAACCTACCAGTAGATGCACATGGGTTAGCCAGAGCTTTCCTCGGGCCCATCTGTAGTCTATGTGGATTTTAATACCCACTAAGGAGTTAGTGTAATTTCTCAAATTAGAGGTAGAGGCTACCAATTCATTAAAAATAGTGAAAGGACCTTTAGACTAAAGTCCAAGTCTTTAGGATTTAAATTTATTCAAGCACTTATTAGATTTTATGTTTCTCTTTCAGATAAATAGAATGGCTAGAATAAGTCCACTCCATTCACTATTGGATAATGGTAAGCATTTAGGACTTAAGAATAAGGAGTCTAGTGTTGACTCTAATAAGACAGACCCAGAGAGGAATGGTCCTCTTAATCCAAATAGGCTGAATAGAAAAAATCAGCAAGTGGTTGCTGGTCAAGGCTGTTATATGATAATACCTTATAATTTCTCTATCTATGACATATCTACCTGGGTATTAGATACTAAGAGTCTGATTCATATATGCAATTCATTGCATGGACTTCAAATTGATAAAAAATTTGAGAATGGTGATAGATTTCTTAATGTCGAAAATTAAAGTCAAGTTCTAGTCCTAGCATTAGGAACTCTTGAACTATTTTTCAAAAATAATAGTGTCATTTTAAGTGACTGTCACTATTGTCCATCTTTTATGATGAACATAATATCTGTTGGGCTATTGGCCTAGGATGGTTATTGTTTATCAATAAAAAAATTATTGTAAGATCATTATGAATGATGTTACAGTACTACAAGCATAATTAAAAAATGGCATTTATATTATATCACAGTCTATTAGTGTAATGTACACATCGAATAAACGATCAAAACTAGATAATGTCACTAATGCTTATCTTTGGCACTGTAGGCTCAGTCATATAAATAAGAATAGGATTAACAAGTTAGTCAAGGAGCATATCCTTGATATTGATGATTGTGAATCATTAAATATCTGTAAGTCCTGTCTTCTTGAAAAGATGACCAAATCACCTTTTATTGAAAAAGGTGAACAGGCCACTGAGCTTCTAGGTCTAGTACATAATGATCTATGTAGGCCTATGAACACATGTGCTAGAGGTGGGTATTACTACTTCATTATATTTAGTGACAACCTATCTAGGTATGGGTACATCTATCTTATGAAGAATAAATCCAATTCATTTAAAATATTCAAATGATATCAAAATGAGATAGAAAATAACTTGGAAAGAATATTAAAATTCTTCGATTTGACCGAGGAGGAGAATACCTTTTTAATGAGTTTCTGACATATATAGGAGAGAATGTGATTCTCTCACAATGGACCCCTCCTAGAACACCACAGCATAATGGTGTATCTGAAAGAAGGAATCGAATCCTGTTGGACATGGTTCGATCCATGATGGAGTTTATAAGTCTGTCGATTTTATTTTAGGGTTATACACTAGAGACTGCCTATTTTATTTTGAATAATATTCCAAGCAAGTTTGTTACAAAGACTCCATATGAGATATGGACTAGGCGTAAGCCGACACTCTCTCACTTTAAGGTTTGAGGATGTCCGACTTATGTTAAATATTTGCAGTCAAAAAAGCTTGGATCTACGTTCGATAAGTGCTTATTCATATGGTACCCCAAGAAAACTAGGGGTTATTACTTCTACCTTGCTGAAGAATAAAAGATGTTCGTCAATAATAGAGCAGTCTTTTTAGAAAAAAAGTTTCTTAGTGAAGGAACAGCTGCCTCTAATATTGAACTTAATGAAGTTCGACAGGTGGAAGAACTGATACATTCTAATGAACCTACAGAACTAGATTTGATAAGATCAAACCTAGAGCCTATTGAAGTAGCACCAAGGAGATCCAGTAGAGTATGGCATCAACCAGATAGATACTATGATTTCTTGATCTGAGATTATGATCCTATCAAACTCACTGAGAACGATAAGGATCCGATCACCTACATGGATGCCATGCAGAAGTCTGACTCCAATAAGTAGCTAAAAGCCATGAAATCTGAAATAGAGTCCATGAAAGTCAACAGTATATGGACACTGGTTGATCCACCTGAAGGGGTAAAATCCATTGGATGTAAGTAAATTTTCAAAAAAAAAAAGTGCAGATGAGAAGGTGGAGAGCTATAAAGTCTATCTGATTGTCAAGGGATATCGTCAGTATTATGATATTGACTGTGACGAGGCTTTTTCTCCAATGGCAATGCTCAAATCTATTTGGATCATGCTTGTGATGGTGGCATACTTAGACTATGAGATCTGACAAATGGATGTGAAAATAGCTTTCCTAAATGGATAACTAGATGAATAGGTGTATATGATACAGCTTGAGGATTTTACATCCATAGACGAGTCTAAGGTATGCAAGCTTCAAAGATCCATCTATGGATTAAAGCAAGCATCACGAAGTTGGAACATGCATTTTGATAAAGTAATCATAACGTATGGCTTTGTTAAGAATGGAAAAAAATCCTACATGTATAAATAGGCTAATGGTTCTATTGTTGTATTTCTTGTACTGTATGTAGATGATATTTTCTTAATTGAAAATAACATCCCTACATTACAGCGAATAAAGATTTGTCTATCATCTCAATTCTCCATGAATGACTTGGGAGAAGCATCCTTCATCCTAGGGATGAAGATCTATAGAGATAGATCTAAAAGATTGCTTGGATTATCTCAGTCTACGTACATTGATACTGTGCTGAAATGGTTCAGCATAGAGAATTTTAAGAAGGGCTATCTCTAGATAGGCCATTGAATTTTGCTTTCCAAGAGGGATTGTCTGATAATTCCTTAAGAGAGAGACCGTATGAGTAGAATACCATATGCTTCGATAGTGGGTTCTATTATATACATCATGATGCGTACGAGACTGGATGTGGCATACTCACTAGGGGTAGTGAGTAGATACCAGTCTGATCCAAGTGAGAATCATTGGAAGGTTGTAAAAGCTATCCTTAAGTATTTAAGAAATACTAAAGACCAGTGGCTCATCTATGAAGATTTTGACTTGAAACTTATAGGATATACTAATTCCAATTTCTAGTCAGATAATGATAATAGCAAAAGTGTGTCAGGTTTTATGTTTACGCTAAATAGTGAAGTGGTCTGCTGGAAGAGTTCCAAGCAGCATATTATAGTCGATTCTATGTGCGAGATGGAGTATGTCGCGGCATCTGATACTATGAAGGAAGCTGTGTAGCTACGAAAGTTCATCGACGAGCTAGGAGTGGCACTCTCCTTGGATGGTCCGATTCTGCTATACTATGATAGCACTGGAGCCATGCTCAAGCGAAGGAGTCGAAGGCACATTAGTGCACCAAACATATTCTATGTCTCTACCACCTTGTATGAGAGATCGTAGAGTGAGGTGACGTCAAGCTTCAAAAGATCAACGGAAACTAAAACGTGGCCGATCCCTTTACTAAAGCTCTTGAAATCAAAGAGTTCGACAATCACAAATGGAAGATGGATATTCGATACTATTCTGAGTGGCTTTAATCTAAGTGGGAGTTATTGAAAAATGTATCATAAAGCCAATCATCTAGGTTGTAGATGGTAGAGCTAAATGTAATTATACTTGAATTACTAATGAATAAAATTATTCTTTTGGCATATTCATCACTTTGTACATCTTCCTGTAATGAACTCTTCTATGATGAAGTCCTCAGAACTATTTAGACTCAACAAAGAAGAATTTAACATTTAGTCCTCAAATGTGTTCGCGATCAAATGATTCGTTGTTATCCAGGATGACAACGTATCGAGTGTAGATTGTTGTGTGCCATAAGTGTTGGTTGTCCTTTTAACTAAGAAGTATGGAGATACTGTTATGGCATGTAGGTGAAGTATAGGGGTACATTTCACTAAACATGATCCAACTGTAGAGCTCTCTACTGTTAAGAGTTGCTCATGATGGATATGGGTATGAGTGTCTCTTAGACCTGAAATCACCATAGTGACTTGCAAGCAACTCACTACATTTAGGTATCGGACTATCTGAATTTCTAATTCAATAACGGAAGGCTACTAGGTGTAGTCAAGTACTTGACTTGTCAATTTGTGAGTCAAGATGGGATTGACCCCTCCAAGTGTTGGAGCAAGTGCATCGCTGTATTTCAATTTAGCAAATTCTCGATTGGGATAGTCCATATGATGGATGCTAAATTTTGAAATACACCATGGATGAATTTTAGGATTGACAGTAAATTCTAAATCATTCTTTTGAGCATCGAGGTCAAGGGGATAAATTATATGGTAACCATATATCATAGGTTCGTCGATGTTGCATTGTAATTATTCGATCTATCCGAATATCGAGTACCATTGCTAGATGGTCAAATCGATTGGTATAGAAAATTAGTTTTTGTGCTACCAATTTAGAATTTGAACCTATAGGATCACACACAATAGGAGTTTCTATCTGATTTGATAACTGATATTGAGTCTCGATGATCTAAGACTCTATGGTCAAGAGTTTCACTGGTCTGAGACTCTATAACCAAGAGTCTTACTGGACTGGGACTCTGAGTCCTTCTTGTTCGGGACTCTTTGATCGAGAATTATGATGATTTGGGACTCTTTGGTCAAGAGTCCCACTGGACTGAGACACTATGACCAAGAGTCCTAGTGGATTGAAACTTTGAGTCCTACTCATTTGGGACTCTTTGATCAATAGTCCCATCGATCTAGGACTCTATGATCGTGAGTTTGATTCGTTTGGGACACTGGGTTCAAGAGTCCCACTGGTTTGGGACTCTTCAGGAGTTTCATATTGATGGGACTCTGTTGCCCGATAATCCATTTGATTTAGACTCAAATATTTTTTGAAGAATTAATTAGCAATTCAATTACTGATTAGCTCAGTTTGATTGAGCGATGAGGATTCGATTAAGTTGGATTGAATTTGATTCGATTGGGTTTGATCTGATCAGGTCATGAGATGACCTAATCGCTATGGGAGTTTTGACCATGATTTGATCAAAAATTGGATCTAATTAATTTCTAATTTGATTAGAATTTTATTGAATTAGGCTAAGCCTAATTTGGTTGGATTTAACCTAGTCTAATTGGATCTAGATTAATTGGTTTGGTTGAAACTAATTAGGACCAAGTCAAATGAAGTTTGAATTCACACTCTCCCATACACCCATCATTTTTGACTTTTCCACTCTTGTTCCATGCCCAAAATTTTGTATGTAACTTTTCTATCATCCAGAAGGTTTCTATGCCCCCTCTATTTTCTTCTTTTGATATGGTCCAAGGGTTAGACTAGTTCAAAGTAAGTTGAGTTTTGGATTCAACTCAGTTTGTTGGAGGTTGGAACCAATCCAACTTTATCTGCTTCCCATGCCCTCCTTTTTCTTTGTCAAACATTTTTTGTAGAAATAAAAATGTGTGCATGTAGAAGGAGAGTCCTTCTATATGTTAAACATATGGGAGGGGTCATTGGATAAGGATAAAAGGCTCACTTGATTTTTGAAATCAAGTGAGTGGTTAAAACCTTCCAACCACTCGACCCTTATCTCTTTTCCTACTTTTTTTTTCATGGTACTCATATCAATAAATTATGAGAATTTTTGTGCATACATAAGAAGGGTTAGCATTATGTGGTAAAAATTTTAGAGTGATTGAGCATTAGTTTTGGGTGAGAAAAATCTTGGAGTGAAGGTGAGCAGGGTCCTGCAGCACTTTACTTTTTCCTCATGCCTCTCTTCTCTTTTGATTTTCACCTCTAAAGATATCTAATTTTTAGATATAACCTCAATAGAGTTTATAGATTTGAAAGTCATCTTTCCATAAAAACTTATTTTATAGGAAAACTCTATACAGAGAGGGTGTAATAGGATTTTTAGTGTGTCAAGATTTTTGGGCCGAGTGAAACCCTAGATTTGGAAATCTAGGTTTGAGTGGAGAGATCGAGTGCTGTGAGCATCGGATCGCCATCAAATTTAAAACATCTCTTCATCATCCTCTAGTATTTATGTTTTAATTTTTTTAGAGTATCTAAAAAATTAAAAAATATATGATCAATTGGATCGATCATAATTAGCCATTGAAGGCCCTAGCGAGGAGCTAGCACTCCTATGGGGCTGATCGGGAGCAGGAGCTCCGTGTGGACCAACCATAGAGGCCAGACATATGTGCAGCTATGGTGTAACATTAGAGCATTATCCAATAGATTCAGATTATAGTGATCAGCTATCCACGAAAAGGTATTGTGTTCTGAACAGATAGATATAGTAAAGAGTTTGCCGCATAGTTTTATTTTCAGATCTTTATGAATGCATGCATATTGTATTTAGATCCTTAGTGTAAGACTTAATATTCTGATATGATCAAAAATTAATTAATTAGATTAATTAATTTTTTACTATATTTTAGCTATTTTCAAAAAAAATTTTGACAGTAGCACTGCAAACCCTGCACTGCATCCTTCAAATGGTATCAGAGCATAGGTTCGCTAAACATGATATGCTTGCATGATTAAATTAATAATTTAGATTTAATCTAAATATTAATCTAATATTCTAATTAATTAGATATAAAATTAAAATTAAGATTGCACGGACTGCAAGTTATCCTACTATAGGGTTTATCCTCTATAGTGCAAAGTTGTCCTTGTACGTACTTGATCTTATAGTTGATCATAAAATTTTTAGATTAGATCTAATTTTTTATGATATGTTAAATTAGGCTTTAATCTAATTTTTGATCATGAATGTATGTTTAAATAGGATCTAAAGTTTGATTCATGATTTAGTATTAGGTAGTGTACATAGTTTCAAATTAAATCCTACAACTAGTGTTGTTTGTGAATTGAGCTGATTCAATTTTAAAGTGAGTCGACTCAATTAGTGAACAATGTAAAGTTGTAAAAAATCTTTCAAAATTTAAAAAGTACATGATCGATTGAATCATCATCCTCTACTATTTGTGTTCTAATTTTTTGAAGTATCTAAGAAATTAAAAAGTACATGATTGATTGGATCGATCGTGATCAGCTATTGAAGGCCCCAGTAAGGAGCTAGCACTCTAGTAAGGCTGATCGAGACTAGGAGCTCCATGTGGACCAACCATAAAGGTTAAATATTTTTGCGGCTATGGTGCAACACTAGAGCATTATCTGGTGGATTCAGATTATGGTGATCAGCTACCCGTAGAAAGATATTATGTTCTGAACAGATAGATATAGTAAAGAGTTTATTGCATAGTTTTATTTTTCGATCTATATGAATGCATGCATATTATATTTAGATCCTTTGATATGATCAAAAATTAATTAATTAGATTAATTAATTTTTTACTATATTTTAGCTATTTTCAAAATTTTTTTTAAAAGTAGCACTGCAAACCTTGCACTGCATCCTTCAGCAGGGCGTGCGCCCTCTTTGGATATCTCCTTGGGGCGCACGCCTCCTTGGATTCCATGGACAAGAATGTACACATGCCCCTAGTTGCTGTGTGCACATGAAAAAAAGGGAGGAGTCCTATACAGATGGGACTCTAGAGGTTGCATGATGGCTTTAAACTCTTAGATGCCAAAGTGTTTAGGCCAATCCAAACTTGACGCCATCTATGGAGGATTAAAGAGGACTCTAATCTGATTGGACCAAATAACATAACTCCATCAATCAGATTTAGATCTGATTAATCTGAGTAATATGATTGGTCGGACCTATGTGGCACTGCATGGCATAGCAGGGTCTATTTAAACCCTGTCTGCACTTAGATTTTGAGGAGTCTACCCATTCACCATGCCGCAAGGCTACCCCTCTCTCTCCCTTCTCCACGTCCAAGAAGGGTGAATCCAACAAGGAAGAAAATAAGTTGTTGGCGCAAGGATTAGGAAGACATATAACATGTTCGTGAGACGAGCGCACGACCTTCATCGATCTTTTGAAGGCTTTACGAATTAGATCCAGATCTGATTTTGAAAATTAGATCTAGAAGGAGATCGCATCTAGATCCTGTGTGAGTGGACTCTGATAGAGGTCAAGTGCTTGCATAGCTACATCCAGAACCTCGGGCTTCAACAGATCATCAATAGGATAATCAAATTACCTGAATAAGGTATGAAATTAAATCTAATTTAATTTTAATTTTTAATTTTAATATCAAATCTATAGGATCAGATTCGAGATATCTCAAATTTGATTAAAATTTTTTAAAATTTTTTTAAAATATTCCTTCAGATCCAATCAGATCTGAATAATTTTTTGGCAAAAAAATATTGATTTTTTCTTCAACTGGTATCAGAGTCAGGTTAGCGGTTCTTTAGATCTATTTTAGATCTAATTTTTTTTTATATTTTATTATATAATATTAAATAGTTTTAGATATCATATTAGATGTGATTAGATCTAAAATTAAAAAAAATAAAAATTTTAGATTCATATCAATTATGTATGAGAAATATATCGAGACTAGGTGTAGAATTATTCTATGTGTAGTCTAGTATAATTTTTTCTTTTGATATGATTAAAATAAATTTTTAGATCTATTTATTTGTATTTTTCTCATGTTATAAATATTATAATCAGATCTGAATAATAGAAAGTTAAATGTTTAAAATTTTATATGAGATATAAATAATGCATGCCTAGACTAATTGTAGAATAGTTTTATGAATTATCTAGAATTGGTTTTATTTGATGTAATTAATTTAAAATTTTATTTTTTAGATATTATATGTGATATATCAGATCTAAAAGCATGTATACCTGATTTAATATTTAATACATAAGATGCATACAGAATATGAATGAATAAATCTATGATCTTTGTTGACCCTGAGATTGATTTTGATGATTCCTAAATATTGAGTATATTATGTATCTAATCATGTATTTCAAGAATGTGTGTAGGATTTTTCAAGTATCCAAAATAAAAAATTTATCTCAAGAATAAATTCTCTCAAGATTCCATGCCAAAATACTTAAAAGAGCAAATTCACACATATTTGGATGGCTTGGTATGAAAAAAGTATGATTGAAAGAAGAGAAATTAAAATTGAAGGAAGCAATTATGTTAAAAGAGTTTGGGGCTAAGAAACTCAAGTTTGGAAGGTCAAATATTGAAAAAAAATAAAGTTAGGATATTTTGAAAGGTTTCGAATTTATTTTGAGAGCTCTCGAGTGGTCTGGCATAAAGAAATAGTATTCTAGCATAGTCTCGGGAGGTCTCGAGTTGAACTCGAGACGTCTCGATCTCAAGAGACAAAAACTTAGTTTCTATGCTTTGAGAGCGAGAAGTCTCATAGATTTCTCGAGAGGTCTCATGATTCTGACAAGATATCTCATGAAAAATTGAGAAGTCTCAAAATCTGATGAGAGATCTCGTAAAAAATCGAGAGGTCTCGATCTGCATGGACAGCCTTCAATGGATAGTTTTTCAATGACTATTTTTCGACCCCAACGGCTATTTCAGAGCTTTCAATAGCTAGAACTCTTACTCCAACCTTCTCCAAAGATATTTAAAAATGGAGAATCAATTGAAATAAAAGAAGAAAGAGATTAAGGGGTTTAGAGAGAGAATCTTTCAAATTTTGTGAGGAACATTGAATATCTAAAGAAAAGGTAAAAGAGAGGAGTGTTGTGTACAGATTTCAGCGAGCCTTCAAAGCAATTTTCTCCAACATCTTCCACATCCTCTCAAGCATAATTTGAAGAAAAGTCAAGCTTCAATCGAGCACATTATCGATTTATTCTTTAGAATTTAAAAGAGCTTATACTCTATTTTTTATATTATGCTGAAACTTTACTTATATTTTTTTATTTCTTTACTAGTTTCTTTGGAGAAAAGAAATTTGGGATTTAGGCCCGTCTAAGCCCAAAATTAAATATTATAGATTTTGGTTGGTGATCCCAAAAAATCAACTAAATTATTAGTGAACCTGAAAAACTAACGGTATTAGATTTTAGTTGGTGCTCCTGTGAAAACCAACTAGATTTATTTATGAGTCTAAAAAAATAAATACACTGTAATCAAGGATAGATTATAGTAAAATTTTCAAGAAAAGCTTGAAGAGTGAACGTAGGAGTGGGTTACTCCAAGTCACTATAAATTTTTGTGTGTTTGTGTTGTGCTTTTTTCTTCTATCTCTCTATATACTTTGCATATTTATAATTCTTACTTTACTTTCATAGTTTAATTTTGTTATTTTAATTCTGTTGCTCATATTATATACATCTCATCCTCACCACTTAGATTAAAATCAAAGCACATAATTGCTTAAAGTTAAATTTAGCCAAAGCTTTTATAAGAACCCAATTCACCCCCCCTCCACTTGGGTTGCTACCTCTAGGCAACAATTGGTATCAGAGTAGGTGCTCTAATATTTATTTATTGATCTAGTGGTCAAAAGGCAAAAGATCTTGGCAATTCAAAATAGAATCTCTATTTAATGAAGGCCATTCCATTGATCAACCCCCACTATTTGATGGCTCAAATTATACTTTTTGGAAAGCTAGGATAAAAATATTCATACAAGCACATGACTATAACTTATGGAATATTATTATTAATAGCCCCCCCACACACAATACATTAATTATTGATAAAGAAACAATCCAACTAAATGCTAAAGCCATGAATATACTTTATTTCTCTTTGGATTTAAGCATATTTAATGCAATTTCTTCATATATTTCAGCGAATCAAGTATGAAAGAAATTAGAAATGATTTATGGGAGAGCAAATCAAGAAGAAGAACCAAGCTCCCAAGAAGTTAAGGAAGCTCACCCCAATCTATGCCTTATGGCCTATGAGGATGGAAAGAAAAAGAAGAAGAAAAGACAAAGAAAAAAGAAAGTTTTGATTAAGGGTGAGCAAAGCATAGAAAAGAAAAATGAGAAAGAGAAAGAAGGTATCGCCAATCATTGCTTTATAGCTAATGCAATTGAGGTAAATCCTGAAAATTCCTCCGACTTTACATTTGATGAATTATATGAAGCCTTTAATAAAATAATGGATGATTTTAAAAAATTAAGACTAAAAAATAAAGAATTCAAAAAATCAAATCTTCTCTTAGATAATGAAAAGAGTAAATTATTAATTAAAAAAAAGGTATTTTGAAAAAAAATAATTCATTAGCTAAAGAAAAGGAAAAACTTCTCAAATTTGAAAAATCTTTAGTTAAAGAAAAGAATAAACTCTTAATTGAAAAAAAAAAATTATAAAAGAAAAGAATTCATTTGTTAAAGAAAAAGAAAGATTTTTAAAATCTAAAAAATCTATGATTGAAGAAAATCTTAAGTTGAAAGAAGAACTTAATAAACTAAGATTTTCTGCTAAAGAAAAGAGTAAATTTGAAAAATCTCTTTTAGAAGAAAATATCAAACTAAAGAAAGAGATTGAAAGCTTGAAGTCCATAATTGAAAAGTTTACAATTAGGTCTCAAAAGTTTCAAGCCATTTTAAATGATCAAAGAGATATTTTTGACAAACATGGAATTAGTTATGATTCAATAAGAAAATAAAAGTTTGACAAAAATATGCTCAACAAAGCTTCAACTGAAAATTATTTAATTAAGTGCTTTAAATATAATAAAGTTTGGTCATAAAATTTTTGAATGCAACATTGAAAGAAATGGCCAAACTTATATCAAACAAATTTGGATTTCCAAAAGAAACCATGAGCTCTAACTCCTATGGACCCAAGATGACTTGGGTACCAAAAATCATTAAGTGAATTTTGTAGGTGCACCAAGGAATCCAAATGAAATGAAAGGAAGAAAATCTTTATGGATGCCTTGGAAATGAAAATGGATGGGTATTGATGCATGGTATAATCTAAATATTTTCTCACATCATACCATCCATGATTGTTAAAGTTATTTTGATTGAATCTATTGAACTTTAATATGAATTTTATATTATATTTACTTGCTTGAAATTCTTTTCATATATCAGTAAGATTAGTATGATTGGTTGATTTTGATGATTTGAATACTTTGATTTTAAGAGGTCAATATGCTCTCCTCTTAAGTATCATATCATGCTATGAATTGAAATTATCATTGAAAATCAGCATGATTTAATAGCTTCTACCTTATCAATTATTCATTTGAGAAACTTAAATCAACATAAGTTTAATTAACTATGAATGCCCTTGATTGCAGAAGAAACAAATTTAGATACTTCTCCTCATAAAATGCTAAAATTCTAATTAAAAGTTAGCAATAAAATAAATACTTAAAGATAAGACATCAATTATAAAATTTAAAATGCTTGATGTTATTAAGTTGCATTGCATTTTAGGTTAACCCATTAAGGATTTTAAATCCCATAGTTAGATTAACACATAGAGCCAATATCTAGATCCCTCTCATTTTAATCTCAATTGATTTTGTTCCCTAACTTGAAGAATGCCTTTCATACTTTGTATCAAATTGAATTTTATTCATACTTATTTTTAAGTGAATGAATTTGAAAATTAGTCTTTTCAATCTTTAATATGGTATCAATTAAATGTGCTTAACTTGAAAGAAAAGGAGGGAGTAACAAAAATTGTGAAGCTTATGCATGCAAATTTTGAAAAAAAAAAGTAGAAGATAATGCTAAAGAATGAATATATATATATATATATATATATATATATATATATATATATATATATATATATATATCATAATCTAAATTTAAAATATGCTTATTTTGAAATTCAGAGGGGGAGAAAAGTTGAAAGATAAAATAATCGACCTATAATTATGAAAAATAGGGAGAGACAATGTTATTAAAATATTAAAAAATAAATAAATCCTTGATATCTCCAAAATAAGGAAAGAAATACTTTTTTATCTTAACTTGATTGAAGATTTTGATCTTAAGCTCTCAATCAATTAATTTATGAACTCCTTAGATTGAGCTTTCATGTATTTATCCAATTTCATTTAAATGATTTAATTGCTCTATCTTATTTCTGGATAATTAGTTGAAGTTAAAAAAAAGTTTGAGATATATTCTTACTCCAAATAAATTAATTTTGATACATTCTTA